>WBNO01029443.1:0-16328 GCA_013400575.1 Peucedramus taeniatus
TGACAGGACAAGGGGAATGGCTTTAGGTCAAAAGAGGGCATTAAAAAAGAGGGCATCTAGATATTAGGAAGAAATTCTTGACTGTGAAAGTGGTGAGACACTGTAACAGTTTAGGGCATCCATAACTTCTCTGGGCATTTTTGGCAGTGTTCAAGGCCAGACTGGATGGGGTTTTCAGCAACCTGATCTTGTTAAAGGTGTCCCTGCCCAGGGCGGAGGGGTTAAAACTTAGTGATCTTTAAGGTCCCTTCCAGCCCAAACTGTTACGTGATTCCAGAGGTGTACTGAACAAAATGGTTCTTGATTCTGTTGTGGGTTATTATGAACTACCTATCCCTCCTAGTTACTACTGCAAATCCCCATGCTTGTGGGTTAAGAAACATGAGATAAGTATTTCTAAAATTGGGGGTGGTTTGGTACAGAAATGTCCTATAAGTTTTGTTGCTGCTTTGAGGAAAGGGTGGAGATTTGTCTCCTGATGGTGTTATGTTGTTCTTTTAAATACTCAAAGTACACTTTGGAATTAGCTGTATAAGATAAGACACTGACATCTGCTGGCAGTGGATACTTGCATTTTCAACTTGAGAACTGAGCCAAATTATCACTTTCACCGTAGATCACATGGTAGTGTAGAGAAGGGAAATACATTTTGATTTGTGTTGGGGTTTTTTGCATTGATTTTTTTTTTTTTTTCCGTTAGTTAGTTGGTTGTTTTTTTCTTTAAACAAACAAAACACCCACCCTGTTCCATGCTGGTTATAGTACTGGGCTTCTTCTCAACAGTGCTTTGCAGATTCATGTCAAAATGTTCATCTATTTAGTTCCAGTTGTTTTGGGGGAGAGGAGAAGATTTGTAGTGCTCCAGCCAAATGGAGTTACTATAATTACAGCATTAATAGAGAAACCAAATATGTTAATCCACATGTTCTCTGAACCTATCCTTGTAGAAAGAGTATTTCCTGTAGAAAAATCTTTGACATCCAAATGGCAGCTTTGATGCTTTAACTACAACACGTGAAATTCTTATAAGTTTGATTTCTGTAGGTTTAACTTAATACTAATCTGAATTGTCACAGTTTTAATAGTCACCATGTGAAGAAGCTTTTATAACCTCAATGTTTTCTGGTATGAGAAGGTCTTTATACTGTGTTTTGTTGTCTAGAATATTGAGGTGGGTGACACTATATTAGTGTTTCTTAAATTTGTTGTCTTTTCTTTTTGCAGTATCTGGTGATGGAGAGTCACTGGTAAGTTTTTGAAACGGCACAATTGCTCTTTGCCACATCCTTACTGCCAAGTCACTGTATAGTGACTAGAGGATTCTTTTATTAAGTACTGTGTATTTTTATTTTTGCTTCTGACAAAGCTAGGCTTTACCTTGATAAAGTGAAAGATACTGTCAACTTCTCCAAGTAATTCATTGACAGTTCACTGTTACACAACTCGCTAATCCAAGACAACTCCAGTGGTTGCTGTTGGGAAGGTCATTATTTTCCCTGCCCACTCAGCATTACTGTGTGGCTGGTACCTGACTTTAAAAATCAGTCTGGAGCATTCTGAACAGTTCTGCAACATCAGATGCCAGAGCCAGCCAAGTCTGTATGAGCTTTTTAATAAAAGGTGCCTTGGCAGGACACCAACCTGTGTGTAGAAAGTAGGAAGCTTGTACAGAAAATCTCAATTCTGAAAATCTAGATTTAGATTTTATTGTTACAAAATTAAGTATACTGAAAGTACGTGTGACCTGAAGGTTGGTGATAACAGTGTGATGTTTTTCCAAACCTGTTACTTTGAAAGATTTTCATCTGCTTCTGTGTATCACATCACATTTGCAGTAGAAAGCTCAAGCTGATTTTTCTTACAGGATGAAGACTCAGAATTCACTTTGGCAGCAGACTTTGAAATTGGACACTTCTTCCGTGAAAGGATAGTCCCTCGTGCTGTGCTGTATTTCACTGGGGAAGCTATAGAGGATGATGATAATGTATATATGCAATTAGCGTTTTGTTATTAGTCAGCACATAGAAACATACTTCTCCTTTTCTGATTAGACTAGAGTGAAGTATTAATTGCATGAGAATAACAAAAACTACTTGGGGATAAGAAAGGGTCACTCAACTTGGTATAAGTTGTTAATCAGCTTCTGGAAGTGGCTTAGTTTCAGTTAGTGTTTGAATATGCTACACCTATTACTGCAGAAGTTTTAATGCAAATACTAGCAGAGCTAATTAAATCTTGGGTTTGTTTTTCAGTTTGAAGAAGATGAAGAAGGTGAAGAGGAGGTGAGATGCAGACTATTTTTTATAGATTACTGATTACCTATTCCATTCCAGTGCCAGGAATAATTCTATATGGAGCAGAAAACAGTTCATAAATGCTCTTGTGCATGGTACTTCTTTCCAAAAGAGTTCAGCATTCATGACTTGCAAAACTGTACCTGGTTTTTCCTTTTCATAAAAGTACCTTCTGCAAGAGCATATATGCATTTTTTTTATCTAGTATTTTGAAAGCTGTTTTCTGACATGAGTCAAAAATTTAAAACAAGCTTTTTTTTTTCCTAGAGTGCTGCATGGTAAATATCTGTTCCTTAGGTGGTAGTGGAATTCAGCTGTCAGCTTTTAGTTGCCATAAGCTTGAAGACTGGGTCTTACCAAATGCAAAGTAAAAAAGGGGAAGTGTGCAACTGCTCAGCATAAATAATTTAGGCTGTCTCTGGTCTATTTGCAGTAATGTCGTATGAATGCAAACAGACTATGGAAGGCCTTGCACAAAACCACTGAGTGTTACCACACTTAAATCCTTTACATTTTTTGCTTTACTGCTTTTACTGTGCTGTTCTTGCTAATTTGTCAAAGGTACATCCCTGGTTGTTGTCCGCTTCAGCATAGCAGAGTACCTCAGAGGTTATCAAACTGCTGATCTGATGTGAGCTGGCAGCCTTCAGCATGCAGTCTTTTTTTTTTCTTTGTGCTTAGGCTGTTGAGTGACTAAACATTTTCATATTTATATTTTTTTAAGCTTGGTATTGATAGAAGTGTGTATGTGTATTTTTAATTTACAGTGGCAGGTGTTATTACTTGGATGTAGTTGTGCGTAAAACTGAGTGCGAAAATCCTGCACAGGAATGCATAGCCTATCCACAGTAATCTAAATAAACAGACTCTTTGGAGGGAGACTGAAATAAAGAACAAAATCAGGCATATATACCTATTATTAGAACTAAAATTCCAAATAATTTGTTAGATAGAAGTTTAAAAATTGCTGTGGGACTGCAGCAGCAGCGTACATAGGAAGGTGGCCTTAAGCCATACTGAGACCTTTGTCATGTTTAAAGATTTTGCGTTTAAAAATTGTAAGATGCTGAATTCTTTTAAATCAGCCCAATGCTGACATCTGAAACACTCTGGAATACAGTGATAATTTAATTTGCTAGTTTGCTTTTTGTCCATTACAAAAAGTTGCTCTTTTAACCTGTTTTAATTTCTGTTAGTTTATCTCTATTTTGTCATAGGAGTTGGAGGGGGAAGAGGAGGGAGAAGAGGAGGAAGATGCAGAGACTGATCCTAAGGTAAGGATCCTTGTGTGCTTAGTGATAACACAGGCTATAATCATGGGCAGTGTAGTTGAGGGTATGATAGTTTGTGAAAAGATCAATCAAAAAAACGCCCTAGCTTCTGATTGCAATGTTTTTATTATCTTCAGCACTCAAATTGCTCTTCAAAGAGAAGTTAATGTTTCCATCAGTTGAAAAAACACAGGTTTTTACTTCCAACATGCACTAAGATAATTTCCAGTCTGTGTGCCTTTGCTTCTTAATGGCATCTCTGTGTAATGCTGATATAGTTCTCCTTCAGAAAGGGTCATATTCAAATGTTCTTTGGCTGGACTTCAAGCTAGAATTAGTCTGACAAATCTCAACTAGCTCGTTTGTTTATGTTATTTTCCTTAGAATTGTTCTTTATCATTGTCCTGATGGCTGCAGGTTAGGCTCTATGTGTCTATATTTGGTTAGAAATCAAAAAAAGTCAGTCCTCAACTTTGAATTTTAAACTTTGATACCTGGCTTAAAATTCAGCCTTGAAGGGTTAGTGTTCCTTCTGATAGGTGTTTTTCAATTCTTTAGTCATGGTAAATGCTTATATTTAGTGAAGCTGGGACAGTGATGACAGACTTGTGTTCATGTAGTTCTTAAAACATCAGCTTTCAATTTTTTATAAAGACAGATGAAGAAGTGAAAGGCATGCAAAACTGCTTGATCTTTGGATAAAAGTCTTAACAGCAGCTTGACATGTCACTCTTCTGGTATAGTTTTATACATCATTCTATCATTAGTAAATGGTTTTTGTCACTATCAAGAGTCAAGTTTGTTTTTCTTTAATGAAAAATTCTGTATACTAAAGAAAGTCTGTCTTGTGCAACGACCAATAAAACAGGGTTAGATAGGCAAAAATCAGTATTCTGACTCTGCTCTGTAGGATTCAGATGCAGTGGTGTACCTGTAATGGGAAAAAGTTGGACAGCTGAGAAACAGTGTTAGTTCTACATCAACATACGTTTGTGTGAAGTATCCTTCTAGAGGATTTCGTATTCTGTAGGGGAAAAAAAGCTGAAATTATCTTGGAAGGTTATAGTTGTTGCCTCCTGTATTATTTTGTACATTTCATTTTTCATCCATGCTGACAGTTCCTTTCAATTTTTTTCCCATTTAGGTGTAATATAAGTCTGTTATTCATTCATACATTTCTAGGTAAGGTGGAATTCCATTCATACCTAACTTCCAAGAGTCCCATTTGTAGTCATGCAATGTGGTTTGTTTTCTAGGGTTTTCTGTTTTGTTTTGTTTTTTTTTTTTTCCTTGTATGGGGAAAAGAAATGGGGGAATGGTGATTTCAGGGTTTATTAGTAAAAAATAGAAAGAAATGGGTGTAGGGATGAGTGCCTTTAAATCATATAATTAAAGTAGATATTTCAGAATGACTCTCTGACTTCGTGGCACACTTTCTGCTTTGCCTCTGTAGTAATCAAACTATTTCATATATACATGACAAAAGATACTGAGACTTCTCAGACTGTTTTTCCTTGTTTCTGGTTTGATGTTGCATCTCTTGACTGTTTCTAATGCACTTGCAGATTATTTCTTAAATATCTGCTCTTCCTAAACTCTTCTAAGTCATCAGCTTACTTAGTATGCCTTTTCCGGCATCCTATTTATGCTGCCTGACAAAGGCAGTCACTCTTAGAAGCCTTTTCTTGATCTCTCATGATTCTGCACAGGTATTGTTCTTCTGCTCATCTGTCTCTTTATTTAGAAGAAGAAAGAGAGAGTTCCTTCTCTTGTATACTGTCATCTTTCACCTTTCATCCCATTCCTCACAGAGAACAATGCCTGCAACAGCCTCCATACTTCTTCCCCCCTGTATTTTAGGCTTGTGTCTTTTTATTTTAATTATTTAGAAGAAGCTATAATCCTTCCAGCTCACTCCCTCTGCATAGATAATGCCCTTCTTTGCCTTTGTTAAACTCAAAATGGAGCTGTGTTTCTGTGCTGGTTTTTGGTGCCTTAATATACATGCACTGGTGGTTCACCTGCAGTAGTAGAACATCTGTTTGTCACAGTGGTTTGTTTGTTATCCTGCTGCAGTTGTTACACAGCTGTGTTCCTTCCCTACAGTTAGAATTATCAGCCACTGACTTCAGTTTTTCAAGTCAAGTTGGAATTAATTTATTTCATTTTTTGACACTGATACCCCAGTCCTGTCCTGTTTCCCATTCTTTCTCCTGCTTGTACCATTTTCTGGTCCTCTTTTTTCCTGTTCCTTGCCTTTCTTTGACTTCCAGTTCCCACCTCCTGCTTTTCTTACCTAGAATAGTTTTCTTTTCCATGTACACAAAAATAATTGGTCTTTTTCCTTTCAAATCCAGTTTCTCCTTTTCAGTCATTTCCATATTACCTCTTCCTTTGTTGTTGTAGTACATTTGCTTCCTGTCGACACTTTCTCCTTTGTAAACTTTTCCTCCTTCCTTCCTGTGAGTTTTAAGTACATTTGAGTTGCTCAGATACAACTAGATCATTATCATCTCTTACACAAAGCACTTGTGTGCCATGTATAAGTTGTGGCTTTGGAAGGCTGAGCAGTCATATGATTGAAAGTAGCTTCAGAAAATGCTATAAAACTGGATAATGTAGCTGGTTTTGTCTAGTGCATTTTTCTATGTGCTTGCATGTCCCATTCCTTTCGCTGCCTTTATTTCACCTTGCTGAGGCTGTGCTTGAATTGAGAAGTAGCTGACAGGGTAATGCAGAGTGCTGGTTTGAATCACGAGCAAAAGAGCTGCTCTGTGTGTGAGAGACTGCATGGGCTTCAAGATCCTTTGTCTTCTAGGTTGCAGTGGCAGGATCTGTCAGCAGCAAATTAATTTTCAGAACCTGTTGTGGAGGCAGGCAGATTAGGTTAGGGTTGCTTACTTAACTCCAACTAGCTCTGGGTTTACATTCTGATATGCTTGCTGTTTCTCATTCAGTAACATAGAATAGGAAATAAAGATAAGATTCATTAGGTTCCATAATGGGACAATGTTTCAGAAAGGCATTCTACCTTCTGTACTGGAAAGGACATCAGATTTAGTGCCTGCTGCCTGCCTTGATAGTACTGTTGGCAGCAGGGTTATTGGGGAGTCAGATGAGATCTTGTTGATCTGCTTGTTTCTGCATGGCCACCGTAGCAGATGGGAACCTTCCCAAAAAGTGAATTGGGAAAGTAAGGAGATAAAGATTTGATTGCTCTTTGAATCACCTAGGAATGTATCTTGCCTAGTGTGTTTAAACACTGAAGACTAACAGAAATTCAGTGTTTCCTTTAGGATGTCTTTTGAAAAAACAAATTTGCTAAAATAAATGGCATGAAAATTTTGGGCTTATGTCCGTGTCCTCTAGGACACCAGTTTAACTGGATGGGCAGACACAGTGGGGTTTGTGTAGGAAAATCATAAAAGCAGTATTAACTCAGACCTACTTTCTTCTCTGTTTTAGCTCTGTGTTCTTGCAAATTTTAGGTGCAAGCTTTAATTCTGAGAAAGTGATGCAGTAAGTGAGCGGCAGTAACAGAAAGCTGTATATTTGTCTTTGTTAGCAAAAGAGAAAAAATAGGTGGGAGTCTCACTCAGCTTGTTCATATCCATTGGACTGGTATCTCAAACTGAAATTAAAGGCCCAGACAGTTTAAACTCCTTACACAGAATAAGTGAATATGAAATACTTTAAAGATATAAAAAATTTTAAATCCTACCAATTTTAAGATGAACTTAAGTCTCGTTATGGTTACTGTAAAGAATCTGTTTACAACCAGAAGAATTCTTGTCTCAGCAGCCCTGGTAGTGATCATGAGCATGCGTGTTTATTACTAAATTTATTTTTAAACAAGATGCAATTCCTCCTTGTCTTTGGCAGTTCAAGTTTCTCTGGTCTTTATTGTCTGGCCAATGCACTTCACTACCTTTCTAAGATATCATGGGAAGTTCATTTAGGGAAATAGAGCATGAATGGAAACATTTTATGGGGTGATAAGCAGCACAGGGGCTGAGGCAGATCAGTGGTAGTGGTTGGCTGACCAAGTGTCCCCAAGTCTGGGCTCTGCAGGAAGAGCAGGCTCAGGCTTTAAAGCCCAGCCTGAGGGAGTGTAGATGTTGGCTCTCCATCGCACTCACAGCTCACAGTCTGGACCCTGATCTTATAGGAGCCAGCAAAGACCAGAGATGAGTTTCAATGTGCATTGCCTGCTGTAGCAGCTGTACTGGAAGGGAATTGTGGTCTCTTTGTGCTGGTGTCCTCTGGGATTAGGCTGTGAGATGCTTTGCATGAGGGTGAGGGTAGCTGAAGGCAGTGTGGAGCTCACATGCCGGCTTCCTCAGCAAGGGCAGTGCCGTGTGTTAAAGTGGTGGGGAGAACATGGATTATGTTGCAGTCTGGATCTGAAATACTGCGTTGATACTTAGGGCCTGCTTGAACATTTTGGCCAACATATGACCAACATAGATACATCCTCAAGTGTAACCTAAAAATAGCAGTATTTGTCTCAAAATCCTCCAACAATTGACTCAGATCTGGGAACCCTTAAAACTGTGTCTATTTTTTTTGTCTGAGAGCAGTAATCAACACTAAACGATCTTTAGAAAAGAACTTTGTGATCTCTGTGACTCAGTTTTTACAGGATAAACAGTTATATGCAGTAAATACGATTTAAGTGTTTACAGAAATCAGGAAAAGATAATGGAGTTTATTAGAAAATATAACAAGTGTTTTGGTTGATCATTAAAATTTGACAGAAATGTTTGCAGTGGTCAATCTAGGTGTGTCTTGATCTAAATATAGCAGGTGACTAGGAAGGAAGGAAGGAGGGAGATGGAAAGATTTTTTAAAGTACATTTTAAATAGCAGATTTGTTATTTTATCATGGCCCTTATCCAGAATGCAAAGAGGAGAGGAAGTGATGCTGCCTGCACACTAATCTGGCCATATTCAAATTCCAAGCAGTTAAAAGAAGAATACAGACCTTTAGAAAACTTAAGATAAAAATGCTGCTGGTTTTTGCCTGCCCCTCTATAAAAAGGAATAGCATGCAATGTACTACCAGTACAATTTAAATTAAATTTTAATTTAAGAACAAGAATGCTAATTTTGTGTTTTGTGTAAACATATCCCTTTTCCTGTATTTAGTCCCCAGTCAGTGCAATTCACATTGGTGTTACTTGGAGCTTCAGGCAGATGAGAGAGAACAAAGTTAAAGTTAGCCAGATGTGCGGGTGAGGAATACCACAAGGAAGAAGTCTAAAAGGTCTCTGGCACATCTTTGTATTTGGATCTAATTGTGAATTGCAGTGGGAATGATAGTGACCACTCTGACCGCAAAGCAGTTTTGGTGAGGAACAGAGAAACAGCCTGGATTTAGTGCAGATTATCAGGGGCAAAACTTTATGATAAGGAAGTTTAAATTAGTTGCGCCTGTTCTTCCTCGCTAGAGGCAAAATGCTTCAGTTGTCTTAGCTCTTGGTTACTTGATGTATACTGAACTTGGCAAGGGTACATATTTTATGACACATAAACCTCTTCTTTAGGATAGTAACTAAGAAACATTTTACTTTGCTTCAGTGATGTTCTGAGTGTAATGTTTTATACCTGTATTTTTCTTTACTAGACTGCAGCAGGTTTCTGTGCTGTTTGTGTATAATAATCTATATTAAGAATGGCAAAGGGAGAAGCATAGCGGAAATTCACTGAATAAATTCTCCTGCATTCTAAGAATGCTGTTTTACAATGGAAAACAAGATGTGCTGTGTAAACCTTAAGTTCTTAGCTGTTTGAGTACTTGTTCTCATTCCCAAATACACTTCCTTTTGCCAAAGGGGAAGTTGTTTAACTACCTAATGAAGGTGTTTCTACTTTTACATATTCAGATTAACATAGGGACTTCTTGCCCAGTGTTAAATTGTTGAATAGTTACCTGCTGGTGATGCAGAACCTAGAAGAAATCAACACATTAATTACATTTTTATCACCTTAGCAGAGAGGGCAAGGCTCCTAAGGAAAAACTCAGACGTGCTGCAGAATAAGCAGCCTGCCTTCCTCCCTCCTCGGAGCTGGAGGAGGTGGCAGTTTATTGTTAAAATTGTTTAATAGGGCTGGAAGTCAAATAAAACCTGTGGTTGACAGTAGTAGGTGGTGGTTTGCTTTCTTGTTTGTGTGAACCTTGGGCTACAGGATGCAGTGTTAACAGCGCAAAAATAGATGAAAAATTATGGGGTACTAAGCAGCTGGGGGCAAGGGAAAACCCGATAAATGTGATGAGTCTGTTGGATCTTTATGATGTAGCTTGAGTTTTCATGTAGCATTTTTGTACACACTAGTGATATCTAGTTAAATCAGAACTGCATAACCAGTTTCTCTGTATTTGTTGAAGTGTTTTCTTTTATGCCTATTTGATTTTTATTTTCTCTTTTTTCCTTTATGCAGACAGAGTCCAGCCAACCCGCTGAATGCAAACAACAGTAATAAGGAAATACCACTTGGAAGTGATATTTGAACAACTTGTAACAAATAGTTGGATACCTGGCCTGCAGTTCAGGATATTCTATCGCTGCAGCACAATCTTATTAACAATGCTTAAAATTAATTTGTTTTAAAATGCATGATTTTCACTAACTTTATTGCTTAACATGTACAGTGGCAACTTCAATGCATTTGGGAAATATGAGGTTTAAATAAAGCACACTCTACAGCCGTTGGTACACTGTAGCTAAGTATGTCAATAGGCCTTTAGAGCCTTTTGCCCTACGCATAGGGGAATAGTCCAGACTACCATGTGAGGATTATCCATTTTCTTGCTCGACATTGAAAATCATAGAATAACAATGTGCTGAGAAGCTAAAGTTAAATGGATTACATGTATGGTAGCTGAAACAGATAGAGCAATATGCCTTTTTTGCTAGTTCCCTCCCCCATTTTTTAATGTTTCTTGCAACCTACAAATTGAACTAGTGCTTGAGCAGCTTTAAATGTCATATTTATTATCTCAGTACAACCAGTTGAGTTGAAGTAATTTTACTTCATTGAAGAGGGTGTCATATTTGAGACTTAGTTGTTCATCTTACTATTTATTTATTCATGTTTGTAAGTACTTTGAGAGAATTAGTGCTTTTTAATAGTTTTTAATATACTTGAAAAATCTTCTTCCTCTTTTGCATACAACATGGGTACTTGTAAAACAGGTAATTCAAAGTGGTCTCAATGTAGTAGTCTAGACAGAAGAAACAAACTCACATCAAAATGACAACTCTTCTGGATGAAGATGCAAAGGCCGAACTGTTGCCCTTGGTAGAAGTGGGTTGCAGCCAAAGAACCAGACAATTTCCAGTAGTCTTATTGCTTAGTGTCCAGCATGAAAGGACCTTTCACTATGAACACAGAAATTTATCAAAATGAGTCAGTTCAATAAATCTGAAGTTTGGGTGTCTTGCTTGCAACACTGAAATTATTCCATTCCACAATTTGTTTTATTTAAAGTTCTGAAGTCTGCAAAACTACCTTTTGTTGTTGTGTGGCACTTGAAGTACACGTTTCTAGTTTCAGCATCCATTACCAACCTCTGGCAGCAGTTGAATAGCAGCTGTATCAACACTGTGACCAGGCATGTAGAGTGCTCCAGCCTTACCTTACACATTTGTAACTTAATACGGTGTTTTCAATTTGTACAGAATAGATAGAATATTCTATTAAAGTTGTGAAACATGATTGGTGATGCCTGTCTGGTCCCTGATGCTTCCTAGGAGAAATGAGCATCCTGTTGTGAATGGTGGAGTGTTAAACACAGCACCTTCCAGCTGTTTGGCCATACAGTTCCTGGCTCAACATCTGCCTTATAAATATAGCAGTGTACAGTTCTTTGATGTAAATCAGAACAAGCTTGCTCAATTTGCAAGCAAACAGTCTGGAATCTTTTGTAGGAGTTGGGGTTTTTTTTGGGAGGCAGCATCATTACAAGATTCCACATAATCTGTGCACTTTGGTCATGGCCTAAATGAGGTGCTGGGGGACAAACTGGTTCATTAATGTTAAGGTACTCCCACGTCTGACCTCACAGTCAGAAAATGTAACACTAATGCTCAGGTGCCATGGTGTTAAGGCAGGAATGAGGAAAGAAGGCAGGAAAAGGGATAGGTTCTGGGTTTTATTTTAAAAGTTAAGAGTTTGTAGCCTAGTCTGCAGTGCACTCTGGCAGGCATGGAGAGCAGTGTGAAGACGTTTCTGACAAGGACAGGACAGGAATGACAAATGGAGCTAGCCCATGTGCAGACTGGCTCACCACAGTGCAAGGTACATCAAATAGATTTGATCTGATTTGCTTTTCTTTATATTGGAAGAAACTGAATAATAGTTCTCGTCCTCAAGCAGTACTTTCCACTACATGGTTAAATGGGAGTGCTGCTACCTGGAGATAAACATCTGCAAATTAGCACACCAAAGTAATTTATGTGCATGAATCCTGAAAGGCTGACTTTAATTTTGAGAAAACGGGAAATTCCAGAACATGTGGAGCAAATGTGCCAGCATCTAAGGAGCCAAATGAGATGGGTGAGTAATGAAGCTGCCTAGCAAGATGTTCATCCTAGGGAAAGTGATGGGAAAGCTGAGCTGGGATTTGTTCAAGCAGAGGTAATGCCGGTTGACACAGCCTAATAGATCTTGTCAAAACCCAGCTGTGCTCTTCCCATTGCAATCTCACCAATAATGGCAGAGATGAGCAGTTCTTAGACTTCACTGTTTTCATTACAGCCTTTGTCCACAGGAAACAAACTGGTACCTATACAGCTCATTTCTCTAACAGAGTATGAAGAACTGATGAGATGGTAAGCAGAATGTCACAGCCAGATAAATCTAGGCTGAATGGTAAATCCAGGCTTGATGGAGTGTGGGTGTGCAAAAACCCACAAGTTATTGTTTGAATGATTTTTTTTTTTTTAATATTGGTGTGTTTTGAAGACTGGGCCTTGAGACAAATGAATGAATGCCCTATGTAAAGCTAGTGGGAATTTTTAAAAATGGTGAAGTGATAGCAAAAAGTCTCTGTGCATCCATGCCTGATTGCCATCCCAGCACCCTGATAAAAAACCTGAAGTTTAATCTGTGGGAACACGGTGATGCAGCCTTCGTGTTGGTGGCTTCTCATTTAAGGGTGGAGAAGGCTCCAGTTCTGGGCCTGAAAGTTGAAGCAGCTAGAAGCCCTCCAAGAGGAATTAATCTGGCATGTTGCCTGCTCGGGACACAGAGTGATTAACAGCCTCTCAGCGCCTGGGCTGTCTAGGAAGAGAGCCTTGGTGGTACTGCCCTGCTGCCCTATCTGATAGAGGAACAAATGGCAAGTGCACTGCTGCCAGCTGAAACTCGGGGACAGCCTGTGGTTTCTCAGGAGTCCAGCACAGCATCAGGATACCTTCCTGGAAATTTGGTATTTGGGATATCAGAGCTTTTGGTTCAATTCCAGTATGTTCAGTTAATTGGGGTTTGCTGTTTGGTTAGGATCTGTGGTACCTGGAAAAATTAATATGGTCTCTGTGTGTTTCCACTCTCCTCATTAAACTAGCTTTTCCTGTTCTAGAATAAAGGAGACTGGTAATAGATTCACGCTCAGTTAAATGCTGCCTTGCTGGCAGTTCCTCAAGCAAATGAGATCTGGCTGGGAAGCCAGCTCAGCACAGCTCGGACCGGAGGAGCCCGACGCTGCAGAGGGACACATAAGAAGAGGTCAGACTAGTTCAGCACGAGGAAATCGCTCACTCCTTGCGAGCTCAGCAATGCAGAGTTCAAGATGTGAGACATGTCCCCGCTGCCTGACATTGCATTGAGGTAGGTAGCATCACCTTATGAACTTGTGCTTGAAATGTGCATCTTCTTCTGAAGTATCTTTGGTCCAGCCCTGTTGGAAACAACTCTAGCTCAGGAAGCGTCTTTCCCAGTTGAGCTGACAGGAAAGATGCAGAAGGACATATATAGGGGACATGTTCTCACAGGACAAGGGGGCTTCAAACTGAAAGACAGCGGGTTTAGATTAGATATTAGGAAAAAATTCCTTATTATGAGGTGGCATAGCACAGGTTGCCCAGACAAATTGTGGATGTCCCATCCCTGGCAGTGTTCAAGGCCAGGTTGGATGGGGCTCTCAATAACCTGGTCTAGTGGAAGGTGCCCATGCTCATAGCAGGGAGGTTGGAACAAGGTGTTCTTTAAGGTCCCTTCCCACCCAAATAATTCTGAGTTTATGACAGTGGCAATGTATAAAAAAAGTAAGAGTGCTGCATTCATGCTTCTTTATCCTCCTGCCTTTTCCCAAGGATAAATACCTGTATTATTCCCCAGCTAAAATCCACAGGGAATTGATTTTATGTCAATATCTGTTCAGGACTCCTCCCCTGACGCTGAAGTCCTCACAGTTTTTACCTTTGCTGTCACATTTTTCACTACAAATTGGTGTGCAAACAACTCTGTTGCAGTAGCTGTGACCTTTGCATGGAAAAACTTACATCCTCCCTTTCCCAAACAGTTTATAGTTATCACACTAATAGCAGGAAGAAATTTTTTTGTTTCCATTTGCTCATATTGATGTCCTAAATACCACCAGCCTCTCACGGGCCAGGGCCATGAATCCTAAACAATAGATGCCCTAAGTCACTCTGGTTTGACAAGCATCCAAGAAAAAGAAAAGGGAAAAATAATTTTTAAAAAATCCAAGCCTGTGCACTGTTAATGAGGCATCATGTGAATGAAGACTGAGCAGTTTGTCAAGTGCCAGCCTTTGTTTCCAGACTGCCTTTCCTCTCTGCTGGTTCACCTTGCCATTACACAAGTGAAAACGCTTGCTCCACCCAGCAGCGCTCGCCTCTTGCACAAGCTGCCTTACCCTCCAGATTTTACCGTGGGAATCTGGACACCGTGTGGGGATGCCAGAGCAGGTTAATAAAACCCAATGAGCCTGTGCTGCAGCTGCCAGCTCTGCTCCACATGGCCTCCTGGCATCTATGAGCCTCCCTGGTAACAGTTCCCCACTGCCAAAAAGATCCCTCCCAGCAAAGTTTCCTTTCCCCAAAAAGCATCACCAGTGATGCTGTGGCCTCTTGCTGGCTCGCCCCTGCCTCCCTGGTTGCCCCCAGCATTTGCAAGGTGGACACAACCCGTACTAGACCCATCCCAGCTTGAGAAAAAGGGATGAAGAGAAGGGAAACACTAGGGAAAAGAATTTACTCATCAATCATCACAACCTCAAGGGTGCAACAAAAAAAAAAAAAAAATTGCCCCTGTTTGAGGCAGAAACCAAACAGCACAGGATGGTCTGATCTATCACTAATGTAAGTTTTTGCACTGCAAATATTCCTTGTGAGCTGTTAAATTGTTGGGGTTTTTTTTGTTTTTTTTTTTTTTTTTTACAAAGCAAATTCACTCTGGTTTTTGAGTCCACCTTTTAGGGATAAATGAGAACTTGCTTAGTTAATGAATGTCTATTTGATAAACTCTGTTAAGGTCACACTTGGAAGGAGGTTGGGATTTTTTTTTTTTAATATATTGTTCTTTTACTTAACCCAATTATCTGGTCTTCCTTCTTCCTTTTCATGCTCCTGACTTAAAGCACATTCCAAACTCTTTGATTTGCCTGAACAGAAAGAGCATGAGAGAATGAAGACTGGGTGAAAAACGAGTATTGGAGCTCCTACTAAAGCCAACTGCTGGAGTCAGTGATGGAATATAGGTGAGTGATGCCTCTCACTGACTGCCTCTCACTGACCCACAGCCAACTGCTGGGTCAGTGATGATCCCCCTTGTTAGGGGAGTTATAGTGCTTGCTGTAGAGGTCATGCAGAGCTCTGCGCACGAGTAAAGAGTTCAAGATGTTTTGATGCAGAGAAAAAACAATTAAGATACAACTGCTGCTGACATTTCCCTGAGCCGTTTCATCTCCTACTGCTTCAAAAAATCAGGGAAAAACAAATTATGTACTTTCAATCTGAGATTTGTGTAGGCTGAATTGTTGCTAAGCGTATGAAAAGATCAAAAAGGAAATCTTTGAAGACAGATTGCCTACAAACACCAGACTGTTATTACACCAAAAAGAAAAAGAAAAAAAAAAAAAAAAAAAAAAAAAAATTAAAAAAAAAAACCACCAAAACAAAAAGAAGAGAGGTTAATAAGCACAGTTCAGGTCAAAACGTAGGCAAGTGCGTGTGTGCTATAGTGTTTGCAAGGGCTGCTTGCTCAGGCGTTTCAAAGCCGGGCAGCAGGAGGGAAAATCACGGAGCCGGCAGCTGGAACAGCAGCACCGCAGCATTCCACGTGTGCTCCGCTCGGCACTCAGCCACTTGCTGGAGCTGCTTGGGCTGGAAACTCCTGCGGTCACAGAGATGGCCTGGCTGGTTTTGGGATCTCCTGGCCAAGGAGAAGAGGGGATGGATCCCTCTTTCCCTCCACCCCCAGCTTCACCTTGTGCCTTCTGGGGAGCAGGTGTTTCAGTCCCTTTCCCCCAGTGAGGCTGAAGAGGCTTCAAATAAATACCCAGGGACTGAACCCCTGGGAACTGACTGCTATTGTGGCTGGGGACAGCAAACCAGCAACACTCTGACCATTCACTCCACCTCACAGTGTGAGGTCAGCACCTGTGGGTGCTCCTGGCCCTGGAAACGAGCCATCCATGACTCTGCAGCATCCCTCGGAGATGGAGACAAAAATGCAGAGCTGCAGTAGTCATCCAGCTCCAGCAAACCCCTGGCACAGCTTGGCTCAAGGAATGCCG
>WBNO01029443.1:29905-58793 GCA_013400575.1 Peucedramus taeniatus
GCCCGGCCCGGCCCCAGGTGAGCCCGCCCGGCCCCTCGGCGCTGCTGCCGCGGCACTTCGTGGGCTTCTCGCTTGAGCTTTTTAAATTATTTACTCCCCGGCGCCCGTTTCGAGCAGCCGTACGGGCGTGGGGCTCCCCGCGCACCCTTCTGGCCGGAGGGAGCCGCGGCCGCGCCCCGAAACCGCGCCAGCGCTGGGCGTGCGGGGGGCGCTGCCCTGTCCCGACCCATCGGACGGGGTTTGGCCCCTTCTCCCATGCATGGCGGGGAATTTCTGGTGGGAGCCGCACTTCTGCAGTCTGCTGAGAGGACGGTGTGGGGGTGACGGGCAATAAGAAACGGCACTTGGCAGTGCTTTCCTCACAGAATCTGCTAAAAAAAATCTGTGAAAATAAATGCTCATTGCTTACTCTCCCTTTAAAGCCCCCCATTTTTCCCCCTGTGCCTTGCTGTGCTGCTTGTTTAACTAACCCACTTCTCTTGCTCCCTTTAGAGCATACCACTGGATGATAAACCAGATCGAGTGTCTTGGACTGAAATGGGACAGGGTACCAATGAAGGAAAGCAAAGAAGAGAGCTGGAAGCAGCTTGGTTTTCTCCAAGCCCGTTGTGGCTGCTGAGCAAAGAGCCCTGAGCTTTGCCTGAGATGCATAAAGAAAAACCAAAGACTTTCATACAGGACTTCTTGCAAAGTGTCCACGTGTTTTGAGTGGCACAGCTTTGTGAACTATTATCTTCTATTTATGAGATGCAAGGAAGATTCAACACTGACTGGTGGTGTTAAACACAGTTTAAATTATTTGTAGTATCTATATTTGTATTTATTTTGTTGAATGTCTTTCAGCAGTTACTGGTCTTAATATTGCTTTTGCATTAATGTGTCCATTCCAAATAAATTACTTGAAATGTTCACTTTTTATTACTGTACTCTGGGCTACAGTAACTTTTGTTGAGGCATATCTGTGGATACGGCAGTGATGAAGCGGCTTAAAAAGAGTGGGTAAGGCTTGGCTTTTTGGTGCCCTGGACTGGGCAGTGGGAGGTGGAGCAAGCCCAGATAACCTCTTTGTGTTTGACCTTGTCTCCCACCCAGGGAGGGAAAATGTGTTGAGGTTCAGTTCTGGTTAGTGGTGGAGATAGAAAAGCCTACCACAGCTTGCAGAAGTGCTCCTCTGGAAGCTCCTTCCCACAGAATTCAGTAATGGCAGCTGCAGAAGGCGCAGGAGCTCCCTGCCATGGGAAAATGCTGCTCTCTGCGAACACCCTGAGTCCTCCCCAGCCCCCATAGCTTAGTGCTAAGGCACAAAACTGGCTTCCTGGTTTCGGGATAAGAGTGCCAACGCTCCCTGGATTCCTCAGCTTTGTAGCAAAGCAAGCTGAACTTGCTCTCCTCTCTTCCTTCACCTCTGCAGTTTCTAGACAGAGTTAAACTTCTCCAGGATAACTGAAGAATGGAGGCAGGCTCTTTTCCTATAGCACTTGGACCAAGAAATTTGGAGAAAAATTAGCTGATTTTTTGGATAAAAGTGCTGAAGTTTTCTTTTGTGAGTCTCAGTTCTCACTAACTAACCTGGGCTTCCTCGAAAGCAGTGCTGCAGCACACGACTCAATTCTGGCAGTCAGGACTGTGAGCATAGCATGCAAAGTACTTGCTCCAAACTTGGTCATTTCCAGCAGGTAATTTCCCCTTCCCAATATCAGTGCAATTTTTGCAGGAGACTTTGTACTAGAAGAAGTTACAAAGTATGTGATTACGTAAGCCTGTAGTAAGAGCAAGACTCAGTACAGGGAGGGGAAAAAACCTGGAAGGAGGATTGGCCCAGTTTCTGGAAGTGGCAGGGAGGCTCTGGCACTGCAGCCTGTACGTCGGGGCTTTGCATCCTCCTTGCTCACTGCTGGCAGCTCGTGCACAGGCAGGGTTGCACATGACAGCTGTGGATGTAGCAAACCTCTGGCCACGGCATTTGAAAGCCTTTGGCCTCAGCGCTGCTTCTAACCTGAGAATGCTGGGGATTAATTTAATGCAGCAAAACAACGCTCAAAAGCAGATGTGTTTTACCCTCTGTTTTTTCTTGGTGCCATTTCAGGGCGCTGAAATAAAAGACCAAATCAGAGCAAAGGCACTGGCCCTTCAGTTTCAGTGAATCTAAGCAGGAATGCTGCCTGACGACAGCTGAGGGTTGGGGACTGTTTCCTGCCATGACAGCCACTGCTGTGGGGGGTTAATGGGAGGAACCCGATAGCTCCAGGCATCCCATGGCCCCCAGTTGCTCCAGTGTGGCTGCAAGACCTTTGCAAACTGATCTCTCCCTTACTCTTAATGCAAATGCTGACAAAATTGAAGGATTGTTCAAATTGTTTTATTCTAGGTTTACAAAATCAAAAAAAAAAACACCTCAAGAATTTATTTCTATGGGAAAAATAAGTGAGTTACTTTCTTGCAACTGTATTACTGGCTTTTCATCTCTTCCAGCAGGATTTTACTCTTCAAGAGGTAAACAAACAAACCTAAATTGACCATTAGCTGTAAATAGCCAAATGAGGAGACTCCAAATTGTTTATATAAAACTCCACCAATGGCTGGACCCACCGTCCGGGTCAAAGGCTGCACTGAGGCGCAAATCCCAAGCATGGCACCTAGGAGAGATGGCAGAGACACACAGGGTGAGAGCAAGTCCTGGCATGGAAAAGCAGAGAAGAGCACACAAGACCCCCTTCATCCCTGATGCTGCTCCCCTGCAGCAGTAGCAAATCACTTCAAATAATTTCTTGCATTAATTTATAGCGGTCCAATTAGGGTTTGTTCTGGTTAGGGACTCCTGCAGGCACAGGGGCCAGTTTCCACCACGAGCCAGCTCAGCTCTTCCCTGAGCAGTCTGAGCAATTGCAGCACTGCCCAAAAGGCAAAGTGGGTGCTCACCAACATCCAGGGATGTCTTTGGCACCAGAAGGTGCTGCTGAATATCACACCTGGCAGGGCTGGTAACTACTGCATGGGATTAAGAATGGAGAAGTAATTTCCAGGGTCATGTTTGAGCCTTCCTAGCAAATCATACAGATTCTTCCAATCTCCTAATTACCTGAGTGAGCCCTGCTCCACCCAAGCTACTACTGCCATTTATTCTCTATTCTGAAACAGAGAAACAGCTCTCTACCAGGAGTGAGAGGGTTAGGCCTAACTAGGTCTTTAAGAATAAATAACTAAAACCAAAGATAAAGACAGAACCCCCTTGAGATATTCCCCTACCCCCCTTTGCAAAAGAGCGGATATTTCTATTTGGATGGATATGCTGGGTTGGTTCCCCCTCCAGCATCTCTCGCATTTGCATGCTTAACAGGAACCCAGCGGATGGGGAAACACCTCCAGTTTGGCAAAGGCGAGGTTTTTTTCCAGGTGCAGACGGATGGCCAGGACATCCCCTGGGACACAAGGCTGTCCCACACACACCTAGTATGCTCTTTTGTGCTGCAGTCTTTGTTCAGGTCAGCTGTCATGTTCAGAGGAGCAGAAAATACCCGGCCAGCCAGCAAATCATTAGTCCTCAACACTGGGAGGAACAGCAAGCTGGCAGTGTATTCAATAAACTTGTGCCCAGCTCTGAAATTATGTTTGCAATTATTTTTTTTACTATCAGTATGATTATTTGGGCTGCTGGCATCAATTTTCCACTAAGACACACACTGAGGTATTGTCACCACACACCCGGGAAGGATGAGGAGAATGCTGTCCTTTATGTAAGAAGTGGAGCAGGAGTGTGATATTTAACGTGGGCAGCTACGGGGAAATGATCCCCAGCTCCCAGAGAGATCTGGCAGCCAGGTGTTCGTATAATGCCGGGTAGCGACTGCTGGGCTTTTATCAGCGTGCTTAAAATACTTGTGCAATGAGCCCAAGCCAAGGGTGTAGCCATGTGGAGAGGGAAATCTCCCGGGAAGCGCTGCCGTGCGCTCCTCCCACGCATGGGAACACAAAGGCGATGGGTGGGACCTTGCCTTGACCCTTTGCCAATGGGAACCATCCCACAACCACCAAACTCTCTGGGCAGGTTTTGCAATTATTTTTTCCCCTCTAGGTATTTGAATTAAACTAATTACTACGTGCAATTGCCAAACTGGCTCTTATGATTGAGGAGGCACTTTTTTCCCTTTCCTTTTTTTTTTTTTTTTTCTGGAGCAGAAATCCATTGTCTTAAAAGCCTAGGCTCTCCCTCTGCACTTCTCCAACATGTTGCTGAGAAAGATAATTTCTGTTTCATGGGCTTAAATTAGATCCCTCGTCAGATGCCCTCAGGCTTTGGGACATTGTAAATCTCAGCTCTGCAGCATGGCCATAGCTCTGTGGCAAAGCTGCGCTTGTGATAGATCTCATTTAAGGCCAGACCTTTAACTGGGACAAGTCACTGCCTCAGCAGAAAATCTCCTGCATTGCTTCGCGCGGCACTGCTGACATGCTCGCCTTCTTTGTCATAGGTATCCCACCTTCTGCACCTTCCCTGCTCTTTTTTCTCCCTCTCCAGCCTCCTTCCGTTCCTTTTTCCCATACCTGGCATGACCTGTGCTGGCTGGGAGCTTATCGTCCCCTCCCATCCCAGATCTCCTCTGCTCCCGCAGGTTTCAGGGCTGGGTGCTGGCGGCCCTCCAAGACGGGCGACTCCTTTCCAGCTCACATCCTGTTGCCTCCCTCAGATGATGGTGCTGGCCCAGATCAGCCACACGCCCATGGGGCAATTGGGTTTAACCATTAGGTCACTGTCACCAGCAGCCGCCTTTGAACCCGCAAAGCTCAAGCAAAGCTGGGGGGTTCAGTGCCCCAAGCCCTGCCTGGCTGCAAACTCTCTTCCTCAAGTTCTGATGCACAAATGAAATCAGAACACACGGGCCTGTTATGCATGGAGGCTCTGCTGGGCTTCCTGCCTCCCTCCCTCAGAAACGGGGGGGATCTGTGCAGGAACAAGACCTCCATTCTTGGGGAAGGATCAGGGTTGACAAGGAGTGCTTGTGTGAGTGCAAGTCCCCCCGGGCTTTGGGCTGCCCTCCCACCAGCTCATGCGTCCAGCTGAGCAGCACGTGTGTGTGGGGCTGGATTTTCTCTTCCTGCCTTTGAAGATGAAGAGAAGGAAAAAAAAAATCAAAGGGAAACTAATTAAATCATTACTGCTACCTTTGCTTCTGAACAAAGCCTGAGCTTTGAGAGCAAGCAAAGAGCAAGTGCCAAACGCATCAGCCTCAGAAGAAAATGACCTTGGATGGGATCTAAAGCAGGTTGATGGGTGCAAGGGATGGTGCTGAGCTGCCTTCCACTGCTTCCTTTCTGAGACACCTATTTAAAATGCAGGGATGGGTGACTCAATGTCTAGCAAGGGCGGACAGGCTATACTCCTGTAACACCTCATCCATCCCAGCACCGTGCTGAGATGGACACCTGAGCTAAGCCCAAACTCTAGCTCCTTCAGAAAACTTTTTCCTGACCCAAAGAAAAACCTTCATTGGTTGTACAGGCAGAAGCTGACCAAAAACATCAGGAAAAGACAGCAGCAAGGCTCAAAAGTGATGCTTCCACAGGCAAATTCTCAATGCCTGATTTCCTTCCATTAGCTAAAAGTTGTTGCAAGCGTGTGCTGAGGTTTTCACACAGCAACAGGAAAGCTTTTTCATAAAACCAGATTTCCACACTCATGGTAAGGGTTTCTAGCGTGCCACCAAAAACCTATCTTTGCAGAGCTGGTCTCGGGCTCGCAGAGGAAGGAGCAGCCTTTAGGCTGCTGTATGGGTGGAGTAGCCTTTGCGGGGTGCCACCCACGGCCAGGGATGCATGACAGGCATTTTAATGGCTGCATTTCTCTGTGAGACACCCACGCCATCACTGCTGCAGCTGCTGTGGAAAGGCAGCCTGCTGGCTCTGCTGTGTCAGGCATTCCTGCCTTCGCCCCAGCCCCTGCACGGGTACATCCAAAACAAGCACATGAAGACCAAAAGTACCTCTTCCCCCAAAATATTGCGAGGAAAAAGCACAGTTTGAAATATACAGGCCAGGAAGGAGGGGCAGAGACAAGGTTTTCCACCAGTGCCAGTTCCTAATGCTCTGTGCCAGAGCATCCCTCTGTGGTATGCCCAGTTTTGAGCCAGCTATAACTCTGCATTTGTAGTAGCACTTGGCATGACATCAGCCCAGGATGGACAGGCAGGGGAAAGCCCTCAGTAGCCCATGGCATGCCCTGATGACCTGCAACCTGCTCCTGAGCATCTGCAGACTGCCTCCATCCTGCCTTGTAATCCTCCCGCCATGGGGAGACCATCCATCCTGCCAAGACACAGGCTGGCCTAACAACATATGCAAGCAGGGAGTAGGGTGAGGCAACTAAACCCATTTTCCTCTCTGACCAAAGCTTGCCTCTGGACTCCAAAAGCTAAGCACTGCTCTGGTTTTCCTCACAAAACCCCTTTGAGAAGAGCCTGGATGAATTCCAGCTTGGTTGTGTGTCCCAAAGCCGCTTGGTGCCCTTCCCTGCTGGCTTTCCCTCACATGAACATTGCTCCAAGTCATGAAGCAGCAAATTTTCTCCCTGGATGAGCAGAGAGGCTGAGACTCTTCCCAGGGAGGTGAAGACTGGGGATAAATGGTCCTTGCAGGTCGAAATATCCCACTGGAAAATCACAGGCTCCAGCATTTGTAGGAGATGTAGTGGGTCAGCTCTACAAATAAACTATTGAAGTGATTTTCAGAAAAGCTCTTCACCCAGAAGCATCTCAAAAGTGCTTTATAAACTTCACCAATGGACTGTGCAAACTACAGCTCCCATTCTTGGTAGGGTCTGTGCAGAGGTATCTGCTCAGACAGCTGTTAGGGAAGATGAAGGGTGACCACTGGCATCCCAAAAAGCAGATCTGCTATCTCAGCTAAAGCAGAGACACTCTTGGGTACCTGCTCTGGGAGCAAACCCTGAAAGGGCTTGAGCTGAAGACATCAAACCACGTTAAGCCAGCTCCATCCCTGCACAAACTCAGCCAGGCTCCCATGACAGTAATGTAGGCATATTTCCTTCATCAACAGAACTAAAGCCCTTTTTATACTAAAGGTATAAAGATTTAAGTGTCTACCACTGCTGTCTTGCACAGAGAAATACAGGAACTCTGACTGAAACAAGGCCAAAACAGAGAGAAGGGGCAATTACTGCATGAGGCAAAGCATGTTTGCAAAGAGTAATCCAGAATCCCCTCCTGAGATACACAAAGTTAAAAGGTGTGAACAAGCAGCCCTCTCTGACACTGTCACAGTGGAAAAGCAGCGCTTTTTGGGTTTTTTTAACATACCTTGGCTTTCCATGGAAAAGAGAGCTTGAGAAAGCCTTCCCTTTCTGTGCCCACCACTATGGATGTCAGCAGGCAGCACAAGACTGGGAGCACTGGGTTGTGGGATGCTTGCTCCAGGTTGTCCAAGCCCATCCTGTATTAGCCCCAGCAGTCCCATTCATCTGCTCTGCCAACACCCATCGTGTGCCCAGCCACATCTGGGTTTTCACCCACTGCTCCTGATACCCCAGTGCTCCACAGCTGTGGTGGGAGCTGGGAAGGGCCCAATGTACTCAAAACTAAGAAAATACAGTTTGACCTTTTTTTGATGAGTCTTACCAGTGTCGGAGGAGGGCACAGCCTTGGTGAGGATGCTGTCGGTGATGGTGGCCAGCATGCTGAAGGCAAACACCAGCGGCACCGCAATGATGCAGTAGTGCCACACTGTCCTCATCAGGGCCTAAGGGGCAGGACACAACAGACCACAGATCACTAAGGAGCACAAACGGTGACTTTGTGGCAAGAAACAACCTGGAGGAAAATCACGAGTCAAACCCATGACTTAGGGAAATGGTGGGAGCCACAAATGATACGTGGTGCTGCGGCTTTGGCTGTTGTGGGGTCTTTCACAGCCTGCCATTTGTCTGCAGTGAATTATTCCAAGCATGCAGAGCAAATGATACCCTACAATCTGGCAGCACATTTCCCCGGCACTGCTGTGGGTATTTTTAGCATCTGGGAATTAGTGACGTCCCTGCACCCTTCCCCCGTCTTCTGTCTCCTGTCCAATTCCCGAGGAAATGTTGAACAGCAGATGTATGTGGTGTACTCCAGGAAGCTTCCATTACATATACAAAACAGCCTAGAGAAGGCTTTTTGGTTCATTATCATAAATAACTAAGACTAAACTGAGCCTGTCAAAATAAATGAGCATGGTGCATTATGTAACACCGTACCTTTGGGATTTCTAATCCTGTTCTGCTGCTTCCCTGCTAATAAATTCACCAAATTCAGTAATCTGGAATAGGTCTTCTGGCCATGAGTGCAAATTATCGAGCATAATTAGGGAGAGTAATGATTTTGTTATTGCACATAATCTTAGCAGAGACATCCCTCCAGCTGTTTAATGCTGAAACAAAAGCGGTGAGGCTCTCTAAGCTGTAGGGCTTGAGCAGCTCCCAGCTCATTCACAAGCCCTGCTGGTCAAATGAATGGATTTCTCTGGGGCATGGAAAGGAAATTCCCCCTTCTCCCCCATGGGTTAGGGCAAGTCTTCTGCCCTAACCCGTGTCTCAAGGTGTGTTATTGTGGCTGGAAAATATTTCTGTCACCGGTTTAGCCAGAAGTTTCATTCTCTGGATGTTAGTTCTCTGTCCTAAGATCTGGTCCCTGCCTCTTGGCTACAGAAGATGGAGGAGCCCAGAGACACTGCTCACTAATGACTTGGAAATGTTGAGGTTTATTCCTACTTACCCTCTAGAGTTACACACAGCCAGGTTTTTCTCCTCAAAGGGGCTCTTTGCTTACATTTTGGTTAAGATCTAGGCACTTCTGATTATGGAACCAGAGAGCAAAGACAGAGGAACAGGTATTTGGTACATAAACAAAAGGAAGGAGAGTAATTCCTTGCTAGGGCAAATGTCATTGCAGAACAACATTGCGGAGCTCATAGAAAAATCAGTTTTAATCCCTCCTGCATTGTACAGACTCCCTCATGGGCTGCAGCAAGTGAGCAGAAAAGAGCAGAGGCATATTTTGTGTCTCCTGTAAAACAAGGGGAAATGGCTCCTCACTTTCCTGGGGCTGAGGGAGAACCAAGCCAGGCAGAGCCCAGTCCTTGCTACTCCTCAGCTGCTGAGTGGTGAATAGTTTTTTTGAGGTGAGCAGATCTGAAAGCACTTTTTAGGTGAGAGGCAGAATCAGGAGTCTCAGCAGACAACTCGAAAAACAAATGCCTGGGAAATGCAGGCAGAATGAGGTACAGCCGTGCCTTCAGACAAAGAGAAAAACTTCCCCATTGCAACTGCCAAACCCTCCTACAGCCCTGCCCACGCTCTCCCAGCTCACATCTGCAGATCAGACACTGCCTCTCAGTGTCTGATCAGACTCCTCTCCCTATCCAGGTGTTATTGCCGAACTCCCAGCCCACCCCTTCCCTTCTCCAGCTGCCTGTTGCTGGGAACATCCTGCAGCCTATTCCGAACTGCAGCGCTGTCTGTCTGCTGCTGCTTGTGCCAGCCTTCCGAAAGCGCTCCAGCCCACCTTCCCTCCCTGTGATATCAGGGTGGGTTCTGTGGTGTCTTTTATTAACAGCTCGCCTTTCTCCTCACTTCCATCCTTTGGGGAGGGGAACTGCTGCATTTGGAGGCCACATGCTGCAAGGGCACAGCAGGTGGGACACTCCTCCACCAGCAGCTGTGAGGATTAAAAGCTTCACCCAATAACTTCTGCATTTGGGGCTGCTGCTGTGACAGCACTCATCCCCACTGAGACAGAAAGCCACCCCAGAAGCAGATGTGTTCTTGGCAGCCACTTGGACAGAGCACTTTTTAACAAGGCATCCCAGCTGCATTTGCCTATGAATAGTTCTCAAGGGAAGTCACTGCTGACCCTTGTCCCCAGTCACGTACTGTTAGGATGTCCACAGCCCTCCGGGCTTGGCATAATTACCAACTCTAGGATGATTTCCCTTCTGGCTCCTGGTTCTCCTCCCTGTGCAGCCAATGTGAGCCTTCCTGCATTGGAACATCTGTGCTGCCCCATGTGCCTCTCCACTGCCACCGAGGCTTCCTCTCCTACCTCCACCTGACTCCAGCCTTCCCTGGAGGTCAGTGACACCTCAGTGCACAAAAGCCATATAATTCATGTTGCTGCTCTGCCTGATTCCCATGGGACCAGGCTTCAACACAGGGATTCAGTCCCAGCAGCACCTGCTCTGCACCTGGCTGGGGGTGCTCATCTCTCCAGACAGGCCAGGTCCACCTTGGTCCCACCTAACTGCTCCCACCCATGACTGAAAAACAATGGGGAGCCCTTCAAAGTCCTTCCCAGGCCATGCTCAGGAGCATCAAAGCTCTGTGCACATGTCCCATGTTAAGGGGGCATATTGATTTCAGCCAAAAGAGCATGACACCAGTTGGAAGAGACCCTTCCTAAGCATTCTACACCAGACAGAATCCTCGGGAGCCTCAAAAACCCTAGGGAGAGGGACAACGCTCTACCTGCAGAGCCAACCTTTGGTCTGCACCCTTGGTCTCCCTTTGCAGCCTCATCTCAGACACGATTTAGGCTCAGATTAGCTAAGGCATGTAGGTGCCTCATCTCATCCACGTAGCTGGGAGCCACAAACCTTAACACCCTCCAGGACTTGGCCCTGATCTCCCCACAGCTGTGGTATGGTTGGGTGGGAATGGCACTCATCCTACCTGGAGCAGTGGGAGCACCACCAGTGTCCTGGCAGCAAGGCTCAAGGCCAAATCCTGAAGGGAATGTTGAAAGGCTGATGCAGCTCAATTGTCCTTTGGGTCCACTGACAGGGACTGCAAGCACCTTTCCTCTATTCCCATGGCCTGGGCAGAGCTATCAGTGTCCTGAACATGGCTTATCTGAGCAAACACAGTTTCCAGCACAGCTACCTACATCCACTCAGTTTTCCAATTACTGTTTGAGATTGGCATCAACCGTCGCCCATATGGACGCAACCAGCAACAGCTAACATCACTTACCCCAAAATAGAGGAATAAAATTACTGCCTTGCTACCTCCTTCCCCAAATACTCTCATGTTGGGGGATTAGACAAAAATAAAGCCCCACAAGGAGAGTGCACAACCTCTGCTGTCTCACTGCAATATACAAATGCAATGATTTTTCCCCACCATAATCTTCATTTACTTTCTGGGTAGTCCAGGAAATGCAGTCGCTGACAAGACCAGGCCAGGATTTCTGTGCAAATCTGGTGATTCAGGAGGGACTTAGCGAGTTTCTGTGCAAGATAAATATATTTTTTAATCCCCATAACTATTACTCACACAGCTCTTTATCATGCTTTGATGCAATGCTGACGTTGAGCGCAGCTCTATTTGCGCAGAGGCCCAGGAGAGCTGGTTTTCCTTGCCCTGAAGAGACCACCCAAGAGAGCCAGAGGTGGCATTTCCAGGGGCAGAGCTCACAGCCAGGTCTCACAGACCTTGTGTCACTGCTTGTGACATTATTAAAGGCATCGTGGGTGATTTCCCACCCACCTTACCATGCCTAGGCCCACGCCGCCAAAGACGAAGACGCTGAGTCTGAGCAGGGTCATCTCTGAGCAGCGACTGGTGAGTTTCCCAACCACCAAACCCTGGACAACCTGGCAAAGAAACACATAAGCACCATTAAGCCTGATATGATATAATAATTTAAACAAACTCAGAAGAGAATTGCTACTGTCTTCAAGCAAACAGGTTCTTCCATCAGGGTTTCTCTGACAAAAAAGGACCTCACTGCCACACTAAATTACTGGAAGGCGTGATCAATTATTTCAAATGTTTTGCCTTTTAGAGAGAGATCCATCCCATCAGCTGGAAGTTTTACTCAGGGTGCATGCCTGAGTTTACCATCACTGCCTACTCAGCAGCAGTGACTGAAACTTCTAAAAATGCTTGCAGACACAACTTGTGAGGTGTTTGTCAAATACAGTTAATACTACGGTCTTCATTCTTGACCTCTAAAAGAAAAACTGTTCATTTGTAAGCAAAGGATGAAAATGTCTGTACCTTCTCTTGCCATTACTTTAAACTATAAATATAAAAATTGGGTGGTTCATAATTTTTAGGCAGGAAACAAGTATGATGGAGATGCTAATATGCAGTCCCAACAGTACACACAGATGTAAAGGATGGGGAACTGGTTCTACAGATTTTAAACAAAAACGGGGGGGGGGGTAAGGAAGAGCAAAATATTAAAATCCCAGAAGTTATTTGACTTTTCCAGCACTTTGCAGGGCAAGGATTCCCTCTTTTATTTATCTGTTCAGCATCTCCCATGCTTCAGGTGATCCTGGCCCAAGTGGACATGAGAGGAGAGAGGCTGGAAGAGATCATGGTTAAACAGTCTGACTGACTACAATACAGGCAAGGGACTGATAGGAATCTACTGAGTTTCTCCTACCTTGAAAGGTTTGTTTAATCCAAATGAAAACCCCTCTGACTTGAAAGAAGAGCTCTAGTTCAAAATGCTTTGTTTCACTTTATTTCTGTGGCAGTCCAACCTGGAGAAAACTTCAGTGGTCTGTTTGGACCAGGAATGACACTACACTACACTACACTCAGCCTTGTTGTGTTAGTCCTTAGACAGAAACCCAAAGTCAGCTGAAAGGAAATGAGTGCAAAATAAATGAGAAACTAGGTTATTAAGCAGAAAGGATATGTTAATCTATAATAACCAGTCAAAAAAACCCCAAACAAACAAATAGCAATAGAGTGAAAATGAAGTTGACATAAAGAACAATAGCTACAAAATTAATATATTTCCATCAGCATACAACTGAGTGGAAATTCATCAAAATTAAACCCTTCACTTTGCTTCAGTGCACAAAGGATTTTTGACATGAAGGCATATCACACCAAGAAGACATTTTAGCTCCTGCCTCCTTTTTTGTCATTATCCCTGTCTTTGACCAGGGCTTGATAGCTTGGCTCACATGTGCCCAGCTGCCACATGACACTGGCACAGGCTCTGCGTGTCCTTCCTGGGTCATGTCACCTGTCAAGCAGCCTCCAGGACAGGAGGACCTGCTGTGGCACAAGGCTTGGACAATGCCTAGGGTGACCTGAGTCATCCTGACCAAAAGCCCTGCCATGAGAGGAGGCTGATACCAGCCCCAGCAGCTCTTACTCCAGGGTTGGGTGGGGAAACCACTGAGTGACGCTCCATTAAACTGAGTGCTCCGAAATGGGAGAATCATCATTAACTTTCTGCAACTTCCCAGTCCCTCCTACAGCTGGGGCTGTGCTGAGTCACATGGGATGGGGGCTGAGCCTTGTCACAGGGCATGGATTGACTCAAGGGTGGCATCACCCAAACCCCAGTTCGGCTCTGCCGAGCCATTGGAGGAAAGGAAACATTTCCCAATTTGCCCAGACTTGAATGGCATATTTTATTGGGATACACTGTGCAGGCACAGCCCAGTCTCTGCCCTTCCTTGAGTCATTAGGATATAGCATCAGCAACGTCCTCAGGGATGGCCATGGGAGTGGCATTCCCAAAAACATTGCCATCACTGCACACGAGCGCCTGCGTGAAGGCAGCATGCACCACTGCAGCAGAGACAGGCTGTGAGCAAGCAGGACCTGGAGATGTGCAGAATGAGCTGTCCTCAAAGTCAGCAGAGCAGAGGGATGGCCCTCGTGCGAATGCTGGCATTCCCCATGGGCTTTCCCACCACTTGGACTGTGGCAATTAAAAGCTCAAGGTAAAACATCACTGCTGAATCAACCAGCTTGGCAAGGGGACTATTTCCAAGGGCAAGAATGAGCCCAAGTCACCTGCTTTCCCCTTGGGGCTGAGCAGCAATCCTTAGGTTGTACAGATGGCAGTCTGCCCACAGGCTATTTGGGCTGCCTGCCTTCCTCCCCAGCACGGGCACTGCTGATCCAGCCATGAGTCCCAGGCAGGCAAGGCCCATCATCCTGATTTTGGACACAGAGCCTTGATTTAGGCGCTAGATAATATTTCCAGTCACTAGTAACTCTGACCTCACTTCCCAGTCTGAATTCAGACCTGAAAACCCATTACTTCCAGTCTGCAATTTTCCCTGAGCTCCTGGGCTGGCATGAGCAGCACCCACCTGTGCAGGCACATCTGGGAAGGTGAAAGGTGGTTCATGTGCATTCTCCCATGTAAGAGATTGGACATGTGCTGCCAGTTTACCAGAAGGCAGCGAGGACATCCCAGGTGACTTGGCCATCACCACTCCCATGGAGAAGCTCTGGTAGGTGATAAATGGAATTTATCCTTATTTTTATTCTTATTGGTGTGTTCTGGGCTTTTTCCTTGCACATAAACTCCCCTTGAGATCGACTTCGATGGGCCTTACCCTCCTGCATTTCATTTGCCTGGATGGTGCTTGCCTTTGTAACCTGACCTCCTTTGAAGTCGGGGAAGAGCCAGTGTACCTGGCTGGAATGCCTTCTGCCATCAATAAACAAAAGAGAGAGGAAATTGTTTGCAAGTGAAATAACAGGCACTGCCTGTGGCTGTGTACATATGTCACAGGAAAAACCAACTCATCTTTTTTTCCGCCCCCCTTTCCTTCTTTAAAGGCAAATAAGTCTCCCTATAAATGCATAAGAACAGCCAAATCTCTGTTCATAATTTTCTGCATTCAGCAAGCTGGGGATTTGTTACACTTTGTCCAGCAAATCCCATGGAAAAATACTCTCTTGCCTCTATCACTGCATTTGGTTTCTGGGAAAACAGCTGCTCCCATTTGCTCAGAAAGGCCAATTACTCATTTGACTGTTAACCTCTAACAAATATCAGGAACCCCTTGCAGGATGGAAAAGATTGTTTGTATTTCAAAGTCCAAGGTGCTAGTTTTTGGAAGACTTTTGAAGCCCCAGCCTTGCTGCACGGAGCCACTGCTGAGCTGACTGGTACCTGCAAGAAGCTGACCTCACTTGTGAAGGTTAGAGGAGTTGTGCAGATGCTCAGCTGCTCCTCTGCGCTCAGAGGATGTGGGACTGTTGCTAAAGGTTCTTCCATCAGCACCGATTGAAAGCTTGACAGAGCCCAGCAACAAAATCAGTTCCCTTTCACCCGACAGCTTAGAAATGAAAAGCTGTGAGAAGGTTGGAAAGGCAGACACAGCAGGTCAGATAAGCTGGTACAGCCTCGTAGAGAAGATGCAGGGCCCCATCCCTAGCATGATAGCATGATTCACATCAGAAGCCGCCTGCCACGCCCTGGACCCGTATCTCGCCTTTGAAATTGTGCCGGCTGGCAGTTCCCAGGCGATCCCGGCTGGGGAGGGACCTGCTGGGGCAGACCACGGGGGTCAACACCATCCACGGGGCTTTTCTCACAGGCTGAACGTGGTGCAAAGCCCATGCTGGGGGAGAAGGGAGTTGCTTTACTGTCACAGCGATGCCAGAAATCGCTTGAGTAGTTCAGATCTTGTGGAGGAGCAGGAGGGCGGTGGGACTGGAAGGAGGGCTGATGGTGAGGACCAAACTGCTGAAGGCAGCACTTTGCCAGGCAGGGGGAAGAGGACGGTGTGTTTTGCAAACTCCAGCCTAATCGCTTTCTTTCCCCCTCCAACCCACCCCCCACCACAGATATAAATCCTTCAAAGCAAGGAAACTGGAGAACTTTCTGTTTGTTGTTGCAAGGTCCTTTCACTAAGTGGGTTTTCCCCCTAGGCATACCTGGCTGTAATTAAATCCCCGGCTCTTTAATCATCTCTTTTGCTGTGTAGGGAGGAAAAAAAAAAAAAAGCGAGAGGGACTGACTGGTGATAAGATGATACACAATGTAAATCTCTTCTCCAGGAATCTCTCTCATCTTTTCAGGATCACTCTGTACCAGCTTGTCCCTCCAGAAACTGCACAGCTAGAGGTGGAGTTTGTATAACAATACAAATTTAAATGCAGTAAATAGAACAGACGTCTTACGATTTCTTGATCCTCAGGGTTATAAATATCTACCCCTTTGTCCCACCCAGAGTTTTGTTTGGTGCATTTTGCTTTAGGTTTTTTTTTTTTGAAAAAAAGTTCTTAAAGGAAAGTTTCCCCCACCCCCTCCCGTGGTTTGAAATCTAAGCATCAGATGTCATTTGAGATATCAGCCAGGGACTCCAGCTATTTCACTTGCCTAATCCTCCAGCATCATTTTCAAAGCCACATACTACACCTGGAAGGTCTCCATGCTATCACACTTGCAAACTCCAAAACAACAAAACAAAAAAATAGGAGTCTAGGTTCATTTCTGCCCATTACTCAAAATGAAATTATTTTAAACCATTATGAAATTAATTATTCTCTGGAGGGAGACTGAATGGCATTTCACACTGCCAGGCATTCACTATGAGGGAAATCTCATTTACATGGCTTCTCAGATGAGAGGGCTCTGGAAGCCCAGCCCTGGAGGACAGAGGGATTGTGTCCCTGACGGGCTCTCATAACTCTTGCCTGGAGACCTACCAGTGATCAGATAAAGATGCTTCAAGCACATCATGAGCAAGGGAATCTCTGCAGTGCAGGCTGCCTCGTGCAGAGGCAGCTCTCCTGCTGTCTGCCTTCCTCTCCTCATTTCGTTATCTCCCACACGGCTTCTCTTCACCTGGCACAGTCCCAGCTCATCAGACAGCCCTACACTTTCAGGGTGCTTCAGGAATCACTGCAGAGACCTGGACTGCTTGAATTACCCCCATGTACTGCTTTCATTTCCCCATAAATCCATTCCAGCCTTGGTCATATTCCATTTTCTAAGCCACAACTCTTTCCTCATCAGACAGTTCTTTGTCTCAATGCTGTCTCACTGCCTTTCCACACTCCCTTTTCTGACCTTGCCTGGCTGTGTCCTGACCCAGACATGAGCCCCCTTCCCACCCTCACTGCACTTCAACCTGCCCAAACTTTCCCACATCCCCTGCTATTAGATGATGCGCACCACAGGATGAGATGAGGCTGAGGAGCTCTGGATGGGATCCCTCAGGTGATGCCTGAATTAGTGGTGTGTCTAAACTAAAATCCTCCATCTGCAAAGTGGGCAAACATCTCACCTCTTAGAGGGTCTGTGTTTCTGTGCTGATTCCCCATGCAAAGAGCTGTTTGGGATAGCAATGACAAAGAACTTGAGTTGCCTACTTAAAATTAGGTGGACTGACTCAAAGCCTCTCAAAATCTCCTCTCTAGGTACTCTGCAGCTGGCTTGAATGAAAGGAATGAGGAGAAACAGACTCTTACAGTGCATCGGCCACTTCTCACCACAGCAGGTCAAATGAGGTTGGGAAGCTGAAAAACTAGATTAAGCAATTGGAGCATAATATCCTTGGGGTGGGAGAGGAAGGGAGGAAGACACCATCACTATTTGAGTCATCCTGGGATTGCTGATCAGGCTAGGAAAGGGAGCTGCAACATTGCCATCTGTAAGAGGAGTATGTAAGTTTTGAGAATATTTAATTAAAAAAAAATAGAAACTACAATAACACAAAGAAATAATTTCCCCCTTAATTTCTTTAATGTCCCCTTCCAGCTATAAAAGTCCTTAAACGCTATCTTTTTCAAGTCCAGGAAGAGATGCAAACATGGGGGACAGGTTTCCTCTAACAGGAGGGCTCAGGGCAAGTCCAATAGGATGGCAAAATCCTCACAATGATTTACAGAAGGGCAAACTAAAGAATAAAAAGAAAAAACAAAGATGAGTATCTGGTTGATGAAATTCACTGAAAATTACATTATTTTCCTTAGGAATAAAGCTGTCATTTACTCAGTGAAGTGGGGAAGCCAGTCAGCAGATATTAATCATTGTTCACCTATCCAGACTGGTGGAATTCGCTTGCACCTTAATCTGCATTTGTATCTCAGCAGTATAAATTCATTGTACAGCAGAAACAAATGCATCTGAAATGCCAGCTTATGCAACACAAGCAGCTCTGGGGCTCATCAGGACAGAGCCAGCACACATTCCCTGCCTGCTAGAGCAACCCAAACACAAAGCAGCCATAAAACATTAACCCAGACACCATCCACAAGAGATATCTTTGGATGGTTCCAGACAGATACCTGAAAGACATGAATTACAATGTTTTACAATAATTTAAAAGCCAGAGAGCGAGAGTTTAATTTGGTCCAGTTGAGGATCATGTCCTGCATAAGCCAGAGTAGAGTTTGGAGCTGCCACTGTAGGATAGGCTTAGCAATATGGATAGAAACTGCATGGATGTATGAAAGAAAACTGCCTGGCTGATAAAAGCCAGTTTCTGTGTCAAATATCCCCAGGCAAAGACTCCTCAGCAGAGCAGATGCTGCACCTGAGCCTGCAGGGCCCTAATGGGCTGGATTGTGGCAATAGGAATGATTGGCCTCTGTGGGATGAAATCCTGTGACTCTGGGAAGGTCAGGTCCCTGGTTAGCCCTGCCATCTGATCATCCATGAGGAAGCAGAGTGGATGCTGCAATTCCCATATCTTCCAGGGCTGTGTCTCTCTGTGGGGTGCCCCAGCACAGCAGAGGAGGTGACCTTATCTACAGCAGTTTCAACTGAACTAACCTGGGGAACAATGGCACTGAAGGCAGACAGATATTCCAGACATAACAGCAGTGTTCTCAAAACTGATATCCTGAACCTAACAGCAGCGTCCAGGCTCCATCTAACCACACAAAGCCACTCCTTACAAGAGCTATTGCTGGCCACATTACCCAGCTCTGAACAAGCACACCACAGCCATGCTGCAACTCCAGATTTTATTTCTGCCTATGGAACTGGCGTTTAACTGGTATGTCCTAAGTTAAAAGCCCAGCTGTGGGGAGTCCTTCTGCATTCAAATGGGGAAGAAGATATGGGACAATGACTTGGCCCCTCTAAACCTGAGTGATTCCTGCAGATCCTGGTCTGGGAGGCAGCATACAAGGCTAACATAGGGAAAGCTTCTGACAGCAGTGGAGTTTGGGTCAGAAGTTTGCTTTGGAAAGCAGCTGTTGATCACCCCACTTTTCAAGCTGTTTCCATACTGTGCACTGGCAAACTGGTCTTCTTTCCAAAAAGGCTGAATGGGACTGCATTCAGCAGGTTGGAGATGTTCACAGGACCAAGAGACAACTATTCCAAAGCCACCCTCACAGGAGGGACACAGCAAAGGCACCATCTGCTCAGCTCCAGCCAGTTTACACTGCAAAATCCAGCTGCTCATGTACAGCCACGCCTGTCAGCTGCTCTACCAAGGTGCCCAGATTTGGTGAGACCAGGCCAGAGCCCAAGTGACTGGCAACACTATGCCAAATCCAAATCACAAGGGAAGCAGCTTAAGCTGCCATTCCCCAAATGAGAAGCTCCTCCAGGAACTCTGTGACAATGCCCAGGAAATGAAGAGGATTTAATAACAAGACCACTCTCCTTCAGGATATTGCTTAACTTGCATTCCTACCTTGGGGCTTGATTATAATCATCTGCTGCTCTTTCTGCAAAATTATTAAGCCTCTTCCTCCAAAAGGAACACTCTGCTATAACACAACACTGCACATTTTTGACCCTATTACTGCCTAATTCAGCTGACTTTTCCCTTTTACCCATTTTGCTAGTCTTCTAACCATGTTCTATCACCCACCTTTCTGTGCTTCGTTTTTGTTTTCTTTTTTCTTTTTTGGGAATCACAAGCTTGCTGTGCTTGTTTCCATGCAGCAGAAACAAGTTCTTCTACACTGAAGGGATCTTCAGTGAAAACACCGGTAAGATTGTCTGCTTTCCTGAGTTTACAGGGTGCTACTATATAAATGTAAATCAACTAACCTGCACCAGGAAAAACCTCAGCCAAGGCACTTTAGCTTCAATGTAAGTTTTGTTACAAAACCCAGGACATATCAGTCCAAGGAAATTTTAGCTCTACAGCTTTAGACAACTTAAACTTTTTATAACTTAAAGAGGGACAAGGGGAAGAAAGCTTTCAGGACACTCCTTGCTCCAATTTCTTCCCATTCCAAGGAACAGAATAAATTTGGAGTCGCTTCCCTTTTTGAAGCTAAATGCCATATGGCAGAGCTAGGATTTGCCTGTCAGTAATGCACATGGATTTGGGAAGAGCATGTGTCCAGAAGGTAGTGAATTAGGTAGCAGTGTGGCAAGCTAATCTGTCTAAGAGGGGGACTTGCACTTCACTTACCATTTGAAGGACACCAAAATATGACATCAGATATCCAGACTCCACTGCTTCCAAGCCAAAGAAATCCATAGAGATGATGGAAAACATAATCATGAACAAACCTGGAGGGAGGGTTAATGCAAAGAATACATCAATACACTTGCACAACGTGTAATAGCCCAAACCCTGCTCCCAATCACCACCAGTCCAAGTCAGTAGCTCTCCCTGGGTTTGACAGCACTGGGTATAAACATGAGCACAATCCTATTCAAAGTCATTGTAGTAATCTAATCTTTAAATGTTAACCTTTTTATCCCACTTACTTTCATCTTTAAATAATGTGACTATGTAGGCTGCAGTTTCAGCTGTTAATTATAAACAGGTAAATATTTGTATCACTGAAGCCAGGCTAACCATTAAGACAGCAAGAAAACATTTGTTCAGACAAGAATGTAACCATAAAAATAATCTGATTGGATTCCTCACCCTTTTTGCCTGACTTCAGATATTCATTGTGGGGAACAGCCCAGTGACATCAGCCAAAATGCAGTGGTTTCACTGCACACCTCAGCAATGATGTCTGGGGCATGTGAAAAATCTCTGGTGTGGACTGATGGAGATATCAACAGTAGGAGTCAGGAAAGTATGGACAGAAAGAGCACAGACCAGGTCTGCTTTGCAATTGAGGCAATTTCTAGAAAGTGTAACAGAGAACATCCACTCAATCTCAAATGAAAATACAGTAGTGTTTTCCCCACTGCCAAACATACACAAATACAGGCGTGCTTGCACATGCTCCCAGTCTTACAGAGAGAGCCATCAAATTAAAAATATTATGTCAAAACACTGCACTGCAAGTGTGGTGTGGGGTAAGAGTCTGCTGCTTCCCCTAGTGTCTTGTGCACCTGAGATGGACCAAGACAGTAGGAAATTGGGGCTGTGTGTGAAGAAACCCATGATGTGCCTGTCAGAGATCACTGATCCTTCTGGGAAAGAGACCAGATGACTTTTAGCAGTTCTGCCTTTCCTTGTAAGATCCTCCGAGTTATAAAGACTGGGGTAAAAAGGGAGCCGTGTTCCTCTCCTTCCTGAAAAAAACAAAATGCAGGAGGGCACTGTGTGAGGACTGAGAAGACAGTTGGTGGCCTAGCAAAGTGACATGGCATGGGGAGGATTTGCCAGCTTTTCCTGGAAGGATGAAGAGGGTGATTCCAGATTGCTGGTTAAAACACTGTGGAGGACTCACTTCTTAACGAACAAGAACAACTCCACTGCATCCAGCAGCCCAACCCCAGCACCACCAGTGCAGCACCTGCAGCAACCAGGACCTCCCTCCAGGCACCCCAAGCCTTTGCCTGGAGGGAGCACCGCCCTCCCATCCCAGGACCTGCCACAAAGCCTTCCTGAACCTCACCAGAGACACATCCTCCCCCTTAACAGGAGTAGCTGCACACCAGCTGGCTCCATGAGGTTGGGAGAGAGGGATTGGGGACAGGAAGGGCGCCCTGCTCTTCTGCTCTATAGGTAAGGGGAGAAGGCGCCTGGGAGCTGGGGCTCATGGAGATCTATGGCTTCGCCACACCCCTCCAAGGAGAGCACCCAGCTGTTATTCAGTTACTTTGAAATCACTCTCAGCTCAAGCCAGCTTAAGGTAACATGCCAGTATTTATTCACAACACCCAAATCAGGCAGCAGGGTTGCACATGTTTATAAAAGGCACACGTGACAAAATGAAAGAAAAACCACACTTGGTTTCACTTGTGGAAAGATTAGATGGAAGCAGGCGCTCTCCCTTTGTCCTGCACCCTGCTGCAGGTACCATCTATGAGGAGCTTGGCCTCTCTACATACCTGATGCTTCTTCCTGGTACTGTGCTCCAGCTTCTACAGCTCCTCTCCCCTTTGAAGTCCCTCATCAAGATAAGACATATTTGGATCTTTCTCCTCCAAACAAGCTGCTTTCTTTTGGAGCAGGGGAATAGGCTGTGCTCTTTAATTAGAATTATGCATTGTACAGCTCCCCTGGAGATGCAAAGGTCTTGCTTTCAGATGGGTGTCACTCCCTGTGCCTGCACGGTCCCTTAAAGCTACCTGGAGGAGGGAGACCCCCTTGCCCCTCTTTTCTCAGAAACTAAGGTGGTCTCTCCCACTGGTAACACATTTCTTGATGAAACCCACAAGGCAAGCCTCAGTTCAAACTAAAAAGATGTTATGCTCATTGGAACAAGCATTTCTTACAAAGATCTCAGCAGGTTCCCAGCTGGGTAGGTTGCAGGTCAGCTGAGTGCAGCAACATAAATAATGATAAGCCTCAGTCCATGCTGACAGGCTCAATATGAATTTTAAAAAAAGGGAAAATGGCATAAAATACCATCAGAAACATTGTCTTTTTGTGAACATCTAAGAAAAGGGTGAACTCCTTAGAAAATCTGGCATCAGTGGATGAGTAACAAAGGTTATGCAGCAGAAAGCAGGGCAGTTATTTGCGAGATGCAGTAACGATGACAAAAAGCACCAAGGAAAATCAGGATTGCAAACCCTATTTTCAAAAAAGTAAAGAAATTGTGACACGTCTGAAAAGCAGCCTGTAGTTTTGGAGGGCCAGTTTAGCAATCCCTACTGCAGGATGGTGTGAGAAGGCAAGCACAGCCTCTGGGAGCTCATCACAGCCCTCCTACGCTGGACTGGAAACATGATGGGATGCAGAGCCCCAAGGCTCATTGCAAAATGCTGCTCCACACGTGAAAGAAAATCCTTTAAAAAATGGGATGCAGGTGCTAAAGCAATCATGCTGAAATCAGATTTTCCAAAGGGATTAGGCAGCCAAAGATTCATACAAGCAGCTTTATCAGTATTTTCAAGGCCCTGGTGATTTCTTGTCAATGAGAGTTATGTTTGATATTTTTATCCTCTTGTTTTTCATTTTGTCTCTTATCTACCACAATGCAGTGAGGCTCTCTTTTCCCAGGTCAGCTGAGAAGGGAAGTTTTGGCTGTGTTGGATCTGTCTGCTGCCTGTCCAATCCCTGGCAGCTCCTTTCCTGCAAGAGGCACAGAGCCCACATCTCTGCTTTTATGCAGCACAAGGAGAAGGTTCCCAGCCCTGCAGCCCTCCTGGGGAGGTTCTTTCAGTCTCAAACAAGCTAATTTTAGACAACAATGAGATCCATAAGGAACAAAAAATTTTCTTTGCTGTATATCACAAACTTGTTTGCAAAGTAAATAGAAAAGTCTGTAATTTGGGCAATCTAATTAATTATACAGTTGCAGTCTGGGAATGAAAGGTAAATGAGCTCATGAGGAGCTCAGCCTCCAGCTGTGAGCTGCAGAGAGTTAGTGATGGCCAGATCCCCTTTCAGCTGCCATCCGTTTGGTCAGTGACCTGAAGAGAGACCTGCAAAGAGAAGTCACTAGGATTTTAATCACTCCTCACTGTAGTGTGAGTGCTACAGCAGGAATGCCTCAAGTGAACCTTCTACCCTTACAGAAATACTCTGTAATACTCCCAGGCATTCAATGACAGACTATTAGCCTGCCTTAAATCCCAGCTTCACTGTCTCTATCCTCTTTGCCTAGAAACTGCCTTGCTGTTTTGGGCAGGAGTTGTTTATTTTGGTTCAGTGAGCATTTTTGCTTTGCACGGGGAAGGAAGAATGGATTCTGTAACACGCAGGAATTTGCATTTTGGGAGGAATGTCTGAAGCAAAGTGCATTTTGCCTGTCCTTTGGAAAAAAGAGAGCACACAGGACATTACTGAGGGAAGCTCACATGGATGCAGTCTTGGCATTTTTAACAGAGAAATGAATGCTACTTTAAGATGAGAAATGAGTCAGAATCAGCTAAGAAAACCCTTTTATAACATCTTTCTCATTCTGTGAAATGTTGTCATTTTATACACTTTTTAGGGTAAAGTTTTAGAAGTTTATTGTCTTAAGAACCAAAAAAATTGCACTGTTAGGTCAAGACAGCAGTGGTTTGAGACTGTATCCTGTCTCCAGTGGCAGGAGTAGGACCAACTGGCATTACTGATCTCAGCCAGTACCAGCCACACACGGCAAGGGAAAATAACCCAGAAATCCTTTACTTCCAGCTCCAGTTGGACTTGTTCCCCCAGAGATATAGCAAGAATTAACAGATGAGCCTGACCAAGCCCAGGAATGCCATCCCCTTCTGATTCAGCCACACTCCACAGCCAAATTTACTTTCATTTGTAAACTGAATTTACAATTTACAAATTAGCCTTTAATTTGTAAATCATGCTTCATGTTCTTTAAATTTCAAGGGCTTCTCCAGACAAAAATGAATTGGAAAAAGATGCAAAGTCAAAAAGCTTGGGTGTCTTAAGTCCCCTCTTAGGATGCCTGTTTGGAAGGGAAATGTGTTTGTTTGTTCAGATGCATGATACACACGTGTTATGATGTGCACAAAACTCAAGTTCTTGAAATCATCATCAAGAGAAACTGGACTTCTTGGGTTTGACTGGGAAAAGAGCTGTGAAGGCTTTGTATGTGGAAGGGCAGAGAACATCACCCTGTCCTTACACATCACTGACGAGGATGACCAGCAGCTTGTCTCCAGTCAAGAGTGTGGGGAAAGAAGTTAGAGGCTAGGTGTCCTGGATTGTAAGATATGTGTGTATTCTATTTGCCATCTGTTAGAAGTGGGGCAGTTATCTGCTGTTAATTGTGCTGTTTTCTTTATCTCTTCCAGGACTCATCCTCCCTCTAGGAGATATCTGCTGTAAATGGGCCATTGAGTCTCACTGTATGACTGATAAAATTACATCATCCCATTGGGAGATGCTCCAATCAGGGGGAGGAGCCAGGCATTCCTACCTGGATATAATCTGAGACCTGGGACACCAGAGTAGCCTTTTCCAGTGGATTCCCAGAGGAAGACCAGGCCCATCCACACCACCACTGGATCTTCAGATAAAGACTACACCCTTCTGTAGGATCATTGCTTCAACAGAACCACATCTGCCACTGCAGGAAGACTGCAGCCGCCATTTACTCAGGCTGCTACCAACACTCTTACCAATAGGATGTCAGGTCATATTCTGACTCTGTCAGTGTTGCTTTGTATTACTGCATTGTTTATTTTATTGTTTTCCCCTAATAAAGAACTGTTATTCCTGCTCCCATATCTTTGCCTGAGAGCCCCTTGATTTTGAAATTAGAACAATTCAGCGGGAGGGGGTTTACATTTTCCACTTCAGGGAAGGCTCCTACCTTCCTTAGCAGACACCTGTCTTTTTAAACCAAGACAGTAGGCAAAACTGAAGATTATCAAATTGTTGCCAGGGATACATAGGCAAATAGGGAGATATGAACCATGTCAGTACAGCAACTGACTCAGAGGAAGAAGAGAAAGAGATGAGTTTTGGAAAGGTTTGAGGTATCAGTGAGTTCCTACCATGACACAAAAAACCCCCAGCAGAATATATAAGGAAGAGAGGAACAAGCATCCCCACCAATGTGCAAGGGAAGACATGTGCTGTGGGTCCCCTGTGTGCAGCTTGGCCCTCTCATCCATCAACAATTTTTAATTGCTGGGAAAAAGGCTAGGATGCACCTTAAAATCACTACGTAAAATCAGGAAGGACCTCAGTTTTTCTGGCAGAGGTCAAACAATTTTTTTCTGCTCTGTAGAGCTTACAGCCCAAAGAGAAATGACAGACAAGAGGAAAAAAACATTTTCAGTGAGGGGGATGGAGAGATTAAGTGATTTGCCAAAACTCCCAGATGCACCTTATAACAAGTATTGTGTTGGCTGAGACTACCTGAAAGCATCCAACATCAAGTTAGGAGGTGAATCCTCAGTGCTCTGTGATCAAAAGCAATGTGCTTTCAGTAACTTTAGACAAGCCTGGTCTACAGAGCATTTATCCTATTCTAAATACATCAGCAATCATGGGTAATGGGTGAGATTTACCTATGGGAAGTCCAGCAAAGACCTTGACTATGAAAATTTCCATTACTCCTGGAAACTTCATCAGGCGCAGGATTTCTCTGATGCTAAACAAGCTGCCAGACTGTGATGTGCCTGCAGAGGATGACATATGGGTTAATATTCTGTTTATACAGGTTAAGGGCAGAAAGCAGGAAACTCTGAGACTCTGCTCAGGTTCAAAAACCACCCAAAACCCACATCTCTGCTGCACCAGCTCTGTGCCGATGGCAGGAGGTTGGGAGCTGGTGCCAGGTCTGCACGCGGAGGAACCCTCTGACACAATGAGGTTTCCTCCATGTCAGACCAAGCTAACCCCCAGCAAGGGCTCTACAAGCACCTTTTCTGAGACACAAATCTGGGCTGGAAGACTGTCACCCCCGTGTGTCACCCCCCAAGACAGGGGTGACAGAAGACTGCATTTCTACATGGCAGAGTGATCAATATATTTGGAATAATCCTCTTCCATAAGCTCAGCTTAGACATTGAAGCGTCAGCATCTCAAGGCTGGGACCTTTTTGCCCTTAAATCAGCTCCAAGGTCCTTCAGCAGTTCTTGCAGCATGTCAATCCCCTGCCCCTTTTCATGTACTACTTTTCAGAAACACAAAATACTCACTGTGCTCTGTCACATGATGGTCTGAGTTTGGTTTAGTCTGAGAAGGGATCCAAACCATTGCTATCAGGGTGTTGATTAGACTTCCCACCAACCCAAAATATGCAGGAACATAAACACTGCAAACAGAAAAAATAGAGGTAACTGGATAAATACCATAAACAAGGTCTTTATACTTCCATCCTGCAAAGGCTTGGGCATTTGGATAAGGAACAATTCCCCTTCAAGTCACAGTACATAAGGCATTAAAAGAACTCACATCCTTTCATGGAGGGTTTGGATATGACCACAGTTTGAAATTTCACCAAAAGATGGCTATTTTTATCAAGATAGTTTATAATTTTATTTATAATAGGGTACTATACAATGCTTTTAAATCTCCAAGTGTCAGGGGAAAAGCGCTTTTCTTGGTTTAATGAAGCTTAGAAATCTTCACACAGAAAGCACAGCATCTGCTTGTTAGAATCCATCTAATCCCCATCTAATCCCCAATTTCATTAGTCTAAGTATCATCTCACTCCTTGAAATTTCTCAGTGAAATGAAATGAAGGAAAGTACTCAAGATGATTAAGGATGGTAGAATACAGCATACAGCCTACAAGCAAAACTAAACCCACCAGAGAGACGATACCATTTGAAAAGGATGCATTAAAAATAAAAACATGATTACAAAACCTTCTGAGAAGGTAAACAACATTCTGACTGATAATAAAGTGCTGGTAAACATCACTTTTTTCCAAAGGTGCCCCAAACCAAACCAATATCAACTATCAACTACCAAACCAACTTCAGCTATCTCTCAGAGCCCCAAACATTGAATCTTTAACAGAAGTAGGGCCACATCCTTGGATGTAGGCACAGCGAACAGAAATTATTAACTATAGTTGCACAATGATAAAAAGGAACAATTACAACTTATCTGAAAAACACAAACATGGAAAAGTCAATAGAGCCAGTAATTAGTCCCCATTTATCACTGTCCTCTTAAAAGAGAAGATTAGGAAATTACTCCTCCTAGGCTTTAAGGGTATGTGGGAAGATTCCACACTCTAAAGGGCTTTAATTTTGACAAATGCAGTAGAGCAAAGTCCAGGCCTGGAAGACTAAAACTGAGGAAAGTCAAGCTGAAAACAAAGAGAGAAGCTTGTTTTATCAGTGAGAGCAACTAAACCAGCTCATTAAAAGCTTCCCCCATCATGAGAACCCAATTAGTTGTAGGGTTTCCTAAAACATGTGCTTAAAACCAACCACAGGAAGCAGGTTTGGGGTGGAAATGCCCAGCAGAAACACCAAAGGCTGGTGTCATGTAGGGCACAAGACGAAGTGACCACCATGGTGCCTTGAAGACATCCAAATTTAAGCATTTTGGTCTTCAGCAAAGTAATGCCTGGATTTCACCAGAGAAGGCTTTGAAGTTTTGCAGATCCATGCAGACTTGGAGGTGAGTGTGCTGTCCCTGCATTCCCAGCAATCTGTGCTGCCACAAATAAGGTGTAAAAGTGAGCTGCGAGCCCCAGCTGATGCTCCCTGTGAATCTGCTGATGAGAGACTGCTTATTGCCTGGTTTTTTACTGCTTTTACTGATTTCCTTGTCAGTCTATGGTGTATGTTTTTCATTAAATAACCAGAAGCACCAATTGTAAAAGCCTCAAGTTTCCTCCATGCTGGACAAAGGTGCAGACTGAATAATTTCTAGAGTATTATTTAAGCCACAGAGCAAGACAGTCAAGGATTGAGATGCAAACAAGCAAGAAAAGCATCAGAGAACAAATATAAATATATATATACACACACACATATTCCCGCTTATAGTAACAGCAAAAATCCCAGCTGAATATTTTAATTCTCATTAATTATTATTAAAACAAAGCCAGATAATATTTTTCTGCAAAAGGACTTAGCACAGTAATTTAGACCTGCTGCCTTCTATCCGCCAAGCTCTTCACTAATTAACTCAGACCACAAAATTAGTCATTTACTGGATCATTACTTTTCATTTTTAGTGCAGCAGATTGCCACTTTTTAAATTAAAATTATATGCCAAGCAGTTCCCAAGCTACTGAAATCAAATTTGTGGACAAAAATTTTTATCCAAGACATTCAGAATTTCTACTTTGCATTGCAACAAAACTAAATTTACTAAGAAAATAAAAAGGATAAAATAACCAAAATAAGTAGCTGCAGGTGGCTAAAGGGGGGGG
>WBNO01029443.1:58816-108977 GCA_013400575.1 Peucedramus taeniatus
CGGGGGGGGTGTTTCCTTCTGGGAGTTTCTCTATTTCAAGCTTTCATTCTGATATGTAAAAAACACATCTCAAAATTTTCATCAGCGAGAAGAACTTCCTTTCCAGCCCTACTTTTCCCTGAGGTTGTCCAGAATCCCACATACCAACGTAAATATGTTTTACTCTTCACATTCAAGAAGAATTACAGTAAGCAGGACAGAAGGATCACTCTGTAAAAATAGCAAACAATGCCCTGTGCTTACTTCACTGCAAGCAGAGGACTTTTAAGTCACTGCTGTGAAAGGGAGAGGAGAACCTTGACAATTTACATGTTTGGGAAAACTTGGGCTTGATATAACAAATTTGTGCAATTTTATACAGCTGGTTGCTGAAATCAGAGAAATCCAGTAAAATATGGAGCTCAAAACTGTGTTTCCCACACGAGCCTGAACCAAAGTCATCTGAAAATCCCATTTCCTAAGCACATCTTTCTGTAAGTGCTCCATCTTTTTCCACACAGCACTGTCATTCCCTGATGGAAAGATGAGGAAGGTACACTCTCCAGTTAGGTGCTCTGCTATCTCACCCTTCAGCAGGGGCAAATGCTGAAATTTGACATAACTCACCTGTGTCCTGGAAACCACTTTTTGCATTTGTTTGTTGGCTCATTTAAGAGAGATGAAGTGAAACCAAGGGAGGTGGTGGTAGGAATGCTTTGCTGGGTTGGTAGCATCTGCTGAACAAGAGCTGGCTCGTGGTCACTCGTCTGTTTTTTTATTTTAAAATTTAAGCATGTACTCCCATCTCTGCTGATATCAGCCAGAGTCCTTCTGCATTCAGTTTTGTGTTTGGCTTATCAGGAGGAAGCCTCAGCAGGAAGGGATGCAGAGGCACTATTAAGATAAATGAAGTAGATCAAGCAGGTTGCTCCCGTGGGACCTTTTCCCATCCTCTTCCCCTTCCTGCTCTCCCTCTCTTCCCTCCTGGCTGTCCACAAACCAGCCATGTGGAACCAGAGTGAGCCCTGCCAAACCCAGCAGCAGATTTCCTGAGCGGGGCAGAAGAACAAAGGCTGCAGGCAGGACTAATACAGTTAAATTAAATGGAGCAAAAGGGCACAGCAGCTTTGGCAGCTGAGCTCATTGTATGGCCTCTTCCAGTTTCTTGTTGATTAATGAGAGATTAAGGGCCTTTACTGTCCTGGGCTTTATGGTCAAAATAACTTGGGTAACTTTATCTGTGTACTTCAGCATGTTATTTATAATTCCTCTGCTTTTCAATCTGTTGAGAGAGCCCCTTCCTGACTTTTGTCAGCAGCCTCCTTGGTCTTCCCTGGGGATTTCTGCTAGCAAAGCCCCTTTCAGCTGTCAGCTAAAACCACAGCTGCTCACTATTATATTTGTTTTTTCAGCCTTGCCATGAAGCAGAGGAAAAAAGCACATTTTCCCGTCCTGCATGGGACCAATGTATCCCAATCTTCTGCTTTCAGGAGGGTGTAAACATTTCGGCTGCAGGGAGCAAACACGAATCTAGGACTAGGGAGAACTAGGGTCAAGGAGGACTAGTTTTGCCAACATGACTAGCTGTAGCTTGTCCCAACTTAAAACTTTCAGAGAAACAGGAAGAGAACATGAGCAGAGGGACCTGGAAGTAACATCAGCCAAGCACTGCTTAACAACCTAACAAAAGCCTCTCCTTTTCACTTTCCTGAAGGCAATAGGTAAAATGTGGTGGATGCATTTAAAACGTTCTTTTAAAGAGTTTTAAAGGGTTTCAAAAAGTGGGATGTTGCCACAGGACTCATGGTGTGGCCCAGTGCAAGGCTCACATGGTAGCCTGTGGCCATGGAGAAGGGACAAGTGGCTGGCAGCTAAGATTACCCATCTGGAAACCCCATCCTAAATGCTGGTGGGAAAGCAGAATTGATGTTGAAACCATTAATAGTAACGTATTGGCAAACAGATTGACCCTCAAAAAATGCTGGATCCAAAGCCAGCTGGAGGAGGGTTGCATTTCTTCCCATCTAACACTTAACCAGCCCCTCTATTTACTGGCAGGTAAATCCCAACCTTCACCACACCTCCCAAGGGCAGCAAAGTGAGAAGCTACTCCATCTCCCTTCACAACCTTCTCCCATCAGGGTCAATTAGTATGAGCCAAATGAATGCAATGAGAGTTCAGTTTCTGAATCAAGACACGACAGTAACACAGCAAGGGCTCATAGAGGTTCTCTAACTCCTGTCACCTGCCCCTGAAGTCAGAGGTGGCACACATGCAGCATCTGAAAAACCTGGCAAACTTTAGAGCAAACGCAGCTCTTGGAAAGCAGGGCCTGGCTGAAAAAGAAAGCGTGGGTGTGTATAGGTACAGCCATATGTACAAATACATCTGCAGAGCATTTCACAGTAGCTTTGAAGCAATACTTTCAGCAAAATTTCCATGAAAACTCAATCCCACAAAGGCATGTGCAGCACGCGGACACCAGGCAGTGGACCAGGAGCAGGAGAGAGGCCACTGGCCAAGCATTTGCAGGCATCTTTCCAGGCATATTTCCAGCTCACAGACAGGGAGCCTGAGCAGAGTCCCAGCTGGTACCTGCCAGCCACAACCCCCAGGCAGTGCCAAGCAGGGATCGGGCACCGGAACCTCCTGCTTCCACCAAGGGTGACTACAACAAACCAATAGGGACCACAGTTTTGGGCTCAAGCCCAAATTCCAGTCCTTGTTCAACTGCAATTCCCATCTTTGATTTCCTGCCTGAGAAGCCTGGGAGAGACCATGGAGGCAGGTAGCTGGGGGGAGGCTGCATTCAGGCTGCCTGTCCCACGAGTTGGTATCAGTGGCTTTCCCATTAGCATTCCAGCCACAGAGCCCTGCTCTGCAAAGCCCAGGAGAGGAACGCACATGTGTACTTGCACAATTAAATGTTGCATCAGTGCAACGATTCTTTCCGGGAGGAAGCAGCTCCCAATGATTCCCCGAGAATTAAAGGATCAATGTGTATTTCGGCAGTGAATGGCATTGTGTTTGTTTTCTTTCTCTTTTCCTTAATAAAGTCAAAGTTTAACATGGAGACAGCACAGATTGTTTTTTAGTGACTCACTCCCACTTCAAAACTGCGCTGCATAAAGCCGGTATTCATAGCCAGCCCAGATTCCTTAAACAGCTCTAAGAGGACTCTCAAAATATTTCTTTGATTGCAGTTTGGCCACACTATCCACTCATACCCTTAGAGGGGCAGATAGAGGTGAAAAAAACCTGGTGAGTTAAAAAAGAAAAAAAGCAAAGCAAAAAATTGAGGTGAACAAAAGAAAGTTCAGGTGAAATCATGACACCAAGGCATGGGCTCTGGTAACCAGCTTTAGGTCTGTAAGAAAATGAGCAGTGACCACTGTGTTCCTGATCGCTTAGTGATGCGTAAGTTACTGCATAACTTATTGTAAATTAGTGATGGTTTTGTTCAAGGAACTGTGTTTTACTGCTTTGCTGAATATATTTATTCTCTGACCCATTGTGGTCTGGTCTATATTGTTGAGATTCTGCCTAAATATTAAAAAAACCAAAACAATACAAAACAAAACAAAACAAAAAAACCACACACACACAAAAAAAAAAACTAAAAAGAACCAACAAAACAAAACCAAAAATCCAAGCACAAAATTTAACCAAGCCTTCTTAAAAAAACAAACCCACAAAAACCTCAACCAAAAAAAGAGCCTTATTGAGCCTACAGAATTTCCCCACCTTTCCTAGGATGTTCATGCCAATGTACAGAGCTAGTCCGGCTTCCACAGCCCAGGGCAAGAAACAGCACAATAACACACATAAACTCAGACAACCCAATGCTCAGCAGACTTCAAGGCAGCACTACTGGAGCAGGACCACCCATCACATTATCCATGCCTTTGAGAGGAAAACAAAACACCCCCAAATCTTCCTTTCTGCAGTTCCTACTCCTGTCCTCATGGAAAAAACATTACACGGGGACGAGGAGAAGGGTGTTCCCCATCTCTTGAGACAGAACACAAAACTTGAGTGGATAGCCACCCCCTCCCATGCATCAGCAGGAAAAGGGGGGAGTTCACCATCCTGATGCAACTGGAAACCATTACCAGGTTGTCCTTTTTGCCACATATGCTTTAGATGAGGAGCAGCAGAAGTTGGCTGCTGCTGCTTTGAGCAGAGCAGGAGGCTTTTTTCACTATGGTGAGCTTGACATCAAAGCAGGCTGTCCAAGGAGGGAGTGAGACTTCACATCCACACCCTCCAGAGAGCCCCTCACAGGGGGAGAATGAGTCACCCGCAGACAAGTGCTCATTCAACTGCTTATTTCTAGTGGCAGCCACATCTGGAAAATTCATGTGGTGCAGAAGGAAAAAAATATGAAGAGGGGAATGGGCAGTCTCCATGACCTGTTTCCATCAGGGAGAGAGGAGTGCTGAAGATTTGCACTGGTGCATTAGCAGGGCAAAGAGCCAGGAATGGAACCACAGGGGTACATCAGACGTGGGACAGGAACAGTACTTCACAGCCATCACCAGCCATTGGAGCCACCTGTGGATTAACTTCCCTTAAGGGACATTCACTGCTGTGTGTGTCACTGACCCAGCACAAGGAGGGTTGCAGGTGGGTCTTGATACTCAGCCTTGAAGAAAAAAACACTAGGGCAATGCAGGGCACTCAATAAAAAGCGTTTGGCTTCTTGCATAGGGAAAATCCTCCTTTGGCAGAGCTTCCAAGGTAAAGAGTGTTTTGTATGGATGGATAAGGCTGGCTGTCCATCTGCCATGCTGCAGGGGCTCTGCAGCAAGAACGTGATCTATCCCCAGCGAGTGCCTGCTGCAGAGAAAATCCCAGCAGCTGGAAGGAGTCAGCCCCAGCCCCAGCCCCGGCACAGCAGATTCCGCCGCCGGAGTGGGAAGGACATCCTGTGGCAGGATGCTAATTCCCAGGCAGCTGGAGCAGCCTGGCCATGCCAGACCTGTGCTGCCCCATCCAGCACAGCACTCTCCTGCAGCACTTGGCTAATTGCCTGAACAGGGATATCAGTTACGCTTCAAAAAGATGTGGGTGGATCTGCATGCTCTGCCCATAGTCTGCCATTAATTTCAAGTATCCTTTAGTCTCATGTGCTCTTTTCTCTGATAAAATGCCCTATTTCCAAATATTGCACTTTTCTTACTCAAAACTTCAATTGTATGTGTGATTACTGCTTTTCCCTACTGCATGGCATAAACAGTCCCACTGGCGTCTTGGTTCAATGAACACCTGCACATACACATGAATTTATAACAAATGGGGGAATAAACATTCCCCAAAAGATTTCAGTTATTTTAGGCATTGCTTGCCTCACACTTTTATGCAGCATCACCCTGTATGCCTAGAAATGGAGAAGTCTAGCCAAGGACCAGGTATGAGCTGCACTCCTTGAATGGGGGCTTGCAACACCTGGCTTTGATCCCAGCAGTGCTAACTAATATTGGATGAGCTGGGACAGGTCGAGATAAGCATCAGAAAGTAGGTGTTGGTGGTCACTGTTCACATCAGAGGCACCCCACTGGTGAGGCTGGGACATGTGCTCTTCAACCTACCTGGAATTGATCTGGCACAGCAGTGAAGTAAGAAAATTTCCTGAGAATGCACAACTAAAAGAGTATTGTGGAAAAGAACAACTAGTGGGGAATTGCATACAGCCCTCACGGGGCTGAGGGATTGGGCAATAAGGCAGAATAGATCTAAAGTTAGATTAGATGCTTACAGGCTAAACAAGTCTTAAATTCACACATGAAATTATACTTTCTGAACTGCTTATTTCTGGAGCAGGCATTTAGGAAGTGACTGACATGGTAATTTCCACCACAAAAACAGGGAAGCACCAAGTGAAACTGTCAGAGATTAATTCAAAAGAAAGAGAAAGGCCTAATTCTTCTTGCAACATGTTGATGGTCAGTGGAGTTTGTTGCTACTGTTGTTGTGGAAGCAAAAGGTTTGGACAGGTACAAGGAGAGATTAGATAAGCACTTAAAAGAATGATGCACTGAAGATTACTAAAGCATCACCAATCATACTCACTCATTCATGGCAGGAAATCCCCTGAGCTGAAAATAGTTGAAGGCTGGAAAAATAATCAGAGAAGTATTATGCAAGTTTGTCCAATTCTTGCTATTCACTAGGATTCTTACCATGATTTTTCTCAGAGAAAGGATAAGGATATTGGATCACATTGAGACACCAAGTGCAATTTTCTTCTCTCCCCTAGGAATTGAAACTGTGACTCCCATCACCCTGTCACAAGCCAAACAGGCACATATTTGCTCATTCCCTGGAAAATGCTGCTTTTTTTCCTGCAACCCTAAAACATTCCAGAGAATAAATAAAAATAAACACAACTCTCACTTTGTGTTTGGGAGGACATGCAGCTGGGAAAGGGTAATGCCACATTTCAGTCCAAGAAATGTTCATGTACCTTATCAAGTGACTGTTGAATATAACACAAAGATGCAGTCTCCTCTCTCTTAACCTTTTTCTTGGATACTCCAAAGAAAGTAACAGAAAGTAGTGTTACAAACAGATTTTTGGGGCTCTCTCCCACTTTCTCCTTCATTTTGGATGTTTGTTCCCTAACAGATAGCAAAGCCCTTAAGTAATTTTTTAAAATTACTTAATTAAGCAACAAAAAGTACTCTTCCAAGCTCAGAATGTGGTAAATTATTAAAATGCTCAGTTTGGGTGTGTTGCTGGGTAAGGACTCCCACACACAGACTGGTTGAAGGTGAGCTTGCTAGACTACTCAGTGACTCACCACCAAACACATCATTAATTATATGTTACAGCATGTCTGACTTCACAGAGTGCTGTAGGTGGTGTGAAATAATCTTTGAATGAGTTCAAGCTTTTTCCAGCTTTTATGAGGTTACAGTGCTTCAGACTCCAAAAGACTCAGCTAGGCAGGAAGCTGTTGAGGATTTGCTATAGTAACCTAAGCTGCACTCCAGCACCTCAAGTCTCGATTCACAGCACTGGCTTTGGAAGATCTGCAAGCTTGGCATCGGCTGGAGTTGTTACCTCTCACCCATCATGATGCACTCACTCACTCACTCACAGCTGGCTCAAAGCAGTGTGTGGGCAGAGCTGAACTTTGCTGCCCAAGGATGAGGGGTGGGGTCCAGGTAGTTCCTGTGAGGGGAAGGGGTAGGATTTGGCAAAGAAAGCACGAAGAGAGTTCTGGCAAATCACTGCCTTTTTTGCTGGCACTAAGGAGTGAAGCAGTGACTGCCACTTCCAAGAGAACCTCTCCCACCTTCCAAAAGCAGACACAGACACCATATGCTCTGGCTTTCTGCAAAGACTGTGCCTTCTTAACACTAGCAAGTAGACAACAGGACTGTGGGCAGATAGTCTGATGCTGCAGGTAACAACCTATTTTGCCAATCTTGGAGGTGTCCCAGCATCAGCCCGCTAAGGGAGTCTAGCTTCTCCCTCTGTCAGTCCCTTTTGTAAGCAGGGTTCTGGTAATGCTGCTGCAGTGATCCCTGAAAGACACCCTTGTGTCACACAAAAGCAAGGACTCCCTCCACGCCCCACACCCACAGGCTTTGAGGTAAATAAATAGAGAAGTCGTTGGCTAGCCAAGTCTGACACTTAAAATTCATCTCTTACCAGGACTGTGCTCATGTGAATGACATTTTTAAGCTATGTAATCCCTGGCAAAACAAGTTAATTCTTTACCTTGAGGTAAGTAACTGTAAATGCAGCATCCTACCTGAGGTATGGCACAGACTGATCTCGCCTTGGAACAAGTAGTGGCAGCCAACACCTCCTTCCTCAAGGTGTGAAAAACCTTGCCATGCTTCATCAAGGGCTCCAGCATCTTTTGTCTATTAAGACCTTTTAATGAAACAGGACACATTAGGACTAATTTTGTATGGGAAGCAGTGTTGAAACCCAAAAGTCACAAATAAGGCATTTCAAGGGTGAGGTGGGAGACTTTCCAGCATCCCACTGCAACCTCTCTGGTTGCACAACAGGCCCCTTGAAACCAATCCTTTCTCCAGCAAAGACAGAGCCTGAGGGCTGTGGGGCAGCTGATTTGATTTCATGAAGAGTTTGACCCCAAAAGGAGGCATCTGCATGAGATGAATGAGTCACTCTATTTCAATAATGGGCGAAACCATTAATTGAAGGCACACAGTTTGCTTGTTTGGGCAGGCTTCCTATGCTCTAACCAGGAGTGGTCTCACTGCTGCTGTATTTACTGAACTCCTGCAATTAAGTACTTTGTTTCCCTCATCCATAATGACAATGGTTTCTTCATGTTAAATATATTCAGAAAGGAGGTTGCTGTGTGTTTCGCATTTGCAAATTGGAGTAGCTTTCTCCTCTACACAGTTGGTAGGAGAAACACTAGCCAAGGAATGGCTAAGAAACTTCTCACTGAGTGAGGGATTCTCAACTACTTTGTTTAGCATAGTAGGAAATTATTTGGGTTAAAAAGCACATTCAATATTAACTAAAGTTGCTTGCACATTTTGGAGCAATGAATGAAAGCAAACTGAATGCATTTCATACCAGTCAAACGTAATTGCCAGGTCTTCTATTCATCCTGGGTATTTTGGTGGATTACAGCATTGCCAAAGCCACGAACAAGAACATCCTTTAACTGCAGAGCTGCTGCAGCAGTTGCATCTCGAGCTCTGCCTCATACACCTTTGCTCTCGGTTGGATGAACTCCCCTCAGGGAGAGAAAGCGCTTGGTTCTTTCTTCACACCACATTTCACCTTGGCCCAACTACAGAGACCACCTACAGGGATGCCAGTTAGCATCAGCTGCATTATGCTGAACTGGTATTTGTGGGAGCACTCAGTGGGAACCACATCTTAGGCAGCCTCATGGGCAGCTCTCCACCCAGCCACCCACTCACGGCTCAGACCCGCTCTGCTCACCACCAAATGGCAGCAGCAAGCTACCTGACAGACTTGTATGAAAAACTGGGAGCAGAGTGTTTACTGTATTTTTAGTTGCATTTAATTGCAAATTAGCAGTTGGAAATAAGGAGGGGTGAGCGAGGCGTGAGCTGCCAGCTGCCTGCAGAGGAGTTTGGAAACCTCAGATGATCCATTGCTGTAGCTGCGTGGGGTGAAGCGCTGGCCCACTGCATGCTTGAGGTTTGCTGTGGCTGGAATATTTACATTTCAAGCCATCTGGTGGTGCAAGAGCCAGAGGCCACACACTTCTTTGGCAGGACATCCTAGGGAACACCTGTATATCAGGTGCTCTGAAGGCAGCAAGGGGCCATGTTATTTAGTGGCCAGCAGTGCTGATTATTTTCGACTGGTGTTTGTGGCGTCCTGGAGCCTTGCAGAAGCTGGCTGCTTTTAGTGCACCAAAGAGGTCCACTTTAACAGATGAACTTATTGATTAGGAAATTATTTACCTTGAAATTGTTGGCTTTTTTCTTTTCAGTGCACAAGGGAAACAATTACATTTTCATTTCATATCAGTTTTACTTTCAGCAGGGCAAAACCATGGAAACAAGGACTTCAGAGTGCTGCCAAGCCTTTTGGGCATATATCTGTACAGCACCAGGGAAATACTGGGGTGTCCAAAGTACACAAATCCCCAAACCTGGGTCTGCATCAGTCCTTGAAAGAGTCTTGTTATAAAGTTTTCCTTTCTTACCTACAGAAACAGACCTAATGCATTGGCAGCTGGAAAACCCCACACTTTAAATCTAACAGTTTATCTTCATAATATCCCTATGGGTAGCGGTGGTGCAAACACCCTGGATGTACTACCAGGGAAATGAAGCACAGGAAACCTGAATGCCCTTGTAAGATCCCTTAAAGACCATGGCGGAAAAAAAAAGCCTTAAAAATCAAGTGTCTCACATGCAAGTTTAGTGCTCAGACCAGAGTACCACAATGCTCCTATCCTCTTTCTTTTCCCTGGATCCCCCAAGAGCCGTTTTCTGCCACAGCCACAACAGTGGTGCAATGGGAACCCACATCTTGCTGTGTCTCACGGCACCCTGACAACAAAACAGCAGCGCCTACATATTACAACACCACTTATAGGAGGTGCACACACATGTAAATTTTGAAAATGTGTGACACCCCTATTACTGTTCCAAGAATTCCTCCCCAGGAGCCTTGATGTTGCACACTGGTGTCAGCTGGCCCAGCTCCACAAGAACCAGCTGCCTAGGAACAGGCTTCGCCCCGGGGACACATCCTAGAGCCCTGACTCAATTTAAGCATGAATTTGAATGAGTGGAAACTTGTCTGAAGAAGGACTGAGTAAAAACCACAGGGTGAGAATAAAACAAACAATGCAGATCCTGAGGAATTAGTAATAATAGCAGCAATCCTGGCTGCAGAAGGGGTTGTCATGCAAAAGGGGCTGGAAAAGATCAACTGCAGGCATCACAGAAAAGATGAAAGTCAGTAAAACTGAAAATGGTTTAAGATCAGGCAAAACATCAGTGGCAGAGATGTGATGGCTGCCAATCCCCATCAAAATGGCATCAAAATCCAATACAAAGAGCCCAGCCAGAGAACAGGGATAGGGATTAGCAGTAGGAAAGGACCTGAAAATTCACTATTCTTCAGTAAATTATCAGATAGGAGCCGTTGAGTAAAAAAGGTGCTGAGTTTGGTACTCACATCTTTACCTTTAATCTCTGCTTCAGATCAAGTCTAGTAGTGGCCTCTAACAAAGGCTAGTTTTTAAAATAAAATTCCAAAAACTAAACACAACTTATTTTATTTACAGACATAGCCAACAAACCCTGTATTTCAACTACACAATTACTGTAATACTCTAAAAGCAAAGCACCATGGAATTTGAAGGCTCTGGGGATGTTCTTTGTGGGTTGCTTTAGGTCTGGATAATATATGCCTTTAATTTCTTCCCCAGACTTACATCTTGTAAAATCCAAACATAACCAAGAGAGAAGAGAGCACTCAAAGATCATTAAACATGTGGAAAAAATTATCCCAGAGGGAACTTGAAAGCCATCTGACCGAGACTCCCCCTGTACTCATCCCACAGATGTAAACAGTGAGAGATGGATGCTCTGGTGGCAGAGAAAAAGTGGTAAACCCCAGTCCTGTTGACATCAAAAGAGACTGCACATCCAGCCGGCCAGAGAGCTGGTTTTGCTAGGAGCAAATTAGCCCTGAGGCTAGCCAAGACTTTATCAGCTGGAAAGTCCCAGTCTTGAGTGCTAGCTGCAAGGGGCAAAGGAAAAAAAAGCAGCAGGGAAAGATCAGGCAGGACAAGCCTGAACATGTTCAGTTTGTCCTTCCTATATTACAATTATATCCTCATTCCTCAGAGCAAAAGGCAGTTCAAAGACACAATAAATCCCTTCCTAGTCTTACGCTTCTCAGGAACTTCATGGAAACGGAACTGTAGTGGATCCCGGAGATAAGATGACAAAGTAAAATTAAACCCTTCCCTACAGTGACGCTGTGGTAAAATATCAGCAGAGAAATAGAGGTACCATTCAGACACAGCTATGGCATTCATCTGAGGAAACACAACTGACTTTAGAGGTTTCAAACTGATCAATTTAATGTACCGCTCCTCACCCTCTGCAGCTGTTCCTTTCTTTGTATTGCCTCTAAGGCTCATGCTAACTTAATTTCACAGGCTGGATTTTATTATCAGGAAATGTGATTCCCTTTTGGGGTACATCTTAATAAATGCTTCAGTTTAGGTCCCAAGAAATGTGGGCTAAAGCACTGTAGGCCAAGGATGGCTTTGGAGCAGGCAAAGCCTGAGTGATCAGTTAAAGCACACCAAACAGGAGATTTTTCAAAGCTTTTTCTTTCATCCCTTCAGGCCAGTGGAGGGGACAAAGAAAAGAAAGGGAGCTGAAAGACAAGACAGGAAGCACACTCAAGGTGGACCTCGGAGGTCTCCAAGGGTGTTCCCACTCTGTGCTGTGTCCCTTGCAAACCAAACAAAGCAAAACCAAAGACACAAGGCATAATGATTCCACAGGGACCAACTAAGTGGCAAGGGGAAAATAATTGGATCTTCAACTAAAAACATGCACTAAACAGCCCTAGAAAGCAAAAAATGAGATAGCTGCAAATGTAGACATTGTGAGAAACAACTGCTCACTTTGAAAATGTAAAAGGTTGTTTATTAAACCTTTACAAAAAATACAACAAAAGGACTACATAAGGAAAAAGCTACAGCACTGGGAACTGCCTCGTGTATACCACATGGCCTGTTCAATTTAAAGATGGATGTTCAGTCTTTTATACCCTTGGGGATTGCATCGGCCAACCTTGGCCCCTCCCAAAGTCTGTCAGCTCTTCGCTGCCAATCATTGGTGGAGACTGCTCTCCTGCAACTTGATTGGAGGTCAGGAGTCATCATGCCACGCCCCCTTAGCAACAAGCTTTTCCATTCCCAGCTGCCCATGGAAGGGACACATGTGCACACCTTCTTTTACCTGCCCTAGACACCCCAGGCTGTCTGATGGTAACAATAGAGAGGGGGTGGGAAAGGGAACCATGGGGAGAACAAAGGGCATTTAAACTATAATAACATAACTCTACATCACTAAAGCTTTTCTTAATATTCACACCATAGTCATCCCTTAATTGTGAGAGTCAATCATCTCATTATTCATCTATAACAACATGGATGGAACAGACAGAAACAGAAGGCTCCATCATCTAGTATCAAACCACACAGAAACTTTCCAGCACTTGTGCTGAAAGGTTATGATTAACTGAAATAACAGTGGCTTTAAAAATTATTTTTTAATCTGCTTAACGAAGACTTTGATAGAGTATGGAAATCACCCTGCCCATCATCCCAGCTCTGGGCTCTCATTGCTGACATACATTCATGCCACTGTTACAAGCTTCAGCCTCACAGAAGATAGACACCTTTTTTTACCATTACTGGGCTGCATGAGATTTTAATTATCCTATTGAAAGGCCATAAATATTTCAGACTGACTCATTTCGGGTACACTGGATTTTTTCCTGCCTTTCACAACGTCAGGGAATTTCTTTCCACCCAGCAGCCCTTAGGAAAGGGGCACATGGCTGAAGGAGTCAGTGGTCATGAATAATCAGGGTGGGACTTCTCCAGAACAGGGCACCAATGTGAAGAAGTCATTCTTCTGGGGCGACATTTGCATGACCAAGGGGTGACATAATAATTCCACAAACAAAAAAGGCTTTATACCCACATGGTGGCTTTCGAAACCTCTCTGCACTGACTTAGTCCTTTCCTTCTGTACAGCAGCATCACATTTTGGGGGCAGGAATTTAAGCCCCATCTCTGCAGCCATGGCTTTATCTCATTCTTTCTGGCTAACGTAATCCCACAACTCACATTAGCAATGCCATTTTATGGGGCATAGCATTTCACTAAAGTGCTGAAAGATTTATTTCTGCTCTGGTATGAGGGCATAAGAGGCAGGCAGAGCCCAGGGTAATTGGGTATTGGTATGTTTGGGTAAGAGAAACATCAACATACAGGTGGAGGTGAGCCTGTGCCTGGACACCAGCTTGCAGTGATGGAGCAGAAAGAAAAGGCAGAAACGGTATTGCTAGAGAGTAAAAAAGAAGCAGCATGCCAAGACTATGTCCCCAACCCCCCCAACCCCAAAAAAACCCCAACCAACCAAAAAAAAAAACAAAAACAAAAACAAACAAACAAAAAAAAAAAAAAAACCAACCAACCAAACAAACAAAACAACAACAACAACAAAAAACCCCAAGCACTTGGGAGCTCCTGAAAGAGCTACATTGAAAAGGAGGTGGTGAAGTGCAGCCAGAGGAACTGCATGCCAGGGCACATCCTTGTGAAGGCACTGTGTGTGCCGCCAGGGCATCAAACTGGTGCTGGAAATGTAGCCAGGGTGTAAACACATGGTGCAAATGATCAGACTGAAGCAGAGTTATTGTTTCACTTCCAGCATGGGCTGTTTGCCAGATGTGGTCCTCTGCTGAGAGATAACTGAAATACACTTGAAATTCTGGAGAAAACCCTTTGTTTCGGGGGTGGCTTGTTTTTAAGGAGAGGGCTGAGCAGTGATTTAAGGAGTAAGAATCAGCTAGTTCAGACACCCCCCACCCCAAAAAGCATCTGGGGACTTTCAGAGCCGTGAAGCAGGCACTGCAGGAAGGATGGATGCTGGACCAAGCCCAGCCTGCAAAGCCTAAGGGGATTTGCTCACGCTGCCGGGAGCGGGGAAGCCGTTTCTCACCAGGATAGGAAGTCGAGCGCTTGGCAACAAGGGAGGCAGCTCTCCCACAACTCTGGTTACGCAAACAGCTGCCTTCTGTTGGATTTCAACATGCTTCACTGCTCCAAAAATAATTTCCTGCTTGATTTGATACCATTAGCAGGAGCACAGAGCACAGCCGCTGCATACTGGCTGCAGGTAGCCACAGGGCTACAGCAAAAGCCCCAGTTCCTGTTTTTGGCAGAGGGGCCTGATTGCGCAGGAGGGAAGGTGAGTAGGGTGATAGCATAAGCCTTCTCTTCCTCTGTGAGGGGTTTTGGCACAAGCCTGGACAAAAGTACCTGTCACCTTTGTCCTTTCAGGCTCCTTTTCCAGAGCTGACATTTCCCAGCCCTTCCAGCTTGTGACACTCATGGCCTGTAACCAACACTCAGCAGCCAAGCAGGGATCAACGCCAACATAAAGTTCAACGACAAAATCACTGCTTGCTTGGGTGATTAGGAGCTGGGCTGCTCCTGGGCAGAGCTGCTGGTGTTCTCCCACAGCACAAGCAGCAAAAAGCTGCTAATCATGCCTTCTTGCATTCCCCAGTGGATGACTTTGTGTCCGCTTTGGAGGTTATTGGAGTAATACCAGTCCAGGCCAGTGCTTTGGGAACAGCAGTACTTGTCATTCCTAGCTGAATTGGAATTTGGATATCAAATTTTGCCCTAAGGTGCATCTAGTTTCCTGTTCCCTGTTCCCAGCCCATCGATCTGCATGCCCCTTTCCCAGGGCCTGCCTTGGGGGGACTCCTCCAGGGGCCTTCATCAGATTTGGAAACATCGAGTAGTACAGAGTTAAAGATGCCAAGGGCCAGCTCATCAGCACCACACTCCAGAGCCTGTGCCACACCAGGAGCACAGCACACCAACCTTCCCAGCTCATGGCCTTACACAGGGGTCAGCTGGTACCTTCCAGGTGAAGTGCAAGTCATGTTCAGCAACAAGATGAAGCAGCAAAGTAAAACTCAATGTCACTCATTAAAACAACAGCTGCAAAGCAGGATTCAGGGGTGGTGAGCATGACCACAAAAATCAGCATATTTTAAGGTAATTTTAATTCCTCTTATACTTTGAAAGCAAAATTGTGCAACGGCACATGTTTATGCTTATACCTTTTAAGCCCAAAGAGACCGCGAGGGACGATTCCATCTGCCCTGCACCATACAAGTCTCACCAACCTTGTTTTCCGGAGTCATTCTTTGAGCCACACAATGTTTTATGAAAGATGTCCCTTGGCCATGACTAGAAGAGTAAAATGTGTGATGAACACACCACTGGTTTTGGGGAGATTCAACAGAAACTGACCTTGGAAGGTAAAGCCATAAAAAAGAGGAAGGGTCCCCTCAGCCATCCTGCACAGGACATAACTACAGAATGACACCCCAGCTTTCACACACAAGAAAAAATAAGCATCTGAGCTGACCCAAATGCCAGGTGAGGCCTCTCCTGTCACTGCCACAATAAAAGGGAATAACCCTGCAAAGAAGGTGACTCCTCAGCTGCTAGAGGACCTGAGCTGGGTGGCAGGACAGGACCGGTGGGAAGAGTGTACAGGCTGGTTTCTATGCTCAGCTGACCCATGTCTGCAGCAGCTGCTTCTGCTGCTCCCACAGCCCCGGGGAGGGCAGATAAGCAGCAGTTCAGCTTTTCCAGACATAGCACAATCCCTGTTTACAGCCTCTGGGCTTGTCTTTTCAAAAGAAGGAGCTAGGTGTCTATTCTTGCAGGAAACCAGGTGTGTAAACAGTTCAATTAATATACCCAGCAAACCGTGCTCTAGCACAGCAAAGAGGGCTAGTGGAGACAAGCCAAGAGCACAGGAGCCAAGGAAGGAAAATACTTTTAAAGAATACGCCTAATTAGAGATGAGCCTGGGCCAAAAGTTCATATTTGAACACCTGGAATAGCCCAGGGGAGCAGAATGGTAACCTGAACCCAGATACACATTTTGTAATTCTCTCCTCTCCCAAATGAAGTAAAACCCAGCCCCAAACCCAACCCACAGTCTGAGCTACAGCTTTCCAAAAGCCAAAGTCTGGAGATTTGGCTTTCTACTTTCATCCTGGTTTTGGCCAAGTCATTGTGCTCAGTTGCTGGTGCCGTCTGTTCCTCTCACCCCACAGCACCCTGTTGTAGGCCCACTGTGCTCCCCTCAAGAGCTGGCTCTTGTTCTCTGGCATCCTCAGCACTGTGACCAAGCCCAGCTTGTCTCTGCACTTCCTTCTCCCTGCCCTCACAGGCAACAGCTCCTGGTCAAAGCAAGAAGCCTGCCCTGACTCAAAGCCAAGTGGCTCCACTCATGCCTGTGAGACAAATATTGGCAGCAACCCCCAGTTTTGTGCCAAATCCCCAGACTTAGGGCTTGTTTTGAAGGGTACAACCTCCATGTCAGGGAAAGTCTGTCCCCCACCCCATCCTCTTTATGAATGCTTGCAGAAGAAGCAGACTCTCTTTTCTCCCCGGCAGCTCAGTTCTCAAGAACAGGCAACTAAACTTCTCCCACACCTAATCAACTCTTTTGACTGTAGATATTCTTTATAGCAGAATCACATTTGACAAAGAAAGGTCAGCCTGATCCCTGTAAAATCACCCTGCCACAGGCACGTCACGCATTTCAGACAGCTCGCAAGGCTGACTAAACATTTACTTTTGGATGTCTCACTTCCAAAGCCCAGAAATAGATCCCAGTTCCCAGTAAAAGAATGCTTGAGTGTGCCATCAGATGGCTTCACTGCCCTGCCACAGCGTGCCATTTGCATTCCTGTGTTTTCCCTCGCACTGGGTGCCACCACTGAGCTCCCTGCACATCCCCCGAAGAGAGGTGAGGTCTTATTCTTCCCAGCTGGATTATTGCTGGTAGGTATTTGTCACTCCTTTTTCCATCATCTGACCTTGGGTCCTGTTAGGCTGAAGTAAGTGACTAATGCACAGGGCTCTGAATTGCTTTCCCAGTGGGTACCTGGCCTCGCACCAGCATAGCTGGAGAAGAACAAATAGGATTTGCTCACACTGGATGCTGCAATATTCAAGGAAGAGTTTGTGTTCTGAAAAACCTTGAAACAGCTCAGATCCACTGCTATTCAGAGCAGTTTTGCACCTTGGATGTACTACTGTAGCTATTGCAAATTCTTCCCTGCCACAACTGAACCTTCATCTCCAAGAAATAGAAAAAAAATTAAAAAATACTAATCCGACTTTATACAAAAGTACAGGGAAAAATGATATAATCCTTCAAGGGCCAAAAGCCTCTGTCTGCAAAGTTCTTGCCACATAGCATGCAGGCAAAATCAAAATGATGCAACTTTTGGTAGGGTGTACAGATTACAATCAGGCAATTACACACTCCAGACCATGTAATCACACGCAATGAGAACATGCGTGGGTGCAGTGCGAGATGTCAGCCTGGTGTCACCAACCACAGGCTCCTCCAGTTACCCAAAAGGAGGCATTCAACAAATGCTTAAAAAAATTTATTTTCTAAACATCACAATGTCCAGAAGAAGGCCTCTTTCTGTCATGAAAAGTAATTCCTGAAAGTCTGGGAAACCACCAGGACTGCACTGGAAGACATTAGCCAGGAGAATTGATCTATCATCTGTCTCATATCCAGCTGTGTCCGGACAGTTGGAAAGGGAAGGGGGGGGNGACAGAATCTGTTATACAGCTTTATATCAGAAAAGAGCCTCTCCAAGCTTCTGTAGGAAGTCAGTTTAAATATCTGATGCATGAACATCCTCAGCTTTAATAACCATTACTGTCTTTCATCTCCCCTTTTTAAAAGTCTCAGAACAGCATTTAAGACTCTGGCCTCCTGTAAGCATTGCTCAGATGCTCCCCAGATGGCTTTTCCAAGGGGATTTCTAATTATTCAGGGTCTTTTAAAGAAATATCCTGCAGGAATCTTTTAGGTTTCTGGGGCTTTCCTTCCTTCCTCTAGAAATTTCTTTACCCCGAGCTTGATTTAAAACCAAACTCAAAGGAAACACAATGACTTCAGTATGTCTCAGATCACATACCCCAGGGTAAAAGAGAATTGAACCAAATCCCATAAAAATGGTGCAGATTTCAAAGGGATTCACAGTGAAGTTTTGTAACAATGTAATTAGACCAAACATTTTAGCTGAGAATATAATGGAATAAAGGAACATTTAGTGAGACTGAGAAAGTTAATACTACATATAGTCCACAGTGGATTGGATATGCAATCCCCTCTCCTCAAAGAAAAAGAAATTAAAATCGAAGCAACAGTTGCTGTGATAGCAGCTAAACAAGGAAACCCCTGATTCTCAAAAACTCTTACAGTTTTCAGATTCTGAACTACCTTAAATGGATCAGACTTCCAAAAGTGCTAAATTCCTATCTGCTGAAAATCCCCTTTAGACATCCATCCCCAAGTGGGAGATGAAGAAAATCAGTTATTTCTGGAAAGGCTGGCAATGGCTTCTGCATAAGAGGGCAGCTGGAGAGAAGAGCCGAACCCCTTACATGATGATAAGGCAAAGCAAATCATATGAATGAACATACAAGGCTTTTGCCCCTCTCAGGCCATCCAAGCCATCTCCCAAGCAATAGCTAATAACAAGACATCCTGCTCTTCCAAATCTGCTGCTGCATATCCCCCCCAAGTGGGATACAACTCCCTAAGATGCTGTTCTGCCAGCTGCAGATGCTGACCAGGCAAACTGGGAGTGTTTCAGCGTGTCCTACGGCACAGACACACAGCTGGCTCAACACACAGTGCTATGCCCTGAGCACCAGTGGACTCTCACCATGGTGTCTGGCCCCTCAGATCCCACCATGAGCATTTCCCTCCTCTTGGATCAGCATCTTTGTTTGCCAGCAGTGCTTATGGTAATTTCCTGCACTGCTTGGCACAGCACAGGTCTCAGCCCAAGAAGTCAGGAGCTTGTAATCTGAATGCTACAGAGAACATTTGATAGAATCACAAAATGGCTAGGGCTGGAAGAGGCCTTAAAGTTCACCTATTTCCAAACCCTTTCCATGGGCAGGGGCACACACTAGATCAGGTTGCTCAGAGCTCCATCCAACCTGGCCTTGAACACCTCCAGGGATGGAGCACCCACAACGCCTGTGCCAGTATCTCACCATTCTCACAGTAAAGAATTTATTTCTGATATCCAATAATTCTGATATCCAATCCAAGCCTGCCCTCTTTGAATTTAAAGCCATTACCTCTTGTTCTGTCACTACATGCCCTAGTAAAAAGCCCCCCTCCATCTTTCTTATAAGACCCCCTTTATGTACTGGAAGGTGCTTTAAGGTCTCCCTAGAGTCTTCTCCAGGCTGAAAACCACCAACTCTCTCAGCTGTCTTCATAGCACACAAGGTGCTACAGACCTTGTGGCCATCCTCAAAATGTCAACAGCCTTCTTATGCTTGGGCCTCCAGAGCTGGATGCAGCACTCCATGTGGTCTTGAGAATGGAGCAGAGGGGCAGAACCCCCTCCCTCAACCTGCTTACCACACGGCTCTTTATGCAGCCCAGGACACACTTGGCCTTTTGGGCTGCAAGTGCACACTGCTGGGTCATGTTGAGCTTCATTGTCTAGAGCAGAAGGTTCTTTCTCCCAGTTCCTGCTTTTGCCTTCTTGGCTCTGACTTGTGCAAGTGACTGGGGCACTTGCCAGTGAAGACCAAGGCAAAAATATCATCCCTACCTCAGCCTTCCCATGTAACCAGGTCTCCTATTTCCTTCTGGAAAAGGTCCACATTTTCCACCATCATCCTGTTATCAACCATACGCCTTTAGAAGCTTTTCTTGTTGCCCTTGATGTCATTGGTCAGATTTAATTCTGTCAGGGCTTTTGTTTTCCTAACCTGATCCCTGGCTACTTAGATGATCTTTCTCTATTCCTCCCAGGTTAACTGTCCTTGCTTCCAGCCTTGGAAGGCTTCCCTCAGACATCCTCTGTTTGAGTTTTTCCAGGAGCTGCTTGTTCACCCATGCATTTTTGCCTGAAGCTTTGTTGGGATACATCTCTCCTAAGCTTGGAGGAGGTGATCCTTGAATATCAACCAGTTTGCTCGGACCCCTCTTCCCTCCAGGGCTTTATCCCATGGCACTTTACCAAGCAGATCCCTGAGGTGGCCAAAGTCTGTTCTCCTGAAGTCCAGGGCAGGAAGCTTGCTCTGCACCCTCCTTACAGCACTAAGGTTCTTATATGCACCATTCCATAGTCACTGCAGCCAAGGCTGTCCCTGAGCTTCACCTTCCCCACCAGCCTTTCCTTGTTGCTGAGAATAAGGTCCAGCATAGCACTTCTCCTCATTGGCTCCTGTATGACTTGGAGCAGGAAGTTCTCTTCCCTCCTGCATTGCTTATGCCCAGTTATGCTGTCCTTCCCAGGACCAGAGCTTGTGAACATGAGACCACTCCTATCTGAACAGATGATGTGATTTGCTCAGTCATCCTGGTTGGATGCCCTACAGCAGACCCAGACTATAATGTCACTTGTCCTGTCCTCCCTTTAGTCCTGACCCATAAATCCTTGGTCCTCTCTTTATCTATCCCCAGCAGAGCTCCATGCAGTGGCTCCATGCACTCCAGCTGCTCACTGACAGGACTCTGAGGAGCACCAAGAAGCTTCCGATGCTGGAAATACCTTCTTGCTTGGCTGCACTATCCCATGTTTTGTCAGGTGAAAGAGACAAGCCCTAACGAGTGCCAGAGGTAGCCTGGAGATGGCCATTCAGAAACTCTTTTGCCCTCTGGCCACGTCCACTGCCCAAATGCCTCACATACCTTTGGCTCTGGTGGTGTGGCTGTGAGCAGGGTTTCATAAGGAGACCTCAAGCCAACAAAAACCCTGGGTGGGGCCACAGAAGCTGGTGTAGTTCACGAGAAGGTCACACCCGTTTGACTTCATTCTAAACACCCCATTCAAGCAGCCTGGCCTTCAGCCTGGCTCACAAGTGAACTGGCAGCTCGTGACAATGGGGTGTTGCGTCTCTCCAGCCACCCAGCAGCAAGAAAAGCACCAGGAATGGCTTAAAACCAAGACCAAAGTCTTACAAAAGGGCTGCTTTTCCACCCATCCTTTACAGCAGTCACATTTCAGGCAGAAGAAAATCAGGAAAGCAGCAGCAGTAGGTATGCTGTCCCTTCTTCCCCTCTGGCAAATGAAGGTCTATTTTGGAAACACTCCTTCCTTGCAGCCCTTGCCCCTTGGTGCCCTAATCTTACTGCCCCAGGTGGCACAATACATCTAAAAATCACTGAGTCTGTCTCCTACAGAGCTTCACTCCTCATCTCCCTAACTCCAGGAGTCTTAACTCCTCCCAGTCCACCCTTCACACGCCACATCCGCACATTTCCGTTCATCCTGACCTTCCCTCCCTCCCTTGTCTGATAGTCCTTCCCACACAAGCACCACATCCTTCCTGCCCTGGCCTCACCACAAAGCTGGGTTTGTTCACTGAAGCAGATCAGAATGAAACATAAGCATGACCTTTTGAATCAAGAGGATTAGGAGCTGTAAAGGAGAGAGTTCCCCACTTGAATATGTATAAACATAAAGGGAGGAAGGTAGGACCACCTCATGTTTTCCTGGAAGTCCCTCTGCTAGGTCTTGCTGTGCTCAGCCCTGCACTTTAGCCCCCAGCCTCTGGGACTCTTCCATGACATAAAAAAACCCCCCAACCTGGCACTGACACTTTACAAACAACTAAGAAAGAAAGAAAGAGGGGAAAAAAAAAAAAAAAAAAAAAAAAAAAAGAGAGAGAAACAAGCCCCTCAGAATGGGATGGTAATTGGGCTTACAAAGACTCTGCCTGCCCAGGACACCAGGGGATGAAAAAGAGAATGTATCCAGGAAAAGCAGGATGTATTCCCTCAAGGTAGTAGATATTTGCATGAGTACACCTCGTGATAGAGAAAGTCTGCATCCCAAAGGCTGTATGATCTAAATAGCAATATTGTAAATGTATTGGATGAGAGAAGGAAACACTATCTCATTGCCCTGTATTATGCATGAGAAACAGCACTGCAGAGGGATAGGATAACTTACTCGCATCACGGGAAAATCACAGCAGAGCCAAGTCCCAAACCCCAATTCAGGGACTTAACCACAAGGTATTCTGTACTTTCTATTTTTTGTTAAGAAAGAAAACAGTATTTTCCTGGATTTCAATCCCCAGTGATACTGCTGGATTTGCTGCCCAGTTGTGAAATATTCCAGGAGTGGGAAGAGCAGATGAAGCTCTAGTGAGTCATGAGCAGACACTGCCTCATTGTGCAACCTGGGCTGTGAGGGTCATGTTCAGCCCTCCAACACAACTTCTGCTAGCAAGGCCAGACCCAAAAATACTTTGTGCCTTTTTATAAAATTCCTATTTTCGTTTCGTTGTGAGTTCCTTGCCCCGACTTTTTACTTATTCCTTAGGGCTGTTAATCCAGGTTTAAAAAGAAAAATCAACCGTCACCTCTAAACAGCCTAGAAGGGACATAGTTATCAACAGACCAGGCAGGGCCCTGCACTGCACAGGCACCCAGGGCTTTCAAAGCATCAGGAGAGAGGAGCAGCGTTCAAACATCCATAATTGTTCAGCAGAGCTAACTCCACAAACACACGCTTTTGATTGTGATCTGGCAACCACTCACACAAACCAGGGTTTCGCTCACCTGCCGCCCCCTCACTTTCTGACTCCAGGCATGAGGTGACGAGGCAGGGCAGCCTCCCCGAGTGCACAGGCATGATGAAAGCTGGAAAAGGCAGCAGGGAAATTTCCTTAGCTCCCTTGGAGATATCCTTCCCCCTCTGTCTTTTATTTTCTATCTGTCTATTTGTTTGGATAACTGCTGTCAGCCCATGGAGGGAAACCAGGCAAATCCTGCCAGGAATCCCTCTTCCCATGGCTCTGGTGCAAGTCAATCTCCAGCAGCCCCCAACCCTCAGCTCTCTGTAAGCAGCACAAGCCAGACACAGGAGGAAGCTCTGGATAATTTTTTTTTTTTTAATGCATTTTCACCATGGTTACTTTGGGAAAATGAAGCAGCTAACCTGTAAAGGTAGAGATGCCGAGGAGGTAGGAGGGTGCTGTGGGGAAAAGGGGCAGGTGGCCATCCCCTGTAAGCTGGCACAGCCACACTCACAGCCCTCCCAACATAATCCCTGCAGAAGGCTAAGTGGGAATGAGGGTTTTGGAAGAAAAAGGAGAGCACACTTGATAAGGCTGAGGAAGGGGCTGCCAACAGGCCCCCATTAGCTCAACTCAAGCCTAGCCCTCCTAAGCCATACCCCATACCTTTGAGGGCAGCCACAAAGCAGAGGCTCTCCCTCCCAGGAGCTGCTGACTCCTGTCCTAAACCCCACTCTTCCTCCCTTGGGAAAGGGCCCCATCTACGGGTGAAGGGACAAGGAGGAGCTCTTGGCCCCATCATCACACCTCCCTCCACTGGAGTTCAGACCAGGGGTCGTAGGGAGAGCATAGAAGAGCCAGGTTCGCTGAAGGTGGGCTGAGGGGGAACAAGGGCACCTTTGCAGTGACTGTGCCATCTTCCAATGGATACATAGCAGGAAGTGAGGAGATCCAAACCTAAAAACTGGTGGCCTAGATGTAGCAGGTTAGAGGTTTGCAGGAAGGAAGAGCTGGAGAAGAGCTTAGTGCAGACCTACATGTTGTATGAATGCAGCACAGACAGAAAACTACTCAGGAGATGCATCCTGGTGGCTTCTGGTAAGTTCACAATCCAACATCAAACTCCAGGACCCTGTCCACAGGTACAGTTTGCTGATGGCCAGAAATGGGACTTGGGGATCAAGCAAGAAAAAGCTTAGGAACCAGACTGTTCCCTGAGCTGCTTCAGGACTGCTTCATGAGGAGATAAAGGATGCTGTAGAGCCACCTGTGCCTCTCTAACAACCACAGAGTCTGAACAGCAAATTTAGGTGTAGTTATCTCCCCTCTCAATATCTAAGATTAGATGAACTCCACCCAAAGTGCACTGAGGCATTTCTTAGGTTCAAGAATAGGTTAAACAAGTTATCAGAACTAGAAAACTCTGGTCCTGGGAACAGAGGACAGAAGTGCCCTAAACCTGACTTCTGAACCACCAAGTTGTTGAACAATAATATCCATGATCCTCTATCACAGAATTTCCAGATAAACTTTGGGGCTGTGTCTTCCAAATTAAGACAGCTGCCATTCAGAGTAAGCGATAAGACAAAAACTTTAGATTCTGTTTTGTTTTTTCAGAGAAGGCCACAGCTGAGGGCATCTGCACCTTCCCCAAGCCATCAGCTCCTTGACAAACAACCCATTTCCTCCTCTGTCCCCATTCCTGCCAGGGCACCAGAGAGCTCAACCAGCAGTGACAGACCACGTTGCAGATTACAGATGACTTGCTTGCTGGCAAGCAGACTCCACCTCCCTTTCTTCCAAATGCCTTGACACAAAGGACAAAGCAATTCCTATACAAGCGTCACCAGTCCCTGATGCTTGGCTGATCAGCATCATCCCAGGCAGAGAAACATCAGAGTTTTTGCTGGAAAGGAGCAGGAGCAGCTCCCAGAAGCAGAATGCCCTGCTTTGTCCCGAAATGGAGGACAACCCTTTCACCCTTTGCCATGCTCCCACCCACCTTCCCAGCTCGCAACCTTCAGTTCTTTCAACACCCACAGTTTTTCCACTCTGCCATGAAGCCATGAGAAATTCCCTGCCAGAGGACTTTGTTCAAATGGGTTTTTGAAAAAAAAAAAAAAAAAAAAAAAAAGAAGCAATTCCCTACTCCAGGCAAACAAGCTCCTTTTCCCCATGAGGAAGAAGGATAATAGCAGAGCTGTGGGGTAAAAAAACCCCAACAAACTATCCCCCAAAGCTCACTGTAATCAAAAGAATAATTGCTCCAAGAGATTTAAGCCTGTAGCTGAGTTACTACAGCTCAGCTCAGCTGTAGTAACTCCGTGTCCATAGAAAGCAAACAATTCTTGGGTCATGCAGCAGAGATTCTCTGCAGCCTTGTTAGAAGGAAAGAAAAAAGCAGCCAAATGTAATTAATCATAGTCCCAGAAGAAAGGATGAAGTCTCTGTAATTAACTACCTAGACTCATCTTTCCACTGGCTGCTTCCACCTTTCATCCACAGGGCTGCCACAAAAATACCAAATCACCTCTCTTTAGGGGTGCACTCACCTGCAGCAAGTGGCCCCACAACAGCTTTGCAGAAAGTGTACAGGGAGGGAGATCCTCCCGAAACAGAGTGCAAACAGAACTCCTTTTCTTAGTCACCTTTTGTGGATGAACTGTTAGGGAATTTGCACTCTCAAGAACCTGTGTAGCCCGCAGCTGAACTACAGGAGATATTTTCAAGCTGAAGGTATTTTATATCCACAATCCTGACTCAACTGATCAATTACCAGAAAATGCCAATTAAAAAAACCAAACCAAAACAAACAAACAAAACAAACAAACAACAACTCCCCAAAAAAACAAACAAACAAAAAACCAAGAAACCAAAAAGACTGCATACAAACAGGAAAACACTTTCCAAATGGTTAAATGGTTACAACTGCTTGTATTAATAAATTGGCTTATACTTCATCCTCAGGTGGTGAAATTTGCCTGACCAGCAAAGTTTTGGAAAACATGGAGGGGAAACTGTAGCACTTTAAAGAGAAGAAGAGGAAGGGCTGGGGCTGGCAGTTACAGTTTAACAGCAGAGGTCAGGATCTAATATCCAAAATATCCAATGCAAATCAGAACAAGACATTCAATTTCCCCAGGGCTCTCTTAATAAATAAGGGTTGACAAATATTATTCCAACAATGAAAACAATAACAGACCAGTTCTTTAGGTCAAATACATCAATGGTAAATACAATACAGAAGAATAATACCAAAATGACATCAGCTGAGGAATTGAGACTGATTTCTACTCCCTCTCTTGTATACAAAGCACTGCTAACATATGAATAATGCTGTCAACAACACATGGGGAATGCTGGCCAGCTTTGTGGTGAGGGAAAGCAAAGAACACAGAGTGGACAGAAATCTCCAGCTTTGCTCTTCCATGACACAGCAGAAAAGCTTTTTCAGTGGAAGGTGATTGGGTCATTCTTCTGGGAAAAAAAAAAAAATGGAAGGGATTAGTATAGCTGGAGCCTTCCTGTACAAATGTGGGAAACAGGGAGGGAGGATTAACAGCCGGGCTGTGGGATACAGCAGCAAGGCCAAGGAGCCCCAGGCATGTCCTTAGTGCAACACCCGCTCCTTTTCCTGCAGGTCGGTGCGGCAGACACAGCTGGAGGGGACGGCGATGCCCTGGGGGCTGCTCGTGGCACAGAGCTGTTGTCAGCTGAATTCCCGCTCTCCACCGGTACCAGCCAAAACACTAAAGCCCGGTGGATTGTTCCTCTAATCTTTGCACTGAAATCGGGCAGAGGAGCTAAGCACAGTGGGGTTTTGCTGCAGCAAACCTTGCTAAGCCTGAAGCTGCTGTTTATCAAATCGTATCAACCTTTTTTGCACATCAGGGTGCCACCACGGTAGAGCTCTCCCCTTGCTAATAGAAATTCCTATCGTCCTTCCAGGAGGAGAAGAGCAGGTGCTGCCGGCAGACAGGCTGCTTTCCCCAGTCCTGCCATAGGACTGCAGAGCAGCCCCAAATGCGGACTCTCGGCTGCCAGGCAGGACCAGCGGGCCGAAGCTGCCCTCCGCAGGCTGCAAGGGAAACAACCCCTGCACGGGAAAGCCAAGAGCTGGGTCGTGTTCCACGTGCAGCTGTCTTGCTTTCCCATAATTATGAGCAAGGTTCGCTTTTCTCAGCGTTGTGCTGCAGACACAAAGTTTAAGGTCCAGAAGCTTTCCAAGTGAGCGAGGAATCTGGAAGCACCAAGTCCTAACATCCAAAAGCTAGACTGCATTCAAGTCAACGTCCCTGACTAATTAAATTACACAGGAGATTCCCTCCCATTGCTGCTTTTCTATAAACCTGTGACTGATGTACATACTGGAAAGAAAAACGTCATAAATTTTTGCTATATAGCAAAAATATAGTGATGCTTCTATGTTGATGTTGAAATATGGGCATATAATCAAAGTTGAGAACTGAGGCAACCTTTAATTTCAGTTAACACATAAAGGTCTACAATCACTGTATTTGGTTCAAAATAATACTTATTAAAACCAGCACTCAGCCAGGAACATCTATAAATACTCTTAAATGCTGATCAGTTAATATCATGTATGTCTCCAATTTTAATTTTATGTAACCATGTAATAACTACAAAATGAATCCTCCCGGTCAGTTTAGTGTCACTTGGCCAACACTGCCAAGGTACAGCAGCCAACAGGCTGCTCCCTAAGGTTACGAGGTTAAAGCACTCTCCTCAACCTATGAAAGGATTTCACACACTAAATTGCATCACTGCAGCACCTGAATGCATGGGGATCCACAGGGGGCTTCAGAGAGCAACACATGACACCCCACATCATAATCCACTGTGCCCCATGCAAAACAGCAAGGAGACGTATGACCATACACAGTCAACAGAGCTTATGGCACCAGGACAAGGATGAGAGTGATTTTTACCCTCTATCCTATGTTGTAGAATTATTTTAACCTGAGTCTGCAGAAGCAAGTATCCATAGTAAAGAGAAGTAGAGCAAAACAAAACCTGAATGTTCACAAGGGATCTATTTCCCCCACCAGAGCAATGCTGGGGAATCCTGCAAGGAGATTACAGCCACGTGCGCTTCACTGCCTGCAAAATTCTCTGACACACCATACCATTTGAGCATTTCTTTCCTACTGCAGAATGTAAGAGCAGGTGGCAGCCTGCTATGAGGTGCCAGGCTGTGGAAAGTCAACATGGAATTGTCAGGTATGTGCTTCATCTTGCTGTGACAGGGTTAGACCTCCTTACTCTCTTCCCCCACTGTCCCAAGCTTGCCTTCCCCTTTCCCATAGTCTTGCCCTATACTGAGCATCCCCTAAAGACACCATTTTCTCCACAAGTTTCACGGTGCTCCTGATTTCCATTTCTCAGTTGTACAATATCATTTTTAAAAAGCTGCTTTTCAGCACACTCAACTCCAAAGACAAGACAATTAGGAGAAAGACAGAATCCACTTCTCAATCCAAGACAATTAGGAGAAAGACAGAATCCACTTCCCAATCCAGCTTGGTTTTAAATGTATTTAAGTAGGCAGTAGGTGAGATTTTCAACAAGGTCTCGGTGAAAACAGTGGGAGTATTCTTTGTAGCAGCATGGAAAGCAAAATATTGAGTTCTGGTATGGTCCTCTACTGCCACCAGGAGTAAGATAGCATCAAAAGCTGTAGGGCAGCAAAATATCCCTGAGCGGCTCCCTCAATGATTGCAACAAAATCAGTACCAAACAAGTGGGCCACTCACCCGAATTTGGTGGACAGAACACCTCCCATGGCAGAGCCAGCAATGATGCCTACTCCAAAGCAAAAGCCCAGCTTCCCCAAAGCACCAGCACGTTGAGAAGGAGTGGTCATGTCTGTAATAACCTTCTGAGCACCTGCAGGGGGGAAAAATATCTTACCACAGGGTTTGAGCAGATGCACCAGCAGTTCCCATGGTTTTATTGCTAAGCCATTAAGATCCTTTTGTTTTTGTTTTGTTGGTTTGTTTGGTTTTTTTTTTCCAATTAAAACTTTTCTGGTCTGCTTTCTGGTTAGAGGCAATTTCTCCAGCTTTTAATTTTCGTACTTTGCATGGAAGAGGGCCTCCAAATAAGCACTGCCAGTCTCCTCTGGGAGCCCCATAGTCTATCAGTTTTGAACACAACAGCCCACCAGTCATGAGAAACAGAAGCATTCAAATAAAGAATGCTTGAGAAGCACTCAAATAAACCACTTCACAAGTGACAGGAAGCATTATCAACTTGATTCCTCTTGCATGAGTTACATGGACTTCTAGTAGCTGAAGTTTGTGTCTTTTGCATGAAAAATATAGGAAACATCAGCCAAAACAGAACAGCTTGGTGGATAATGGAAGGTATTTTTGTAATAATGTTTCATTTTTACCAGTATGCTCATTTTACCAGGAGAAAGGGAAAAGCTTTCATGTAAAATATCCTGGTTGCAAGAAGGCAGCTGAAAATCCTGGGGTAACACTGCTGCTAGCAAGTGACTTGCACCCATGTCTGGATGATCAAGGCCAAACAATTTCCTCAAGATTCTACAGGAAGATGGGCCTGGAACTCAGACTAATAAGCACTGCTTTCCAAAGGCAGGACACCTGCTGCTTCATGTTCCAACCGTTTCATCCCTGAGGACCATCACATGCTCCTCCTGCCTTCCTTCATGCTGTTGAACCTGTTGACTTCCACTAAAACAAACAAGAAGGGATTGGGGAGGAACCAGGCAGTAAAAGCAATTTGGAAAGCTACTCATCCCTGACTGACCTTACCTGGTATCCCATGCATGAACACTCCTGGCAGCCTGGAGAGGAAGAGGAGGGGGATGTTGGTGGAGAGGGACATAAGCAGGAAGAAGACTATTCCAGATGCACAGGAGAGAATTAAGGCAGCTCGGGCACCAAATTGATCTGCAAACCTGGTACAGAAATGGCACAAGGCTGTCAGTTTTCTATTTAGGTTAAAAAAAAAGACAAAAAAAAAAAAAGACTTCTCAATAGTAAATCAGTTTTGCTCCTGTTTAAGGGGAAAAAAACAACACCACAACTAAACACACGAACAAAAAACCACAAACCCCCCAAGCCCCAAAACACAAACAGGCAAAACCCCCAGTCAAATCAGGTTTTGACCCAGCTCCAACTCTTTGCTCAAAAAAAGCTTTAAAAGCTTAAGTTGGACAAAGTCTGAGAGTACCACAGAAAGGGTTCTGAGGAACAGGGACTAAGATGACCATAAACCAGGCCTTAGATTGAGCTCCTCGTTACAATTCCTTCTCCTTCCCTTTATTTAAGCTGCGTATTACAGTTAGCAGATGAATATTACCTTGCATAGCAATTGGTTGTGTTTACACTAAGAGGAACAACCCCCTAAAAATGCCAGGGTTGATCTACAAACAGAGCTAAGATTAAGTAATTAAAAGGTTTTGTGTTGAAGGAGAGCTACAGGTCAAAACTTTGCTGTTTACATCTAAGTCAGGGCAGTTTACATTTGCTGTTTGTAACCTAAAGACCACAAATCATTACATTGTTGGTGTGGGGATTTTTTTGTTTTGTTACTTAAAAGTAAAGACAGTGCTTTATCTTTTCATGTCTGTTTAGGAACATCAAGCAAGAAAACATGAGCTAAGAAACACATTCTCTCTTAACCCCTTTCTTCCTATTTTCTATTTAATCTATCCCTAAGATGACATCAAAGCAGGCTCATGTCTAGAAAAATCCTTTTAATCTCAAACCCGCATTGCAAATTTTGGCTTCAATCTGGCAAAGGACACCTTCAGTCCCAGACAGATTCTGGTTTGCCATTTTCCTTCCTTTCAGGAGTGACTCTGGATATAAGCGAATGACATGCGGGGAGGAGAGCCAGATTTCAGATGGCACCAGATCCAGGACAGAAATACTACTCTAGGTTTGTGTATTAATAAGAAAAGCATTAAAAGTGGGCCCTTTGCACCATCTCCATTCTTAGAAATGAATTTTCTGCCAAGTACTACTGTAGAATCAAACGTTGCTGCTATTTATTTGAAAATGTGTCCAAGGGCTGAGATCAGATCCTCAAAGTGCCACACTCCTCTGCCAGAGGATCCTGTAGAGCTTCCAATCTACATAAGCCAGAAAGTAAATTTCCTGCAGGTAAACTGAAGCACACACCAGCTCCCTATCCATTTATTAATTTGCTGATCAGTAGCAGGATCAAGAAGACAAGTTAGATTTTCTCAGTCCCGTTTTAGTTTTCTGACACTGAAATACACATATCTTTCAGGGTTTTATTTTTCCTGGTCTTTAGGAATGTATTCTCCCACCACTCAAATTTTTTAGGGCTAGTTGCATTTTATTAGGAACAGGAGAGTCTGTTCCATGGGGTAAAGAGGCAGAAAACCCAAGTATTTTCCACTCTTTTCTTCTTTTGATAGCTTGAGTTTATAGATATTCTTAAAAGATTCTTAGAAGTTCTTAAAGGTCCATGCAAGTCTAAATTTATATTCAACATGGATGCAGATTCAGCTGATGAAATGACACAACCTTCACTTATTGTAATTGACAGCTCTACTTACCATCAAAAAATACCTTTTTTTTTGTGCTTTTGTTTTTGGTTTTTTTTTTTGTTTTGTTTTTTTTTGTTTTGTTTTGTTTTGTTTCCCAGTCACAAGACATTTCTAAGGTTACACATGGCTATAAAGCATTTGCAGGCTTGAGCTGTTAGGACCTGGCCTCTGAGGACTCTGGTGCTTTAGGACCATTCCCAGGATATTGTTACACTTAAATGTATGTCATTAAAATGTAGCTAAGTTAATATAAATGCTGCTTCTATGCTGCAGTATTTCTAATAATAGCATTTATTTTTCCCTTCTCATTATGAAATCCTCAAACATTTTAACAGGACCACAAACTAGAACGAAATGATTTTTATGAAAATGTAAAAATGCCTGGCCTTTTTCACTATGTAAAGGGTCATGAGAATCATTCTCACTTACCTTCCAAAAATGTAACCTCCCATGAGCTGGAGGACACCAAAGATGGTCTGGAGATAGCCAAACCCCACTGAATCCAAGCCTAGGCTCTTTGCCAAGTACTAAAAAAGGGAAAAAAAACCCCAAAAAAACAAAAAACAAAACAAAAAAAAAAACACAAACAAACAAAAAACAACCAACAACAAATAAATTGTTGAAGCATGCTATATTTATGAATAAACATCTTAATATCTGTGTGGAGAGGATCACAGCTCCAAACAACCACTTCCTTCACTTCCCCACCCCTACAGAGGAAATCTTCATTGGGCCAGATACTAGCAGCTTAATAAAGACCAAATGTCTCTATCCCACACCCTGAAGGACAGGGAGATGCGATCAAGAACATCAATTTTGCACCAGCTGACAAGTTTGTATCACCATTTACCTTTGCAGTTCAATATAGCTGAACATTTTCAGCAACTGCTAAGGGGGATAAAGGAAGTTTTAAATGCCTTCCTGCCTCCAGACCCTGCACCTGAAACAGCCCGCTCACCTTCTGGGAGATAACTATGGAAAAGTTCTGGAGCTGTTGTTTAATCAAGCAAGCCAAGAATCAATGAAAGTACAACATGAGTAAATATTGCCTTTACTGGATGGTACACCCACAGCATGAGCTTGCAAAAAACACAGATGCACACCTTGAAGAGCCAATGGGCAGTTATTTCTGATTAATGTTTTTGTTGTGTCATGTTTTTGTTTCACCTGGAGGTGCAGAGACACCTTATCTCTCTCTACAACTGCCTGAAAGGGATTGGTAGCCAGCTGGGGTCAGCCTCTTTTCACAGGTAACTAGCAATAGGACAAGAGGAAATGAACTCAAGTTGTGCCAGAGATGGTTTAGATCAGATACTGCGAAACATTTCTGTGCTGAGAGGTTTGTCAAGCACTGGAACAGAGTGCCCAGGGAAGTGGTGGAATCACCATCGCTGAAGATATCTTAAAAATCTGCATATGTGACACTCAGGGACATGGTTTGGTGGTGGACATGGCAGTGTTATGTTTCTGATTGGACTCAATGACCTTAAGGGTCTTTTCCAACCAAAAGCCCTCACTGATTCTATAAAATCAGACAGAAGAGTCCAGAGAGAAGCAATGAATACCACTGAGCTGGTTAATTACACACTCAGAAAACCCCCCCTTGGATCTGAAACCTCTGCTTCCTGATAGCTGCTGGATGGGTCACTCTCACGCTCCATGCAGGAAGACACAAACTACATCAGCTTCACCCAGGGCCCTTAAGCCAGTAAAGGGCTCTGTGTGCTACTGCAGCCCAAGTAAAAAAGCAGCTTTTATGGCCTGACTGTACCCTGGACAGAGACACAGCCTGCCTGTTTGGTAAGAACACCAAGTATTCCTTTCAGTCTCAAGGATACCTTTCCTCTTTTCTGCTAAAAAACATCTTCTGACTTTGCTGGAAAACCACAGAGCCTGGCATTGAAGGAAATGTGCTGTGAAGCAAGAGAACCCATACTCACAGGCATGACTCCCATCTGCATGAAGAGAAAGGTCAGGTCTAAGGCTGCAATCACGTAGGTAACACAGATCACTTGCCACCTTCTGGCCTCTCCCAAGCAGCCACTCTCTCCCAGGGTCTCATTTCTCATTCCTGAGGCTTCTTCCTCACCTGCAGAGCTGGTTTTTCCATTCATAGTGCTCACAGAATGGCTTGTTGCGGGACGGGCTGGAAAATGACACGAGGGGACTTTCCTAGCTGCGACTGTGAAGCGTAGATAAGGGGCACAAATTGTGTACACAGTACAAAGCTTACGGTGTGAAAGGTGCTGAGCCAGCATGCCCCCTATTTATTCTTTCTTTTTTTCCTCTTCCCTTTGCTTACTTGCTAGGCAGGGGCAAAGGTAACTGTGCATCAAACCACAAATCTGTTTTTTCAGCCTTGTGGGCTCACTGCCCCAAGTGCCATCACAACAAAAATCAGCTGGAGTGCCCCAGCCGAGTGAAAGTGAACATTGCCCCAAACAAGAGCATGTGATAAGATCTTCAACTCTTAACTGCTTCATTTCCTTCACTTTTACTGCCCCTGGTGGCTCAGGAGAGATTATTGGTTTAATTCTTCATGAAAGGCACTTTGCCTTTATTTTTGGAGGTTGCAAGTGAAGCTTACAGCAGAACAGCTATTTCCAATTCCAGTAGGTTTATACAGATCCTGGAACAAACACAGGTCTTACATGTAGTCAAAGCCACTCTCATCACCTTTACCTGAGCCTTCTTCCTTCCTTTCCAGGTGCTGCAAATTTATAGTTATTCTGAGCTAGCAAACGTTCACATGGGACTCCACTCAAACTGCAGATTACCAGCCAAGGTCAAAAACATTTTTTTAAAAAAAGTATTAAATCCACACAAATCATAAGGCTGACTGCCAACTGGGGAATGACATAAATAAGACTCATTTAGCCTTTAGGGGTTTATTTGTTTATTTTCTTACTCATTGAAGCCTGGAAGTCTGGTTGAGGATTATCTTTCTTTTGAAGAGAAAAAGAAGGCAGAGATTCCAATGCCCTGACTTTGCAGAATTATGGGACTTTTAGAAGGAAGTGAATGGGAGAGCTCATCCACCCCTGCTGCTTGAAAAGCTGTGGCTTTTTCTAGGCAAGCTTTGAAAATCTCAAAGAAAAGAGATTTTCCCCTTCTCTAAGTATCTGGGGAAGAAGTTTTTCTTACTGTCCAGTCTGAATTTCTTGTGCTTCAGCTTGACTATGTCACCCAGTCCCTCTAATTTAGTGACACCTCAGCTTAGAAACAGAGTCTTGACTCACCATGAAGGCTGACACAGACACATCAATACAGAGACATACACAGATGTCTGCTGACTTGGATCTGGGGTGGTTGTCAGAGCTCTAGGATTCCAACCAAGCCCGGGGAGAGTGACCTGTAAGATCTCTGGGCACACCTTTTTGTTCAACATGTCACCACCGAGCTCTGGAATTTGCTGAAGGCTGCCAGGCTCTACATCCTGGCAAAGGAGGGGGAAGTCCAAAGGTTAAATCTTTCACCAGAGTTGGGTACCATATCACTGGAGATTGCACAGAAACAACCCTTCACAAACTCAGAGCATGAGTGAAAAAAGCACCTTTAAAAATGAGTTTCCTACAGCAACACCAGCACTCAAGCAGATCCACAAGACCCTAGAATTTGGATTTGTTACTGAGGAAGGACGATTACCCAGCACATATTCCAGCTTAGCAAAGGATCGGTGCTCGACATTTGGTTCATCTCAGAGCAAAACAATGGATTTGCCTGCACTTTAAATGTCCTTCAGCACAGTACCAACATCATCACTCCCTGGCTTGAGCTGGATAGGCACAATGTACAAATTACCATTGAATAGAAGAGTAAAATTAATGACAGAATTCTGTTTATGGAGGCTTCGAGACAACCAAAAAGGTGACTCATGCAAATGCAATGTACAACTGTGCTTACAGGAAACCTTGCTGTCTTGGACTTGAAAAGCATCAATAATTTGACTGGTGAGTTAGTCTCAACAGCAACTGAAAACAGATCCCAGCAAGGCGACCAGGGCAACAAAAAGACTTGCAGATGCAGCCCCTCTCCAGCAGACAGGAGCCTTGTCCTGCCAGGGCATGCAGTGCAGACAGCTAGCCAAACACATGCTCTCCCTTAGATTTGGCTTCTTTTTACTGGCATTGACAAGGGGAAGTGGAGTAAAAAAACACAGAGTTTAATTTCCAGCCTCTGGGGCTAAAGGCACAGTTCTAAAAAGCAGGAAGCTAAACTTGGTGCCTGGTGTGGAGGTGTCCATGGAGAATAAGCTGTGATCATCAGTTTCTGTACACCCCCACCCCTGGATGGTTTAGCACTCAAGACTGCTTCTTAGCATCCCAGATCAGGCTGCAAGTAAGAAAATGCCCTGGGCCCAGCTTGGTGATCCTCTTCTAGCAGTCGTGTCCTTGGACAGGATCATTTCTCTCCCCATCCCTGCACTTTGACCCACACAGGACAACGGCAAGAAGGTGGCAGCTTTAAGCCATCTTTACAAGCTAATGGCCAGGTCACATCCATGCTGCCCTGGCCCCAAGGATATAGGGATGAGCTGTATCCTCCAAACCTGGCCAAGATGTTGGAAGCCTCAAACCATCTCAGTATCCTCTTTCAAAGTCTTCTGCACAGGAACTTGGACTTTCCTGACTTCCAGCGCCTGATTTTTAGAATCTTGCCCCATGAATCAATCTGCCTAAGGGCTAAATATGGCAGCAGGAGCACTGATGGGAATACAGCCACTGTGATCAACACAAGACAAATTCTCCTCCTCCCCTGAGTGAAAAGTCTGACTGAAAATGTCTGCAGGAGACTAAGTATGGTAGAGATTAACCCCGTTCCCAGCTATGCTCCACTGAACGCCACATTTGCAGCCAGGCAGCTTGGGGCCAGCTCATTTATACCTGTAGTGATAATGCACCACTAATGACAGATGGCATAAGCTGGCACTGCATTTTTATCTAAAGGCTCCTTCTGGCTCAGTTATAGACTATACCATGGACAGCACTCAGTCACTGACAAGCCATCTTTGAAAAACAAAATTAATTTTAAAACTGGGGAGGAACAGGTTATGAAGAGGAAATTAGTTTTCTTGTGTAGGATAAATAAACTTTGAATAGACATGTATTTTAGGGAGACTACCATGAAAATGAGCAAGGAGATAAATATCTTGTGGTAAAATTGCAGATTAATCCATTAGCTATGCATTAAGCCTTGACACTTATTCTCAGCATTTTTGGTGTATTTATAGTTGCCTTCCTGGTGTATCTTTCCTGAGGTCTTTTTATCTGATGATCTCTGAAAAAAATAGAGCAGGAAACCTGAGAACATCTTTTAAAAACCATAAAGGCTCACTGCTTGTGTTACTTGGGCAGAATTTTTTTCTTAAATTGCTGGAATGGGAAGCAAGGCTAGCACATGCATAGAGAAGGGAAATCCACCCACATCAATACCAGAAGTCGAAAATGTTGGTTGGAAAACAATGAACTGGGGGGAAATAAATCTCAAATCCTTATCTGAACTATTTTTTCACAGAGGAAGCTTAATATGATCTGGAGGAACATGAGGTACCCCGGGTGGGAGCCTGCAGAGGGTCAAAACAAGTTTTCAGGACCAAAGGAGTCCTGAAGAGGGATGAAAATGCAGATATAATGCCCAGCAATGAAGGGCACTCTCAGGCCTCAATCCTCTATGAATTTGAACTGGCCAGTGTCTTCAGCTACACAAAAAAAATCAGAGATGGGATGAAGCAAATCCTGCTCCATCATAGATCAGTCACAAATCCTTGCCCTCGTGGGGCTGCATGCATACTCATGGCAAGCATGACAGCTGTCTGGGACTGCCAGGGAGGAAATCACTGCCTCTTGCTGTCAGCAAAGCTTTCATTTCTCCTTGCAAAGAGAAACAGTATCTCTGTGTGCTGCGTACTGCGGGTGCCAGGAGAGACAGGAGGTCAAGATGAATCATTATGAGCATACCTCATCTCCCTGCCCAAGAAGGCACAGAGAAAACCCTTCCTCTCTCTGGAAGAGCACTGAGAGGCCACCAACCAAAAACAGTGAGGAAGGCAGACATTCAGACATGGAGGGACATAACAACCCTTCATGGAGACACAGTCCTCAGGGAGCCATTGTCCTGGGCATGTTTCTTAAACTCTGTAATATGAGAAAGGAAATGGAATAATTATCTCAAAGCCATTCCTCAGTAGTGGGAATGCTGAATGGCTGTAATGAGGGAAACTGCTCAACACCAGCCATGGTTGGTGGGAGCCATCAAATCTGCAGGATCTGGCCTGATCCCTCTCTTTCCTCAGCCCCAAGACTAAGGGAACAGGCCTTATTTGTATTCTGGTGAAAGATTTAAACAGTTAAGCAAATAAGAGCATAGATGGCCTGGTATTGCCAAAATTATATCCCAAGTTTGTTGACTGATTTATTCCTTTGTCTAATTGTGTCCATGAAAAAAGCAGCTCGCTAATGAATGGAAAAAGGCTCCACATGGCCAGCAAAAAAGGAAAAAAAAAAAAAAAAAAAAAAAAAAAAAAAAAAAAAAAAAAAAAAAAAAAAAACACCAAAACAACAACCAGCCATGTTTAGTTTACAAAATAGCACAGTCTTCAGGGATTTTCATAAAAACTGCAGAGACAGTCCAAATCGACGATGAAATCAGATTCCTGGTAGCTGCTGAGCTCTTTTGGCTTTTTCTAGGTGTGTATTAAATTGCAAAAAGCAATTATTTATAATTTGTTTTTATAAAAATGCTGGTGTACTTATTATGCCTGGCAAATTATTTTATGAAATGTAAAACGCTATTGTTCATTCTCTTGGTAAAGTCTTTGTACTTCGCATATTAAACTGCAAATCACATTTAATCTGAAAGGCCCCTTCCAACCCAAAGCATTCTATGATTTTATGAAATATGGCTGGTTTTTATTAACTTTTTGATGGTAAACTCTCAAAGCTCCAACTAATACTGAGGCCTCATTTGGTGCCCTAAACACAAAAAGAGGTTGAGACTCAGATGAGGGAAAAGCATTAAATCCTCCTTGTCTTGCAGATGGGACTCTAACAAACATAGGGGGTTTAATGACTTCCCTGAAAACAGAGGAAGTCTGGAAGAGGCTGGAGTCACATTCAATCATCCTTTGGATGCCAGTTCCCTTGTTTAACCACAGGGCAGTTTCTTCTCGCTAATATTCTGGAAAAATTAAAATAAAAGAGAACATTTCTGAATACTGGAATTTAACAACAAAACATGCAGATATGAGACAGAGACTGTATCAATTGTAAAGGAGTTTTGGAAAAATCCTGTGGCCTAAATTCAGGAAAGTTACACCAAAAATGACATGACCAAATAGGAAGAAAAACTCAGTTCTTTGAACCCAGACCCATCTAGTCTCTGGGCTCCAGCAGGACCTCACTGGGGCAGGAGCCTCCTGTGCCTGCTCACACTGAGTGGCACCTTGTGTAGCATGATTTCAGCTCAGCCTGAGGACTCACACCTGGATCATTCCCCAGGTGTGGCCATGGCTGTGGCCCTCCCTGCCCAGAATCTCTCCTGAGCAAACAGAAACCCCTGGAGTTTCAATCAGCTGTTGGGCTACTCCTCCTTCAAGCATGGACATCAAAAACCAGCAAATGCCTCCAGCCTGTTATGCCAAACACTGAAGAATCAGCAAGCAAAAGATGACCCTTAGTGAAAGCCCAGGTCTGCTGCATGACTGCTCTGCTGGTCTCCCCTAGACCTGACATTGTTCTTCTACAAGCCACGCTTGTTTCCAGCAAGGCTGATCTGTCCATCTCTGGAGGAAAATGTTACTGAAGGACTGGTTGTTCCATCAGCTACTGAGCAGGGTCCAGGCAAAACTCCACACACTAATAAGCCGTGGTGACAGCCCAGAATCCATGAATGTTTCTGCTGCCTCTGTGGTTGTGTCTTCAGCTTCCTGGCATGTTGGCATGCCCAGTCTTCAGACAACTCGCTGCTGGATAATGGATGGATGAAGCCCTGGGCTCCAAAATACACACAGTGCATTAGGAGTCCGAGGTTCATAGCCAAAGAATATTCTAGAAGTGACAAATCCGGATGCACACACAAATGGAGCCTCATACTTCGCCTGCAATGTGTAATATTTCGTTCAGCTAGAATTACACAGCCACCTTCTGGAATCGCAGCAATATCTGGAATGCAAAAGCTGTTTATCATTTAAATAACATTTAGGCCATTATAATTTATATGAGAATTGTGACTGATTGGGGCTGTATGGAGCTTCTCGTTGTGGTTTGCTGTAGGAATGCTGCAGATTTCCTCTGCACACATAACATTCAGCACACAATGGGAGTCCCAGACATTTTCAACTAGTCTCAAGCCTTCTGCCTTTATCAAAACGTTTTCCTGTGTCAGAATCAAACAATTGCCTGATTTATAAATCTCAAGCATTCAGGAGACCACCAGCAACACAATGTAACAAGAACCTCTCTGTCATTCAGCCTTCCAACAAAGTTGTACACAGCACAAACAAAACACGGGTGTGTATCCAGTGCTCCTGCAAACGCATGTTTCTGTATAGAGCGAGTAGGAAAGGGCAAAGCATGTGTCTGTAAAGCCTTGCACATCCCAGAGACAGCTCCCCTGCACAGAAGGGGGTCTGTGCTACATGCTGAGACAAATCCTTACTAGTTCAGGGCCAGAGGAGACATTTCTTCTCCCAGTCTTGCACAGAACCAACATGCCGTGAAAGGAAAGAGGACAGCTGACCCCATGGCTTCACCCCCTACATGAGTGGGGGATAAACTTATGTTGCAGATATTTGCTGCCTATGGCTGGAAGAGAACAAAGATATGCAGTCATGCAGGCTGGATTTACCAGCAACTCAAAAATGAAAATGAAATGTGCAAACATGGCTTCACAGCCCCTGATCTATCTAGGCCCTAAATGACTTACAAAGCCTCATCCAAGGTTCTTATTATTCTCCCTCTTACTAAAACACCTCATTTCAGATGAAAGCTTAAATGGTCTTGTAAAGTCAGAGCAAATCCTGTTTTTCACACTGTTACAAACTGGCGCAGAGCATGTACCCCTGAGTATCAGTCAACTCACCCAAGAAAACCAAAGTTTTTAAAGATCTGGAAGACACAAGCCCTTGGAGGTATCCTCTCTGCCAGCTAGGTCTGCACCCCCTGCATCAGCAATAACAGCTGTAGCCACGGCTACTTGGGGAGAACAATTACAATCTTGATTTTAGTTAGAAATACAAGAGCAATGACAGTCCTACAAACACTGGACTTTTTGTTCAAACCACCAGAAGGCTTTGGAGATGCTTTATTCTTTCCTCCTGGCCTGCCCATACAATCGCTGTTTGAATTTACCTGAGACAAAAAGAAATCAAATCGCCTTTGCTGGAAGTGGGAATTCCTCATAGACTCCTTAGCACTGAGTTGTAGGGGGAACCCACTAAGGCTCTTGAGTGGGATATGAGGAATCCTTACAGTGGTTTGGGAAAAAAATTTTCAAACAAAACCAGTGTTGAACACTGAATACAATTCTAGCATGGATGGATAGATGAGAGTGGAAAAGTTTAGAAGACACATTCTTACGCTCAACCTACTCTATCACATAATCAAGTCCCACCTCAAATATATCTGAAATTTTGCTGTAAGAAGCCAGAACCTGTATGGTACCATTCGATTCTCTTCTTTCCAGTTTCAGCCTCTATAGGCATGGCCTTCCCTCGGAGCAAATTATGAGGAGGCATTTCTAACGTGTTGCAGGTATGTCTGTCAGAAGCAAACACCAAACTTGCTCAATTGTTCTCTCTTAAAAGCACATTTCATTTCTTATAATAGTTCTTCAGAATTATTTTGGAACAACACCAGGACCTGTGAATTAAATTTATCTCTCTTTGTAAGGAATCAGAGCAAACTTTGCACACTGTTAGGATCCAACCTGGCATCAGGACATGAGAGCACGCACAAATTTTCCCAAGATAAAATCCCTAAGAGCTATTTATTTTTAAAAAGTATTTCAAAATACTTTTTAAAGCTTGTCCTTGAGATGATCACAGGCTCGCACGGCAGCAATCAAGCAAGTTCTACAAATTTTTAGTCTAGCTCTGTAAAACTGCCCCTGGTAGAATGCTGGGAAGTAATTCCCCAGCTTCCAAACTTGACTGGGTCCTGAAGGCTCCTGTTAAGACCTGCACAAATCTACTCAGCAGGTCTGCCCAGCCTCTCTCCTCACTACCTTCAAAACAAAACTATAAGGATTTATTTCTTTTATTTATTGCCCAGTACTGCCAGGGAAGTAGCTGGTTATATTCCCTCTAAGTCTCATCAATCAAATTGCCAAATTCAGCCATCTCTGCGCAGGTGAAGCAACAACCACCACAAATCCCACTGGAGGTGCCCTCAGAAGCTGCAGGACTGCCAGGGCAGGTCAGAAACAAATCTTGCTTAACGGCTGTGGCGCATGAAAAGAAAATACTCTAGATTAAAGTTGCATCCTGGTGGTTAAAAAAGGGGAAAAAAATGCCATTCTTCCATCTGCAAAGCAAGTGCATTTGATCTAGAAAGCAATGAGATTCTGTAAACATAACACCTCCAAATGTATTTCTTTCCTTCCAAAGGAAACTCACAACCACTTGGCCACTGTCAGCTTAAATGATTTCACCTGGTTTCTATTTTCTCTTTGAAAACCAACGGTGACCAGCTGACTCATTTTTACTTTGAGAAGTACAGGATCTGGATTGCTTGGCTTTAGACTGAAACCATGACCCCAATTCCCTGCAAATGTTGCCCCTGATTTCCATGCTGCCAGGATTTAACTTTCAAGTCTTTTATCCAGCTCCTCTTCTGCTTTTACTGTTAGGAAAATATTTGTTTCAGACCCGTTTGGTCATGATATATTTGAGAATGTGTCTCATAGTTCATACTAGAAGAATTTGTACCATGTCATTTTGAAAGGGCCTCACGTGCATGCTCACTGAGCAGCAGTGAGATATCTGTTATCTTGCACAGCATCAGGGTGTGGTTTTAATTGCACCTTCATGGAATTAAAGTTTAATTGAGAATCAGGTACAAATTAATCTCTTTGTGCCTGATTCTCCTGTCCTAAGTCCAAAAGTCATCCTAGCTGAAACTGAGAGCTGGGCACCTGGCTCATTGCCCTACAGGCTTGTTTTAGCAATAACTCCTGGAAGAACTTTCAGAGCAGCTGCTAAGGGGAAACTTAAAAGGCTACAGCATAACCTGATGATTTTTCAACCTGGTCACAGCACAGGAAAAAGCGTGACTTTCTCCTGGCCTCCACCATCTACCAAGGGACATTACAATCACATGTAATCAGAGTATTTAGTAACATTTCCAACCATTACCTCAGGTAACAGGTCCTTCCAGCCTCTGTCCAAAGTTCAAGAACTGGCTCATTAAGAAATAGCTGTGTCAGTGGGCATAATACAAACCATTAGAAAGCCTTTAGGCCAGTGCTACCTGTGGTCTTCCACCTCTTCTGCCCTGTTAGGGGACATGGCACTTGTTTTCTCTTTGGGTCTGCAGGATGCTGAAGGCTAGTTGGATGTGTGCTGAGTGCTGTTGTGGGTGGCACATGCAAATCCCTTAATGCTGCCCCATATATAACACAGGCTAAGCTCCCAGCAATGAGGCACAGCACTAATTGTTCTGCATTGTATAAATGTGCTCCTGGCATGCTGCTGGATCCAGGTACAATTAACTCCTCACTCTGTAGGAATACATAACTGATTGTGGGCATGGCAGCCCTATTATGGTTAAACTGCTCTAAGAAGAACATGATGGACTCCCCCAAGGGAGCTCTTTGAACCACTTCCTCCGCAGGTTCACCACTGGCTGGGTGATGTTTTGTTCACATTCAATGCTCGCAGCAAAATTAATGTTATGATTCTAGCAGGGAGATTATAAAGTGATTGCTTTCCAAGATTAAGAAAAAAAAAAATTAGTGCTGTGTCTTCAGAAAGTTACTACCCTAAAAGCAAATTTAGAGCCATAGGCAAGAAGAAATTAAACAAAGAATACAAACAAGAAGCCGGGGGGTGAGGAGGGAGGAAAGATTATCTCATCATGCTGCGTCATTGCAGGATATCTCAACACTCCATCGCACAGAATGGAGGGAGCAAGCCCTGAAGGAGAGGCAGATAAGAAGAGGGAATCCAGCTTGGAGTGCAAGAGAAGGAACAGCCAGAACCCACAGCACTGTATTGCTTTGCCAACCACTCATAGAGAGGGAACCTGCCACAGGAAAGTGTAAAAGAAACAAAACTCCTGGGGCTCCTTGAGACATGCCAGGCCTCCATGAAGTCAGACAAGTGTCTCAAGGTCTGCATCTTCTACAACTGGATCTGCTTCTCTTGGATTGCCAGGGTTAGAGCTGCCATTGAGCTAAGTCACTATTGGTCATATTTGAGAAGTAGCAATGACAAAACAAGGGCTAATGGTTTTAAACCAAAAGATTTAGAATAGATATTAGGAAGAAATTCTTTGCTGTGAGGGTGGTGAGACACTGGTACATTTTGCCCAGAGAAACTGGGGATGCCCTATCCCTAGAAATGTTCAAGGCCAGGTTGGATGAAGCTCTGAGCAACCTGGTCTAGTGGAAGGGGGATTGGAACAAGATAACCTTTAATGTCCCTTGCAATGCAAGCCATTCTATGATAGTCAAGTTACACCTCAACCCTAAATTCTCTCAAAATAAAGTGAGTGTATTCTTCTATTCACAAATCTTGCCAAAGAATGGTAGCAAAACTTGGAGCAGCTTGAGAAATCTCTGGGATGGTTATTACAGCTACAATCTATTTCCTTACTCTAGAAGCACTGTGCACACCGTATGGAATTAAAATCTACTCTTTTCCATAACCTGCTCTCCCAAAGCTGTCCAGGGCTGTCTCCAGGCTGGTGGCCAGGAGCGGTGTCCCCAGCAAACTATGCCCTGAGAGCTCTCTCTGGGGAAACAGAGAGCCTGTCACCAGCTACAGCCCAGCCCGGAGGCTCCTTAGGTGGCGAACAGCATCTCAACTGCCCCGGGTCACACGCAGACACCCCCGGGGCTGGATGGCAGGAGAAGGTACCGACAAGTCGGGGCGGCTCCGGGGTGCGGGCAGGCCGGGGCTGCCACTGCGGGGAAGGCGCGGCGGAGCGAGGCCGCGCTCCGCAGGGGCGAGCGGCGGAACGCGGCGGGCTAGCGCCCGGCCGACATTAGAGGGCACTATTGCCCCGCGCATCCCCGCATCCCCGGCTCCGGGCCGCGGCCGGACAGGGGCTCGGGCTGGCGACGAGGGGCAGGGACCTGCGGAACGGGGAAGGACGAGGTGCGAGGAGCCCCGAGAGCAAACGCGGCTCGCCCCTGGTCTGTTTTCCGCCAACGCCGCACGGACTGGGGCGAGTAAAACTTGGGTTCGTTTACTCTCCCTTCACACTGTTTTTAAGATCTTCATTGTCAGCGTTCATTATTCACCCTCCACTTCTCGAGTGTGTGTTGCTTTCACAGTCAGATTTCAAGACGTTTCTAGGGCTTTGGGTAGTCTTTTCATACTCTTTAGGTTTTGTTCCCTCTAGGTGTGTGCTGGGATCCATGTGAAGATGTGCCTCTGATCCACTTACCGCTGCTCTTGGGCTTGCTTTGGGACCAGGCACTTCCCCTCTGCAGCAGTCCAGGCCATGAACGATCTCCTTCAGGACTAGACTACCAACAGTAAAAAACCTGTTTGCTTAAGAAACGTGAAACCAAAAATAAAACCTGCGTAATGGTCCCTTCACCACTACCTCCCCCTACATAAAGTAGAAATAACCTATGAAAAGCTACTCCAAAAATAATATTACCACGGATCAAGATTAAAGGCAGGGAAATGTCCAAACAAGCAAGACGCAAACCTCTAGTTTAATGCAAAGAGTGGCAATAAACAGGACCTGTGAGCATAGAGCATGACTTCGACAGCAATTACACCAACAGAAAAGCAGGGAATATAAATAAATGAAGCTTTTAACTACTGCTAAAATATAACTACACAGACAGCAAGCAGAAAAGAGCCACCCTCCACAAGTACATACTGCGAGCTCAAAATGCTGCTTGGTACATGCCATTCCCAGCCTGCTTTCCCAGATATCAGCATAGCATCCTGCAAATGAGTCAGGCTCCTAGTCAGGATGAAGAGCCAGATGGCGAGTGGGGTTCATCTAGTAAAACAACATGATGGCAAGAGCAAAAGAGGAGTGTGAAGAGAGAATGCAATGGCCCCTGGTGCACTGGCAGGTCCATCAATAGATTAGGCTAAATTCACTGCTACCTTTGTGCTACTCTAATGATGCACAGCAGCTGGACAGCAAGGCTGGCTCTTCTTTTAACAAGCAAGAACAGAAGGAATAATAAAAAAAATAATTAAAGGAAATTAAATTAAATGAAGAGGTTTTTTTCTAAGATATTAGCTTATGCTTTTTTTTTTTTTTTTTTTTTTTNTAAGAAGGCAACAAAAGCAATTCAAACTGAATTAAAGCTGCCAGAATTTTTCCACGGTTCTGCTCAGATTTCCTTTACCCATTTTAACCCCTGAACTAGTGTGGTTTTGCCTAGCTATCAAATGTAATAATTTGACATTTTATGACCTTGCCAAGAAATGGAAAATTCTGAGTCTATACCAGTTTGAATAATGTGAATTGTCACTTTGGTGGTAGAAAAGCCTCGATGAAGAGTTTGAGCAGTCTGTCCTAACTTGAATCTTAATTGTAATCAGTTTATTTAAGCAGGATTCCAAAGTACCGAGCAAAATTGCCACTGGTATAAATGCAAATTGCTTATGATTGTATGCTTAGTAAAAAAGTGCAAAGGAGATAAAGTAACAATGTCTATTGGCCTGTGCCTCTGCTAAAGCAATTATGGGATATGACACGTTCTGAAATTAAGCAATCACATATAGATCACACAATATTTGAAGAATCTTGAGTTAAACATTGCTGAGCGTAGATGATAACCGTGTGCTAAAGGAAATGAGAAGAGAGCAAAGCACAAACCAGCCTCAGGGGCCCAACAACAGGTCTGCTTGTCTGGCAGCATGCTGAGGACAATCCCTGCAGGAGAAGTTCACTTCAAGACTTGCCAAAAGACAGAGGAGCGCTCCTCCATGGCACCACATCATGGGGACTGTTTGCCTCTATACATAAGCATCTCACTAAACCCTCTCTTCTGAATAAGTTAACCTGGAGCAGCCAGCCCCATCAGCATGACAGCACCGAGAATCTCTCTTTTGTTACCTCCATAACTTCTTATCAAATCTCCTTGGTTACTCTGTGCTCAGTTTACAGTGCAAGGACCTCTCTTCCCCTATCTGCCAAGCAATCAGACTCAGCCCTGGCTCTGACAGTCAACCTGGACCCTTTCCAAACAGAAATAGTCAAATGCAATAAACCTACTGCAATTGCAATCCCTTTGCAATGATGCACAGGCCATAAAGGAGTTTGCTTTTCCCTCCCCTCACCCTTTTGAAACAGAGCAGCCAGCAGGAATACACACTAGTTAAAGTCATTATTTTTCCTGACATAAGCAGATATGATGGGGATATTTTGAGCAAAAATATTTCATTCTCATGGGACATTGTTCTAGCCATAGCAGTAATTACTCTGCTCAGTGTTCTGGAGCAGGAATTTCTAAAGAAGCTAATAGGTAGGAGCTCTTGGGTAAGATTTTGTGGCTCATGTTAGGCAAACTGCTGGTTTAGAGGATCATAACCTATCCCTCTGGCCTGAGAGTTCACAGATCCACTAAATTAAAAACACCTCTCTGTGCATACACTACTTCTTCCTCAAATGGGCTGGATGCTATCTATCTTCACAGACGGTGTTAGAACTTGTGAGCAGAAAGTGGTCAAGACTGTCACCACCACCTTAAAACCTAAATTGTATAGTGGGACAAAAAAATCGAGTCGAGCATTAGGGAGCATTAAGAGTGAGGAAGCTGAACTAAAAAAAAACAGAGGTGGTAATCTCAAACCTGAGCTGCTTTGCCTCTCAGGTGAGCTGGAAGGTGAAGTGGCCTCACACACAAGGCAACTCCTGGATGTTGAAACTGTCATTCCTTGCCTCCCTCAAGCACTGCGTAAATATTGATTAAGCTCTGGAAAGGGTTTGGAAGGACAAGGACGTGGATTTTGCAGAGGGCACACCCACATCTTGCAAATAGTGGGGGATCTTGCTCGTGCAGCTTTCATGGCAGGAATGCCTAAAATTGAGGAGGCAGAACACGGGAAAGGCGGTTGCTGGCCTTGCTGGCACAGGGGGAGGACGGCAGCAGGTTCACAAAGGACTCCTCACAAAGAGCTCCTGTCTGCAGGGACCTGGCCATTGCCTTTTGGCTTGAGTCTTGAATAGAGGGCACTTTTCCAGTAGGTTTTTTGGGGACCTCAAATTTTTTTCTCTGCACAGCACATTTATTCCTAAAACCACCCCAACCTATATCCCGAGAGATGCATTTGATGGCTGCTAAGAGAAGTCCCCAGGTGAACACCATGCTGTGTTCATGACTCTCTCCAACCATCCCAGCTTGTGAGACCCACACCTCCTGTCCTGGCTGAATCCATGCCTAAATGATGTGCACCTCCTGCTTTTTAAGATGATGTGCTCTTAGTGATGAGGAACTTTTCATGACCTGCTCCCTAAATTATAAACTCAGGGCCAAGACCTCCATATGGCCATCTTCAAGGGCCATTTTGGGACGGAAAGGACAGTGGGGTAGTATTTACCTAAAGCAGCCACATGGGTAGGTTGTCTAGCTCACTTGGGAAACTGAGTGGCTGTTAAGAGCATAACATCTGAACAGGTATCTTTAAAAGAAAAAAGTATTCACATTTCTTAAAATGTCAGTGTTATTACCATTAGTGAAATGAAAGTGGTCTGTCTGTACCACTGGTCAGCAAAATTTTCTGCAAGGTGTGACTCCATGCCTGCCCAGGAAACAACTGGGGATCCATACCCTGAAGGCACTCACTGCATCTTCTTCTCTCCATCACCAAGCTACAGATGCTTCCCACTGAGCACCCCACAAACATCAGGAAATTACTTCAGGAGATCAAGCTTGTCATGGCATTTCACTGCTCAGCAGCCTGAGCATGGACAGATCCTTCCTGTGCAGTGAGCCAGGCTCCAATGCTGCCAGTAGCAGCCAACCCCAGGTCCGTTGGCCCAAACCCACAGGCACTGCTGGTACCTCCTGGTGCAGGCAGACTTTGGAAGCACTACTGAAGGTGCAGTACCTGGGAGGTGGCAGGGGCTGTCCCAGCTGCCACAAGCTCCTCACTGGCATGGCAAGTGTGGGAGTGAGGGTCCCCCAGAAGTGCTGGAGGGCTGCTCTGGCACAGAGCACAGGGATTAATGTGGAAACACCATGGACTTACTTTGGTGCACCTGGCAAGGCCTTTCCACGGATGCAAAGACATATACCTCTCTTCTTGAAGCAGACCTACCTGTGGGCACCACTGCTCTAAGGGGCCTAAAGCTGCAACCCCTCCATGTGGGGCAGTCTCTACAGAGCCAGCACATCCTAGGAATTAATATTAATTCCCTAGAGGGAATTAATTTTATTCCCTCTAGGCAATAAAACCATCCAAGTTGTCTTTGCTCAAGGGTTTGAACTTCCCAAAGGCAAGAGCCATAGGGACATGAGTGAGGGGGTACCAAAATGCGCTGCATGAAGGAGGTTCATCTTTTCCCTTGCTGTCTGCAGATGAAAAAAATCATTGCCACAATGACCCTCTGAGATGCGCATCAACACTGTGATGATGTTCTGGGACCAATTTTAGCATGGTGTCAATTATGCTCCCCCTTCTTTTTCCTTTCATACTCCTCCATCCCAAAACAACAAAAGGCAATGATTGCAGTGACCTGCAGAAAATGTAAAGCACAAGCCAGCTGATCCCTGGCAACACAATAGCAAGATTAGTTCATCTGCAGAGAACAAACGCATATTATGTGGGTTTTAAAGTCAGGAGAGGAAAATGCTGTGGTTTTCATGTACTTCTATTCACCAAGGCTCCAAGTTATTGCTTCCATGCAGCTAAGAAGCCCTATTTTTAAAAATAGCCTTCAGCTTGTTTTGAAATCTGCAAGCATCTCGCTTTGTTTTGTAGCAGTGTAATAAAAATCTCCGAGCCAGAAACGATCCGTTTTCCTCCATACGCATCGCCTCCCCCGCCCCAAGCCCCCGCGCTCCACGAATGCTGAAAAAACTGGCGACACTCCTCGAGGAGAAAAAAGGAAAATCCCAAACAAAATAATAGTAAAAAAATAATAGTAAAAACACTCCCACACGCACCCTTCACGCGGAAAAGGCAACACGGAGCGGGGGGGAAAAAAAACCAGCCCCGAAAGTCGCCGGCTTGGAAGCGGCGGCGGAGCTGCGGCCGGCGGCAGACAAAGGGAGCGGGGGCCGGCAGCGGGCGGGGAGCGCGGCAGCCGCCCTCCGGGGCCNCGCTGCCGCCGGGGGCCGGGGGGCGGCGGGGGGGGTCCCCGCCAATCGCGGCGGGCCGGCGGCAGGGAAACACTATTATGCTAATGGTGTTTTGCTCGCACTCGCGGGGAGCGGGGTTTAAAAGGCAGCGGCCGGGGGCAGGGGTTCAAAGGCGGGAGGCAGTGCTGGTCTGAGTGCGAGGGAGCGAGCGGACGGGACGGGAGGAGAGGCGCGGCGGGGGGGCATCTACGCCTTCCCGGCCCGCCGCGTCCGGCCCGGCGGCGATGTCCAACGGGCACCTCTCTGGCGCCAC
>WBNO01029443.1:109740-120865 GCA_013400575.1 Peucedramus taeniatus
GAGCGGGAGCCGGAGCGGAGCCGCAGCCGGCCGCGCACGGAGCAGTGTTATCGTACAACAGTGCAATGTATGACGTTCTGTATAGAAATGTATTATGCCTAATGTGAGTACACTGGCCAGAAGTGTAAAGCTTTAAAAGTCATTTATAAGAAATGTTTAATCTCTGCTGAGCGCTCAGTGCAAAAAAAGGAAAAAATTAAAAAAACAAGTGTATATTTGTACAAAACTTTAAGAGTTATACTAACTTATATTTTCTATTTATGTCAGAAAAGTGGATTACTTTGACATCCAATAGTCATTTTTTTTCTTTTGGTTAAGCCAAAGGGCACTATATTTGCTTTTGTTATTCACAAAATGTAAATTTATTTTTATAGTGGAATTTTTTTTTTTTTGCGTTCACAAGATGTAGCTATGAATCAAAATAGTTTTTAGACTTTACTTGAAGACAAATCTGTTTCAATGGATCCTGAGCCGGTCTGTACCACTGCCATGGCAAATGATTCCACAACTTCAATAATAAAATTTACTAAAAGGAAACGGCCGCAAGCCTGCTTGGTGTGTGCTGGAGGGGAAGTCCGGGGGGAGAGGGGTGGCAGAGACAGCCCCGACGGCTTGGGCGGAGGAGCCCAGCCCAGCTCTGAATCTCTCGGAGGAGGGGGTCCTCCCTCGCCGCGGGGCCCTGGGTACCCCCGGAGCACGACACCCCCCCCCCCACCCCACCCCCAGCGTCCCGCCGCGAAAAGCGAGCGTGCGGTTCGGAGGGGAAAGAAAGGCTTCTTCCCTTAAGAACAAGTTCAAACTCCTGAGTACTGCCGGAGTTAACCAAGCATGAGGGGAGCACACACCCTTCATCACATTCTGCCTTCGGCCTTTCGGCACGTTGTAATGGTAACTTTTAACAGTTCACCCTTTCTTCCCGAGGCTGTCTGCCCCCCTCGAGGAGCCCGGCTGGCCCGGGGCCGCCCCCCTCGCACTATCGTGGCTGGGGCCGCTGCCTGCCTCTGTTGGGGACAGCCTCGGGGCGTGACTGGTGCGTGCGGGCCCTAGCCCCCAGCGGGCTCAGCACGGGGGGGACGCCCCTGTCATGGCTGTGCAAACCTTCCCCCCTCCTCTTCTTTCGGCCGCGGGCCCTCACTCCCCAGCCCGGAGCCCTGGCTACTGCAGGGAATCACTTCCTGGTACCTCTTGCCCAGCAATGATTTACAGGACAAACACACAACAGTTTGGGAAAGACAGCAGTTTCAGCTCGCCTTAAAAGACGTAAAAAGCAAAACAACACTCACACAAAATAAACCCTCCCACGAGACAAAACAGCCAGCATTTTGACAGTGCTTTGGTAACAGTGCTGTCACAGCCATGCACCAGCAGTGCTTTGCGGCATCACCTCGTCCCCATGGCCCGAGGGCAGGTTAAAGCCATGGCATCCTCACGGAGCCCCGCGGGGTCGGGGCGCACGCCCTGCTCTGAATCCCAGCCCTGCGCTGCCCGGGAAAGGGGAACAACACAGGTCTGGTGCTGGCTGCAGGTGGTGCAGGACTGGGATGCCGGAGAGTGCAGATGGGGAGGAAGACCAGGACGTGGGGACCGGACTGATTTATGCCTTTCCGATTCCACTCCCCAACTTGGCACCTCTGAAATGCTACACCCCCACAGCTGGGGCGGACCGAGAGGGCGTCACTCCCTGGCTTTCTGATCTGTGTACGATAGACTTCCACGGAAGGGGGAGGGAGCTGAGAGAATGAGGTTCAGGGTGAATAAGGCTCAAGGTTTACCCACATCGTCTTCCCCCNACATTGATTACCTCCAGCTCCATGATCGCTTAATCAGAACGGGATTATTTTACACGCCCGCATCAGTGGCCGCTGACTCAATACGATTCCCCCCCCCCCTTTGAAAAGAAAAATAGCTTTTCCCTTTCCTTATGAAAGCAAACAATACCCGGAGTGAGGCAGCTGGATCCTCCAGGATTTATGGGCTTTTCTCTCGCTTTCATGAAAGCAGGTGCCTTTGGGACCTCCATTGTCCCAGCCCGCAACTAATAATAGGACTTTTTGCAATGAAAGATCCCTGCTCCGAGCTCCCAAATACCTCGGCCGGAGGAGCTACGAGGTGTGCCCAGCTTGGCTCAGGAGGAAAGCTCGCACCGCGGCGACAGTTGGGCACGGGGCTCTAAAGCAAATAATTCCAGCCCATGGGCACTGTCCAAGCGGAGCCGTCGGGTTTGCAACCCGCAGCAGGGAGGACCCCGTCCCGCAGCCCCCAGCGCTCCGGCTCCCCGCAGCGCCCGGGGTGAGGGAAGGTGTGCGGCCGCCCCTGCACCCTGCCCCACCCAGCCCGGCCGGCCTTCCTCGCCCCGGCACAAAGCACACTGCCCCTATTCTTTCGGCCTTTGTAGCCATATGGCAAATCCATGTAGACACAGCCAACATCCATTTATTCAGGCACATAATGTCCCGCAACAGGGAACAATTGGAACTTTGTTTGCATCTATTATTGATGCGAATGGGCGACAGAGAGAGAGAGAAAAAAAATCATTTAACTATAAGAGATATCCAGCTAATTATGAACCATATGTGCCTATAGTTTCAAAGCAATCCAATGAAGTTCATTTTAAATCTAGACTACTTTATTAGTACAGAAGACAGATGTCTCAACAGTACATGCATCAGGGGAAACCATGTAAAGAAGTTCTTGAAATATTTAACTAGGACTCATTCATTGTCAGAGGGGCTTTAAAGTGCCCTTTATCATGAGAATGCATAGGCAGAAGCAGAGGGAGGCTGCTGGTTGTTACTGCCAACCCACTTACCCCTTACTGCTAAATTCCAAATTCCACTTTGGATTTGACGACAGGAATATTTTTGGAAAGGATTCAAAATATCAGGGGTCTTGAAGGACTGAGCTTGCTGCTCATTACGGCTACAAAAAGTCAGGTCATTATTTGAGCTGCCTTAATCCCAGACTGAAAACAGCTACGCAATTAGAGGAATAATCTACTCCAAAATCACCACTGCTCCCTCTCCCAAGGAGCAGGGCCGTGTGTTTGGAGCACAGCTACTGCAGTTCCTCCCCTGCCCCAAGAGACACCAGGACAGGAGCGTTAACAGCACTGGACCTCCAGAAATTTTTCATACAAGCATCTCTCAATGTGAATCTGTGGTGGGCACCTAAAGGGAAAGAGTGCTGAAAGAAGACTGGAAGGGAAGCTTGGTGGGAGGAAGTTTCTCAGATTTTTTTTTTTTTTCTTTTTTTTGAATGCAATTATCAGCAAACAATCTTGGCAAAAAGGTATCTTTATGAGCTCAGCAACATCTACCAGTAATTAAGCCACTTCAGTTAGATGAATGCAACATATGGTTGACACTGGGAATCATCCTCCTTCCTAGCCACAACTTTTCTTTCTGGGCCAAAACTTGTTCTATTATCACTTAAAATAAACAAAACTCTGCTTTCCACTTCTTCAGCAAATATTTGTTGTTAATGAGCAGGAGGTGTACCTATCAAGATGGGGGAAAAAAACCTCATCATTTTTAAATGATAATGTCTTAGGTTTTGATACAGAAATAAAAAATTCACTTGCAATGAGTTGTGACTGCTTGGTAGGATGCCTGCACAGGGAGATTCAGGTGAAGGATCCACAAAGAGATGCAAATTGGATTGACCATTTTAAAGGAAAGAAACAGATATGAAGAGTAGTAGCATATATACATACACACAAAAAATAACTAACCAGGGTGTATAAAATAATTCATCAGGGAACGGGGTTTTTTAAAGCCACATTGTCACCTATTGCTACAGGATAAAGTTTAAATGGTTTTCTAATGTCTTCCCCTCCTGTACCTGCTCAGAAATGTTACTCTTGACAATTTTGGAACAGAGCGAGCCAAAGCACAAACCAGAAGTCTTCACTTAAGAAAAAAGGATGGGATTATATTTGACTCAGAGGATGGAGAAGAATCAAGTATCTTCTCCCCACACACAAAGTATCTGATACTGAACACCACACAAATTCCCTATGCAAAGTTCTTCACGTTTTGGTTTATTCTGTTGTTTTTTAAACCAGGGGCAATTTTCAGCTGTGTGTTTCCAAGAAACCTCAGTTGGAACAGTTTTTTTGGGGAAAAAGAGCGAATGAAAGATGCCAAAACAGTTAGGTAAGCTGTATAGAACACAAAAGCCCTGAAACAGGTTCTACTGAGAGAAAAAAATAACTCAAACTATTTTAAACACAGAACAAACTGAATTTCGGACCTACTTTCCACAATCCACGTGGCCAAGCCTCTGCTCCAGGAAAACCAGTGGCCTCACATCTACATCTGTGGTGTCATGTGGGCTTCAGTCTACAGGATGGGGATGCAGGGAAAGGGAACAGGAGGATGAGGAGGCAGTGCCAGAAAACACCAAGGATGGGGATAACAAGGCATGGGTGGAGCAGAAGCATGGTTGAGGTACACTGGAAGAGGTTGGGCAGACGACACAAAATTCTACTGGTGTGCACCAAAGGAGGAAGAGAAGGGAACAGGCCACAACATTTATACCCTGTACATTCCGTCAGAGGCTGCCTGGCCCCAACATATGTCTGCTGTCAGCAAACACCCATGAAACTCCCCTCAAACATCCTATCCCTCCCCTCAACACATTTACAGATGGATGCTAACAATAATCTCCTCTTTTCTGTCCCTGTGTCCCAGGTCCGTGTGTGATCTAAAATTGCCCCAGACCTGCTGAAGAGTCAGTAGGTTTCATTCACATCATCACAGGACTACTCACTCTCCTCTACCAGATTTGCTTTAGCCTACTTGATACTCCCTGTTACACACATTACACCTATATTACACAGAGAAGGAAGATTGGAAAAAAACCCTCAAGTTTTGGAGTTGCCCAAGCTGCCTGTACAATTTCAGCCCAGGCCTTTTGTTCCCAGTGCATTTTCACAGACACGCACACCATTTCTTCTGCCAGGACACACAGTACCCAATTCACCCAGTGCTTTACCTTAGAGAATGACTCTGAGCTGTACAGCAAAGGTGAAGCTTCTGGATAAACTCCTGCCAGAGAAAGCAAAGCAAGGCACTAAAGGATGCTTTCATGTTTAATCCAATGCCAACACTTGAATGCAGGGTTTTATTCTTCAGAGAACAGTTGGCTCCTCCTGACTTGTTCCTGCAACAGAGGCTTTGTGCAGTTCAGGGCCAGGTGCTTCAAGTTTTCATAAGCAGCCACTAATTGTGCCCATGTTTGTTGGGCAGCTGATACGAGCTGCTGGGGTCTGACCTGTGAAAGTGCTGAGCATCCACAGCTGCAGCCAGGGTCACAGTGCCTGGCTCTGCATGTGGTTTTGGCCAGACGAAGCTCATGGTTTGAAGAGGAACAGCCATGGGGTACCTTGGACCAACACTCCAAATTAATTATTAGCTCCCATCTCTTTATATTTGTCTCCCCATCATTAAATGGGGATAATAACACTCATCATATTTTGATCCATTAATGTTTGGAAAGTGCTGGGTTACTACTTTGAGCAGCACTGTATAAATCTGGTGGACATTAATAATGTCTTTGAGCAGGGTTTGAATAGTGCCCAGTTAATAAGACGTAGCACCATCCATTGAACGTCGAGAAAAACAAAATTGAGCAACTGCTCATTAAAGCGAGCACCGTTCTCTCTGTGCACTCAATGCGATCATTTAATTAAAAGATTTTATCATCCTGCACAGACGCAAGGGGGCAGAGCCAAGGCCCGGTCTTCCCTCATCCTCGCCTGCTCTGCATCATCACACCAGAGTATTTCTTGGATGTAATCTACAATAAGAGCCTAAAAAACATTCAATTTTTTTTTCCAAGCCCCTGCACTAGCAGAAATCACTGCCTGAGCTTTGACAAGCCTTTTCACCTCACCAGATCTTTTTTTCCCTGCTTGTCACCCCTCGGTCCCACCCTCACCCTGCTGACCAGTTGCTGGACTCCCGCAGGTGCAGCCGCTCCACCCCAGCCTGTGGTGTCCACCATCCTTGACACCACAGCAAGCCTAGGATATCACCTCTGTGCCTGGCTATGAGGTGGGGGGAAGGAGAAGAGTTTTTCAGAGCTGGAAGATGCTTTGTTTGGGGCTGTTTTCGAGCAATACTGGATTAGAGGAACATGAGCACACAACTCCTCTTGCACGCTGTTCTTTGCAGGGGCTGATGGCAATAAATGTGCAAACCAGCCACCTCAAAAAACAACAAATGAAACCAAAACCACCTTTCCCCAAGAATACACCCCCCACCACCACGGCATGTGTTTTTACATGAAAGTTCTGAGGAGAGGTCTCTCAGTTTGGGTCACATCAAGCAGCCTTAGGTCTAGAGGTCTAGCCTGAGGTCTAGAGCAATTTATTCTGGAAAACATTGGGCACAAATTAAGTTGTTTTCATACATTTGGTAATTGGTTTAGCAAAGCCAGCTTTTCTTAGGACCTTCAGTCGAGATGTTTTCAAACATGGGTCTAGTTAACATCACTTCAGTTTTGCCAGTGCAGTACAGCATTCCATCTGCTGATTTGTGATCCCAAAAGCTTTGGATTTTTTTTGTTTGTTTGTTTCTGTTGTTTTGTTTTTTTGTTTTGTTTTTTGCTCACCAAGATGAGTAAGCAGTACTGGGAATACTGGCCCCTGGTTCTCTATTTTGTTCTGCACATCAGGAAGCAAAACCTGTTTCTTTTTCCTGCTGACTAAGGGACTCCAGACACGTATCACTTCAACGGAGGAAGCCCAACTTTTACGCCAAAAGCAAACTTTTAGGAGCTGCTATGACCATGCTTTTCTGGTTGGCAAGCTGTAGGAGAGGGTGCAGTGGTAGCCACCCCTCTGCCTTCCTGGACTCTCACCCCTCCTCTCCAAAACATTCAGGATGTCCACACCACCCCATGCAGCACGAGTGAGGAACCCAGGGAATGCAGCTTACTGGATATTACAGGGGAACACACATTTAATTTGAATCGAGATGGCAAAAGGCACCTGCCTGACACAAAATCCGCTCCCCTGCCAAATTGCACATTCTCCCTCCAGCGCCCAGTCCGTGAGCGGTGGGGCAGGGCAGGGGGGAGAGGGGGACACCCCGCAGTTTTCTCCCCTCCAGCACAACTGCTGGGCTGGCCGCTACCCGGAGAAACGGCAGCCACAGCCTTTCTGCTGCGTAAATAAAATAAAAGCAGCCGTCCGTGTTTGCTCTCGGGTGTGCAGCACAACCCCGAGCAGCAGCAGTCACCTCTGCGGGGGGATACAACAGGAGATTTGGGGATCATTTCCATAACAATCGCTGTTAGCAAACACCCATAAAACACAGCGGGCAAAGACACCTTAGCAGAAGGAGTTAGCTGCAAATTGAAAGACGTGCTTGTTGGTTTGGCTTTTGTGCCTGTCTGCAGGATTTCGAGGACTCGCTGCAAATATTCTCTTTAACTGCACTAGATTAAAAATAATAATCCCAATTGTATTTAACAGCTATTAACAAGCAGAGAGAAAATACAGAAATTAAATATAAAGCCTGATGAAAGTTCGCTGAACTATTCTATCAGACGAAGGACGACGGGGAGGGGGGGCGGAGGGGGAGGAAAAGAAAAAGGAAGCGAATAAAACTTCCCCAGTTATCATATTTCCGTGAAATTCAGCTATGCAGAACCGGAATAATTACAGACTTAGCAGAAATATTGTAAAATGTCGGCACGGAAGGGTTTTTTTCTTGACCCTGCCGACTATAATGGGAGATAAAGAGATTGACCATTTTGGGAGGAGGATGCCTTCATTTCTCGACGTGACTGTAGATTATTTCGGCTTCAGGAGACAAGAATGTCCCTTTAACATCTGACCTGGCCTTTATTTAAGAGCAGCACTTCACGGTTCAGGAAAGACAGACAATTTTCTAATTCCCAGCTCTGCTGGAGGCTGAGGCAGCAACTTCCAGACAGGACACCTGCTAACACTAGAGAAATGGCATTATTATGTCTACAAGTTTACAAATCTGAGGATCAAAAAGCCTTTGCTTCTGCTGCTACTCCACAGGCCAAGGACGACGACTTCTTCAAAACAGAGCTTCACAGAGTTTTTTTCTTCCCCCCTCCAAGAAATGGTTTCTTTTCACTTTGAGCAGATCGGTTTCCACATGAAAAAGTCAATAGTCAAAGAGTTTCCTAAGTTTCATTGGTGTGTAGCAGAAAGGGGATTAGACCTGGGGCCTTTTTACTGGCAAGCCTTTAAGCAAATAAATGTTCTTGAATTCTCAGAGAAACAAACCTAATTTAAACAAAAATCCAGAATATATGGGATTTGCCCCTCCCCAACACAAATTTAAGAGAGAGAGAAAGGAGAGAGAAGTAAATAATTACTAAAGATTTAAGGGATACTAGGGTTAAATCTTTTTCTACTGTAGTTTTTCTTTTATTTTTGCTAGTTAACCCGAGGAGAATGCCTGCTTCCATACATTCACAACAAGCTATTAATAGTAACTAGTGTAATGCAATATCAGAAATAATAGAATCATTATTCTTATATATGAGGGTAATGCAATACAATAATAAATATGAGAATAATACAATAATTCATTTTTAACAGATCAGTTGTGATTCCCCAGCACTGAGAGAGGCAAAAAGCAGATGGCATTCACATTCCTCACCTTCCTTCAGAACCCTACCTGGTAGGCAAAGGCACTACTTAATTCCTTTACACCTAAAAGTCCTAAAGCTGAACCAGTGGTTTTTCTCTTGGGGCACAATCAGTCACGGATGATAATGATTTTTTAAAGGGTGTTTTTCTTAAGCTCCAAAAATTAGAATAGATGGGTCATTCAAAACCCAAATATTCAAAGTATGTGGATGTATATAAATATATGCATATCTATAAATAGATATATAAAATAAATAAATAAATAAATAAATAAATAAATAAATAAATAAATATGTAAATTTGTACTGACAGCCAACTGCTGCTGCAGGGCTGCTCCCCCAGCCTGCAGACACAGGTCTAGGTGTCTGTGCCAGCCGTTTGCCAGCCATGGATGGATAACACCTGGATCAGTGTTCGCAGGCTGGCTTTAATTAAGCCAGAAATCTAAGGAGAACTCAAGCAATGCAGTTGATTAACATGATCCAACATCAGTGAGTAAACGTCGGCATCTTGCTGTAACAAAACAAATAATTTGGGAAAAATCAAGTGTAGGTTTGTGACTGCAGAGAAAGTGATAAGCTGTCTGCTAAGTTTGCCTCTCTGTACCATTAAATAGTTCTAAATAGTTTTAAAACTTTTCAGACATGAATTTCCTTTTCCCACCGCGTGCTTTTGTGAGCCCAGATTGCAATGCTCACCTGCCAAGCTACCCCAGCTCTGTGAAGGTGCCACCTCTGATTTCACTGTGAGCCATCCTACAGCTCTGCCTCTGCACGCCCCAAGCCTTGGTCCATCTGGAAATCTTGGTGGTGCCTTAAACCACACCCAACCCCACCGGCAGCTGGGGCAGATCCTTGGCCCTTTCCTCCTGCTGAGGGATTTGCTGCAGAGCACAATTCCAAACCCAGTGCCACCCAAAATGCAGAAGTGCCTTAAAATTCTTGTCTGGCTGACCTGCCTTGTGAACAAGGCTCCCTGCTGAAAATTCAGGAGCCAAACCCATCCCTACCCCAGGGGCAAAATCACCCTGCCGTTGGTTGGGTGAAGAAGAGCTGCTTTCCCCCTGAGTTACATGTACCCACAAAATACCCACAAAAGGGAATAGTCCAGAATCGAGGCTTACCCCGTGCAGCAGCAGCTGGCTGCGTGTGAGGGACTCTGGGTTTCATCTTGGGCAGTGCTGCAAACACCGTCTTTAAGGTGAGGAAAAAAACCCACTTTTGCTCTTCTGGCACTCTTTTCCTTGTTGAGGGCAAGCATTTCAGCGCCAGCGTTTTTAAGGGATTTCAAAGGTCACAGACCCTCTTTGAGGACAAGTTCATCCTACAAAAACTGAGTGACACGCCCGAAGAAGAGGGCACACCTCTCCCAGCATCTCTTGCCCACCTGTTTTGGTGGCTCTCCCATCCCCACCACACATTTGGAGGTAGCTGGGCTGCCCCAAAGGGTTTTACTCGCTGTGGTGCCCTCCTGTACCCTGCAGCCCCCATCCCCATCCTCACAGACTCAGACCTGTGCTGGCACCCACTCCCCACCTCCCATGAAGACCAACGCTTGCCTTTTCGAAAGAAAGTTTGAAAGAGAGAGAAAACATTTATTTTCAAGGCAAATCCAGCCTTATGTCACCACTGATGGCAAGATGCTCAGGAAAGAAGAATTAGCTTTTTTCCTGGGGGGAAAGTGGCGGGGAAGGAGGAGAGCTTTAAAGGGAGGCAGGGAGGGAGGGACGAGGCCGAGCTCATGCTCGGATTTTAATTTGATCACTTCCCTGTCAAACTAATCCCTGCCTGACTCAGATCGGACTTTTAGAAACGTGCCTAGAAACCAAAAAGCAAACCTCATTTGAATGAAGCACACACTCTGCAGCCCCCATCTGCAAAAGGCTGCAATTAAATGCAAAAAAAAAAAAAAAAAAAAAAAAAAGGCGGGGGGTGCGGGGGGAGAGAGAAAATTAGCATTTTCCGCGGCCATCTGGCATGAGGAGCAGGCGATGGGGAACAAAAGGAGATTTAGGCAAAGGGGAGAGGCGAGTGTGCCATGGCATTGACCTGCAAATGAGCCTTTGTGAGCGAATTAAAGCTTCCCGGACCCCCCGGGACACCCTAAAACAGTCACCATTACAAACCATCCGGACAAAAACCCACTCATCAAAATTGTCTGCATTTGAAGGGAGGGGGGAGAGGCCATTTAAATCTGCACCTTCCCTGCCCCCACCCGCAGTAATAGGCTGTTAATAGGGGCTTGGCGGGGGGAGTCACCCCTGCACCCCCGACCCTACACCNCCTCCCCCCCGCGCAGGGGAAAAGAGGGGGGGGGGGGGACGACACGACACCTTAGAAACGTGGCTTGTCCATAAAACGCACCCGACACGTTACTTACAGACCTAATCCTAAACAATAGGGAAGAAAAAAAAAAGGGGGGGTGTATTTGATGATGTATCAGCTTCCAGCTGCTGTTTATTTAATTCGGGGGGGGGGGGGGGGGGGG
>WBNO01029443.1:123433-377516 GCA_013400575.1 Peucedramus taeniatus
TTTTTTGTTTGTTTGTTTGTTTGTTTTTAAGTCCACAAACTTGTGATTTTCTGTGCAACTTATGGAGAGCGAATCAATATGAGGGAGCACCCTTCCCATTAAAACCAGAGGTGAATAAATTATGAACAGGCGAAAAGTGGAACAATGTCTCTGAGCGAGTGTTTTCTAGAGAGTTACTATTCCAGGCTTTGAAATCAATTGATACATAATTAGATTCCTCAAGAGAGGACAAACAAGGGCTGCCATTCACGCCTCCTTCTCCCACATGCATCCCAAAGACTGGAGGCTTTAGCAGAAACCAGACAGCCAGCATTCTCCAGCACTAAAAACATATTCTGGCTTTGGGTGTTCATTTAACAAACAGATCCTTGAACCTTGCTTCTGTTTTCAGTTTATTTCGACCATGTTTCTTTGTGTTCAGTTCATTAAAACATGTCTCTTTTGAGATCTATTTTTACATTTCAAAAATCCAGTATTGTACTTCTGTGGTGGCAGATGGCCCTAGACATCCAAGTATAAGCTCTTTCCTGCTTTTTTCCCCCTCTTTCTTAGGTCCTTTCTGTGCTGCACTTGAAGCTGTGAGCAGCAACCATCCCTTTTTGCAAGGTCTGGGGCTGGCTCTCGATTCAGCACAGGGTTCTAACATGTTACAGTCCCTGCTGTGCCCTCGAGGTGTATTTTAAGCACAGCGGCTGCTACTGTCTGTAAAACAACAGCCCTCCACAGCTGGAGAGATCCTCATCACATGGGTGGCACGCAGGCTAATTTTGCATCTTTACCTCATATTTGCCTCGTGTTAATGTTCTGTGGTCCCCCAAATGAATTTATTAGTGGTTAAGGTTGAGTTTCATTCTTGCAGGAGACAGGAAATATGGATTTGGGTTTGTAAAAGACAGGAAAAAGCACGTGACAATTAGAAAACATATCATAAAAGTTATTGAACAAAGAAGCAGCCCTCCTAGCCAAGTGGGCCACCTAACTGAAGGCAATAGCTTGGCTCCTCTGGCTGCCCTTGGGATTGATGTACTAGCCACAACCACTTCCAAATCTGGTATCAAACACAGATCAGAGTGCTGCAGCCATGAGCATAATTTTTGTCACATATCAATAGGACTAAAAAAACCTGTGCCAGCAACAAGAAAAGCCTGCCTGAGCTGCTGTAGACCCATTTCTTAGGTAAGGCAGCAATACTATAGCCTACAATAAGCTGAGTGTCTTGAAGACATTACAAACAGAATGACAAATTCCTATGTCTTATTAAGTCACAGAATCTTTAGGAGAGGGTAAGGTAAATCTGACTGATGTATTATTTGGAAGCATAAGCACAAGCAAATCTATGTCTTCTCTAGTAAAAAGATAAAAAGGCTGAGAGGTTTTCCTCAAATATCCAAAGATATTTGTTAGGATAATAATCAAAGCAGAAGTGCTCAAACATATATCTAAGAGGAGGCTATTTTTTCTGCATTTGCTGCATAGATGGTATCTATTTATGTCTTTGTGAGTGTGGCTATTTCAGTATCTGATTTTCTGTAGTTTGCTGTCTCACCTGAGTTAACCAACAGTCTACAGGCAGAGCCAGCTGGAAGTTCTTGGCCAGTGCAGGCAAGACAGCTTTCTGCTGCTCCATGGACACTGCCCAAACATGCTGACACAGTCTGCTCCCTGATGGGAAAAGGGACAATTCCAGAAGCACACAATGCAAGGCAGTGCTCTTCCTTGATGCCCACTGCTGTATCCCAGCTTTGACCACAGCAGCCCCGCTGCCCTGGAACAGGTGAACAGACTGCAGGCTGCTTTGCTGCCTCAAGCAGTCCCTTGCTTTGAGTGATTGCCCACCTTGTGTCCTGACACAGCCCTGTCTACTGGCAAACTCTGAAGAATAATATGGATTTGACTTAGCCTCAAAGTTTTTCTTCCACCCCCCCAGCCTTAGCATAAAATCCCAGCATACATATTTATGCCTTTCTGGTGGTTTTGGACAGGAGGTTAATACATATACAACTCACTGGAACAAGTTTCCATCGCTGCTGCAATTCCTCTACTGTTGCTGGCCCCAGTCACAGTGCAGCTGGGACCACCAGGGACTCCTGGGTGAGGATACAAAATGCTTTGGCCCCACCAGGGGTACATAAGAGAGGATGGCACAATCTGTGATTGCACAGATTGTACTGGCAATCACAGAATCCTCCAGGATGAGCCTGTTTCAGCTTTGCCTTGTGTCAGCCTCCAAAGAGCCCCAGGTTTCTGAAGAGTGCCCAGGAGAGGAATAACACAAGCTTCTTCCTTTCCCCTTCACATGGATCCCCTCTACCTTCTTCTGATGGGACTGCACTCAGAAATGAGAAGTGGCAGAAGAAATCGCTGTCTTAAAAGGTATTGCCACCTCACTAAACACGTGGCTTCTGCAAGCCAGAAACCATTCTTTTTATCTCATTTTGAGTGTCTCCTCCCTCCAAATTCAGAAGGTGCAGTTGAAGACAATTTGGGACTGAAACAACCCACAGACTCACAGCCTGGATGGAGGGGAAACTTGGCAGCTGCAAGCCAAATCTTAGAGAGGTCAGAGAAAGAGTAATAACACAAAAGTAGAGAGCCAGAAACATTCACAGGGTAGGGACTGTTTGGGGCTTGTCAGGAAAGGAAAGAAGAAAAAAACTCGCTGCAGATCAATGCTTATTATTAATTATTAATTAATTATTTATAATTATTAATTAGTCTTAATCCTCCACAAAAATGCCCAGGTCCTTCCAACACTTGCTTTTTTTCCCCTTCCCCATCATCCCTGCTATTGCTTGACTTGGTGATTTGCTTGAAAATGTATTAGACATCTCTAGATCTTTCACTGTTAGAAGCATGAAAATAGAAGATAGGTACTATTATCCACTAAGCAACACTCCCACAGTTAGCACAGTCCTCTAGAGAGACCTGTCAGATAATGGCTTTTGAGAGGAGCTTAGAGACATCTGTACTAGCCATTTTCCCTCTTTGTAAATGGAAAATAAAGATTAGCTAGGGCGGGGGGGGCTAAGAATATAATGAAGGGCAATGGATAAACCAATGTCACATTGCCCATCTGTGTGACTGGCTTCAGGTCTACTCCTGCAAAATGGTTCCTGCAGGCTCCCCTTAAATGCATGGATTTCTTTGCAGATGGAAGAGCTCCCCATTGGTTTGTGAGTCTGGGGTCTAACATCACAGCTCTTTGGGGTAGATTTTGCCTATAAAGCAGCTGGTGCTTACTGAGCAGCAGATGCAGAAATATTTTTTTTTAAATGATTTTTATTATCTGGTCTTTTCAAGAGTTTTCTTTTCTTTGTATGATCTGGTTTTCTTTTTAAATTTTGATCATTTTTATGCAAAAGACTTATTCCAACCAATTCTGCATCAAGGGCCACTAGAGTTTGGGATTGAGCTCAGTTGTCACTCTCTGGGCTGCATATCCCATCAGAAAGCTTCAGCACTTGTAATCAGAGATGCTCACAAGGGCTGCAGAGGTGATAGTCACATTTACAGCATCAATGGTGTACTGGGGATGACATTCCTAGATATGGTGTCTGCTTAAAAAGGTATTTGTGGATTTTGTAGTGTGGTTAGAGAAGATGCTCTGGAGGACAAAGCCAAAATTCACAACCCTTAAGTGCATGAATTCAGCCCCGCAGCAGGAATTGCCCAAACCGCCTTTCAACGTAAAACGATGGAATAATCACATTCACGCGGGCTGCGGCCGGGGTGGGGAAAGGGCGAGACGGGGCGATTTGGGGAATTCTTTCCTTTGCCCCGAACACCCCCAGCCCCCGCCGGGAGCGGGGCCGCACCAGCGGCGCGTCGTGTGCGCTCCCTCTGCTGGCCCCGCCGCGTCCCCGCACTCCGGGAGGGGACAGACCCTCCCCGGGATCCCCGCGCTCGCCAGCGCCAGGGCAGCGCAGAGAGCGCCCCGGCAATTCCTCCCGGGAAGAGTGAACATCCCCAGCGCAGCCCCCGCTGGGCTGGTGCTGGAGCGGCGAGCGGGACAAAAGGTGGGGGAAAATGGGAGCCGTGGGGACGCACTTCCTGCATCCAGGTATTCTAGGAAAAAAATAAAGTCGCTTGGGCCATTTTCCAAAAATCTACATTGGAACGGACTCACATAGACACGTTGCTGCCCAAAACTGCTGAGCATCCACCTGGAAAAAGAGAGCAGAAGAACAAACTGTAAGGTTGCACCATGTCTCACTACAATTCCACTTCCCAGTTTTGGGGGATTAACCCAAAAGCAGTGAGGGGAGGACAGAGGCACTGACAACATCTTCTCATGTGCTGCTGGGTTTCTGGGTGAAGAGGTGTGTGAGGAGTTCCACTTATGCTCCTGTGGTGAAGACCTTAACCTTGAGCAAGAAATGAAGCTGCTACTCCAGACTCGTTAAACGGGGATGTGGAGATAACCTGTGCTGTCTCTGGTTACAAGGAAGGAGCTACAGGTGGAAAAGGGGCAACAAATAAGTCTATTTTGGGACAGAGACGTCTGTCCAAAGCCACCCACCAGGAGCTAAAGTCACTTGTTCAACCCCAGTGAGATACAAGTCGTGATGGTCAAGACAGCAGGTTTTACCAACACCTGCAGGATGCTCAGGGAGGCGTGTGTGCGGCATCTAATCATGCTGGAGGGAGAAAATAGAGATCTTTGTACTGCTCCTGTTCTCACAGCAGCTGGGCTTCTCCAACAAGGTGGTTGTCACTGAACAGTTTGTATCTGATGCCTTTCTAATGCAGCACTTCCAGAACTACCCTGCTTTTGAGATAAAGGGAGCAAATTGCATGGACTTTATTAGTTGAGATCATCAGGTGCACTTTCAAAACCTTGACAGTTTTGTCTGTTTTTTTAGACCAGTGAAGGCAATAATGAAGTTCTCACCATATTTGTCCATGTGGTTGAGCTTGAAGGTTTGATTTTTTAAGGCTTGATTTCTGTTTCACTGAAACATATTCCTGTATTTCATCTGTGAATTAACAAAGTTTGACCCTTGTTGCCATCCTGCTTCCCACCTGCTCCATTCTTCCCACACTCCTCCAGACTCAGACTCCAATCTGACTGCAGAAATTAGAATAGAAATCACAGAGCAAATGTTTTAATTGGCCACAGAGCACATGGCACTTTTAAATCTCCAGTGATAACACAGAGAATACAATGAGTAACCCTGATGATTTTTAAGACAAGTATGTACAGTTTTAATTTTATTACACAAAAACACCTGAAGTGATTTTAAAATGAGGACAATGCTTTTTCACAATAGCCAGGTGAGTGATAGCAAAATTGAAGTACTTAAATGTCGATTTTTGGGATAGATTTTAAAAACTCCAAGTGTCATGTTAGATGATGTTTCATTAATAACTGACATATGTGTAATTTGGCCAAAGAAAGGTGGCAGAGTTGTTTCAGGAGCAAAATCTACCATTATGCAAAATGAAATGCAGTATTTTTAAGAGGAGTATTTAGTAAAAAGAAGAGGTACCAAAACATACACAATCCCAGAGGGACAAGTGGACCAAAAAGGGACAGGTTTAGTATATAAACAGAGAAGATAAGGCTCAAGTATTAACAAATGTTGTTTGAATAAACACATTAGAGATCCAAAAAAAGATAGGACAACTAGTGAGGCCAATACTAAGCATGTAAAGAGAAAAAAAAAAAAAGTCTAATCAAAATAGTGAAGAACTAAAGGACAGGATTGTGACTGTACTTGGAAAATGTTGTTTCCTTGTGGTGGGGACTTCAACTGGTCCATAGTTTGGGCAGGCTGGTGCCTGGTTCTTGCCAGAATCCATCTTCAGGAGGGTTCAGGTTGGGTTCATTGAGACATGGGGACCTAACATTGCTGATTAGATATGAGAAATTTGCCTTAACATGGTTTTGTGCAGTTGAATATGGAAAGGGAGGAAAACTAACCAAAGGGAATTGCAGTGATTGGGTCTGTGAGAGGGGGAGCATTCCCATTGTAAGGGGGGAACCCTGAGATGGACAAGGAGCACACAGGTGAGGAGATTTGGGATCAAGACATTGCACTGTGAAAAAGGATATGCTGAAAACCTGTCCCAGTCTGATTTGCCTTACCTCCTTCCTAGAGGACCCTGAAATTATTCTCTTATCAGAAGCATTTACACACCTTCCAAACGGGACATTGCATGGCTCCCCTGCAGAGTACACCTGGTTAAACCCTAGCTGTGTACCTGAGGGTAACACCACAGATGATGGGGCTTTTTTGGCAGCTCAGTGCACATTTTCTTGATCTTTTCCTGATAAACAGCATAGAGCAGGTTTCTCTACTACAGACAAACCTACTTAGCTAACAACTCCAAAGTACACCACAAGAAAAATACTATCCTAAACTTTCCTTGTGTTTAACAGAGAAAGGAGATGATGAAGCATTTTATTGACTCCTCTACAGATAAACACAGAAAGATTAAAACATCACCCCAGATAGGTGCCCCTACATCCTCCTTGGGAACACACTGGTAGTGCTACTCACCCAGGACAGGGTCTTTTCCAAGGCTCTCTGTAGAAGGAATTAGGTAACAAGGGTAGCAAAGAGCCAGCAGGGAGGAGTTTTATTCATGAGGGTATTCCTGCTTGGCTGCCCCACACCTGTGAACACCATGGATCTGGCAAAGGGCACAACAGTGCTCAGAGGCTGCAAACTGAAGTCAACTATGTGCCAGGTGCATACAAACCTGGTTTTGTCCACTTTTAGGATGCTTGCAATCTGATCACACTTCCCACCTCCACCCCACCTGCTCAAATAAAGAGCTAAAAAGCTCCTTTTTGCAACAGAGAAACCCAAAAACTTTTGGGTAATCCTATGCATTCAGAAGCTGCAACTCAGAAAACAAATCACCAGATCATCATTGGTGAAGTAATGGCAAAGCTGCTATTTTAAGCCACTGCTTTCCCTGTTCATAGCCTAAATACCATTCATTTCAAGCCACAGTGTGGCATCTAGCAGCAAATTGCTGTGGCAGCCTGGTTTCCTGGGAGACATCCACCTTCATCCTATGGTCTGTGTAACCAGGAGAGTGCTAAGCCTGGCTCAGCTCCCACTGCACCCCCTAACTGTATTTTCACCAGCTCCAACAGGAGGTATTCAAGCTAGGATTTATGCAATCTCAATGAATCCTCATTTCAGTGATGGCAAAAATTGCCTTTTAATTGACCTGTGAGCAGTGAATCTGCCAGAGAGGAGGCACAAGGCAGCTGGAGGATAAACAGTCCTTGTTTTGCAAAACATGTTGGTAATTCCTAACTTTCTATCCTAACCTTTAAGGCAGAGTAAAGCTGGAGGTAACACCAATATTCCCAAGTTCATAGGGAACCACCAGCTGGATAGTCCCCATCTGATGTTTTCTCAGCATGCTTGGTAAATGCCAACACTTCTTGCCCATATTTGAGATAAGTGTGTGACAAAAAGTTCTTCTCTTATACACAGATCTCTGATTTGTAAAATATGTGAATTGGAGTCTTTTCAGGTGAAAAAAGAGCTCCTGAGAGGAGCCACTGGCATCCACCTCCCCCTGTAGGGATGACAGGAATGATGCAGTCACTGACCCTGCTGCGTAAAGTTTTGAAGAAATGCAAGTTTCTCTCCTGACAAACCTGCATTTCTCCATGCACAACTGGTTTTGAAGGAATCCACCCCTATCAGCTGGTTACTCAGCAACTTCTCAAGAACCCAAAACAGTATGAGTCCATTAAACACTTTCTTGTGCTGTTTTCTTGATCACAAGATTTTGAAAGAGGAGGGACTGGACACTAATATTTTGAGTTCAGATCAGTTGGTTGATAATTCTTCTAAACATGTGAAAGTACATTAACCAACACAGAAATAAGAAATTCTAACAGATAGCTTTCTCCAGTTAGAAACTGTATGGTTTTGTACGATTTCCCATCCCCTAAATATAAGCCATTTTCTCCCACAGAGATGATGGACAACAGTCTGACCCCTCCTGGCATTTACTGTTTTCCTTTAGAGAGGTTTTGAAGGCTGGAGCCTGATCCATTCACCATCAGATGCTGGATTTTATACTGTATTAAATGTTTTCTTTTGCAGAGATATTACTTACACAAGATTAATTGGCATACAATTGGGATTTCATTGGGAAACTGTTGCCATACATTTCAAACTAAAAACAGTTTCCAGGAATCATCTCTTCAAGTAATTTTGCTGCTAGAACCATCCTGTATAGCAGTCTTCCCTCATGCTGCCTTTCAAATGGAAGCCAAGCTCGTGTTGCTATAATCCATCCCAAACAGTGACTTCAGACTTGTCCAGTGGGCTTATCTCAAAGTGCACATGATCTGTGTCTGCTCCCTTCAAAAAAATCCTTTCCATTCCTGGAATTGTGATATGAACTCCACCCTTTCCTGGAATACCTGTCTTGGTAGGCTTATCCAACAAACTTTAAATAAATGCTGTCATTTTGATTACTAGGAAACTTACTCCTCCCCAGCAGAGCAAATTCCATCCTTTTTCTGGTTGCTTTTCTTCTTTATGTGTATGAGTTATCTTGTCATAACTTGTTTGGTTACTGACAGCTTGTCACAACAAGAGCAAAACCATCATTCTCCTCTTGGATATATTAATTTAAGCCAGGCTTTTGACCAGTACTTTAGGCTGAACAAGCACTGAACAGCTTCTGTAGGCCAAAGGCAGGAGGATGCAGAGATTGGGAGTTCAGCCGGGGGCTGAACTCCTCCTGTAGGTAAAATCTCTCCCAAACTGTATGTTGGGGGTTGGATCTGTTTCTTTTATGTTTGTGGAATTTTTTTCCTGGTGGTTTTGCTAGGTAACTAATTACTGGGTACTTATGGGTGCTTGACTGAAACAAAAGGGGGCAGCAGGTTTTTCCTGGGGAACAGCAGTGAACAGGACAGTTCGGTCTGAAGGACACCGTTCCGAAAGGACGTCGGAGCACCAGAGGACCCTGCTGGTTTTCCACTGGATTTCTTCCCAGAGGAAGACTGGACTCGTCACCACTGGACTTTCCTACAGGACTACTCCACTTCACAGAACTGCATCTACTACTCAAGGAGGATTTCATCTGCACTACTTTAACACCCTGACACCCAGGGTGTCAGGTCACATCCTTAACTCTGTCAGGGCATTTTCTGGGGTTCCGTTGTTTTTGTTTTGCTTGTCTCTTAGTGCTATTACATTTGTATTTTTCTTTGTTTTGTCTAATATTCCTAGTAAAGAACTGTTATTCCTATTCCCAAATCTTTGCCTGAGAGCCTCCAATTGCAAAATTATAATAATCTGAGGGAAGGGGTTTGCATTCTCTATTCAAAGGGAGATTCCAGCTTTTTGCTGACAGGTATCTGTCTTTCAAACCAAGACACTGTATCTCACACTGCACTGGTAAACACAGCTACACTAAATACAAAAATCCGAGTTAAAACACTTTGAAGGCTCTTCCAATTCAGAATGAATTTAATTCTTGATTTTTAATTTCCAGTTTTGGCTGCATGCTTTCTAAAGCAACAGAAAACACTTGTTCTGCATGTCTCCCTTTCTGCTCATTTATCTCCTTGCTTGGATCACACAGATCTAGAATCTCTTGGCCTAAAAAGACTTTTTACAAGTTACATAATTTGGGCTCCTGTTTTCTTTGTGTCGGTTACACAGTGGTGTTATAGCGCCAGCACCAACAACACCACAGTCTGGCAGCAGAAACACACATGCCATAAAGAGTTGGTTATTTCTTACCAAACATTTCCACTCCTTGCTTCCTCCTCCCCCCCATCTGCTGCTCATTTTCTTATCCAGCCTGGCTCATATCTTGCAAATGGCATCCCATTTGGTGGGACACATGCTCAGAATGAAGCCAGACATGTTCGCCCAGTCACGCAGGCTTTACAAAAGCATCCATAGTGATGCAATAATATAATAATTAAAAATAATGTTTACAAGCTCAGTCCAAAGCTTCCATGATGGGAGGGGAGCTGATGCCAATAATCTGCATGTGACAATGTGTAATTAAAGAGTAAGAGGATGATGATTGCAGCTGTGGAGTTGACAAGGCTGATGCAGTTCTGGCTGTTGATTTTTTTTCCACAAACACAGAAACCAGACTTTGGAGAAACTGTCCCATTTTGCAGGATTCTCTGGTGGTTCTGCAGGAATGTTCTCCATTAACTGCTACCAAAATGTCCCCTACAGATCCCCTCTTGCAGATGTCTGTTGCACACAGGTTCTGAGAGCATCTGTGTGGGCTTTGAAGGACCTAAATTTGTCAGCTGACACACGGATAGCACGGACTAGAGAGTGATCAACCATGGTCAGAGATCAGAGCCCGGCTGGAAACAGTGCCAGTGGCATTTCTGTGCTATTTTACAAGCTGTAGATGCTGTTTTGTGCAGACATTGTCTGCAGTAAAACACACACAATCTGTGTGTTACAAATGTTGCTGGATTTAAAAGTTTCCTGGAGAAGCAGAGCAAGTTTGCAAATCCGGAAAGAATATTACTGGGACTTGCAAGTGCTCAATATAAACTGTAACACACAAGCCATTAAAATGAGGATATTTGGCATTCAGAGTCACACATATGGGCCTTTCAAAACCATTCTTCTCATTTGGCAGCTCCTACGGTCCTTGAATGATGCACAACCTCCTATGTTCCTGCTTCTGCAAAGTTGGCATTTTTTAAAATAAATTGTGGAGGAGAAGTCTTACCAAGAAACACAAATCTGATTTAAGGGAAACTTTGGAAAATGACTTCATTTGCGTGATTACTTCTGCAAATCCTAGCTGATATCTGTGTTTTGTGCTCAGTTTTGCATTTGGCTGCTTCTAGATGTGCAAATCTGGAAGCCTACTTGTTCGAAGCAGCCCTGAGCCAGGCTTTGTAAGCGAAATGTCAGTGCTGTCCGAGGCTGGGGACACTTTCTGTGCTGATAAGCACCTCCTCTGAGTGGCCAACTGATCCATCTCCTGCTCTGACAGTGCCATTGTCTAACCTGACTGTTGAGCGAGGCCTTAAGGCTAAGCAAAGGATAAAACCCTACAATTGACCATGTCCAGTGACTGCCTCCATCATGTGACATTTCCTCCACATACATAAAGGCATAATTGACACTTTGGACCCTGCAGATGTTTTGCAATTCATTTGGTTCCCACAAAGATACCAGAAAGTAAGTCTCATGAACTGGCAACACTGTGTTTTCCTCTGAACGCGTTCTTATCTCTAAAAGGTATTTAGATGCAAATAGCATCATATCTCACAGCCCCACTTGTTTTGTTTTGCTTTTTCCTCTAAACAGTCTGTGCCATGATTTTTTAAAAAAGTATGAAAGTATTCAGATATTCCTGTTAAAAACTGAATAACTTTGACTTCTTAGATCACATGCAAACAGCAGTATATTCTTCTGCCCTCTGCCCATGGCACTCTGCTTTATGCTTCTTAATTTAATTTGCTTTTCTGACTCTTCAGTGATCCTTTCCAAAGAGAAACTTCTTTGCTAAGAGGCCATTTGCTATGCTGTCGATGGAACAGATTTTATGAAAAACTGGTTGGCTTCATCTGGCTCTCAGAAGTTTGGACAAAAGCAGAGCAGCATGGTCAAGTGTGGCCTTCAAACACTATGGAGACATCTTACTACAATCCTAGAAAAATGCTCACTTCTTCATGTAATTGAGAAAAGATTTATACTCTCTGTGGCTTGTCCTTCCTCTATGAAAAATGGGAAAGATGAAGGTTCCCTCCTGGTTGAGCTGAGATTTTTCCTGTAAGCTGCCTTTGCTTTCACAGATGGAGACCCCTTGGGCTTTCTTTTCACCCCCTATTTGCTCCTAATTAGCTCCCCTAAAGTGACAAGACAGTAAAGGCAGGGGTATTGCAATATGCAGTATCTGCCTGGCTCGCCTTTCTCAGTATGGATTGATCAGAGGCAAGAAAATGGCAGATCCTTTTTTCCCCCAAGGGAAATAAAACCAGCTCCTTTGGACAAACCCTTCTAGGCTGAAGTCTGCAGGCAAGATCTTCTAGAAGTGAAGTGAGTTCTCTTATCTGCTTCCATACTGCATGTATCACTTCTGCCCCTGTGTGCCTTCACTTTTCTTTAAATAGTGATCAAAAATGATATCTATTTAAATATAGAGATACATATAATGTTTCTTTCTCTGGTGATGGTAAGATAATACCTAAGTCAGACAAATTGCTGGGCTCAGCAAAGGGTAACTGGATGAGATCTATGGCCTGTATCATACAGAAATTCAGGCCAGATGATCTATGGGCTCTTCTGGATTTAAAACTGATGAAATACTGGAGAGGGAGAGATGTCTTGAGTCACGAGGACCAGTTCCCTGCCTTTGCAGGCAATCACACCTCTTTTACAAATTCATCAAGTGGCACCTTAAAGCTTGGACGTTTGGTTCCTCATATTTCCACCAGAGTGCTGTTGCAGAAATCCCCTTCTGTGATGTTTAGAAACCTTCAAAAATCTATTTGTGGACAACTTACATATTTGTTCTCATGCCAACATTGTCCTTTGGGTGAAACAGCAATTCTCCTTCCTGTATGTTTAAGGAAACCAACTTTAGGCTTTTGTTTCATTGGGTTAGATAGAGAAATTCGTAACACAGGCCCTTAATTCTTCTGATCAGCCTTGTTACCCTTCTTCTGCTCCATGCCACACTCAGGAAAAACTCATCTAGCTCAAGTAACCAGACTGCTACACAGTGCTCCAGCTGAAGGCTCAACAGTGGGTGCAGCTTCCACAATTCTTAAAGAAACTCCTCACCTGGTACTGCATGGAGAGCAGAGCACTTTCTGCAGATGGGGTGCCCTGCTCTGGTTCACTTCCAGCTGTTCTCATGTTCTGGAGAGATGCTGAGGCACCTCAGGGCTGCTGACTCCATCCCTGAAGCTGTGAGAGTGGAGATAGGAGGGCTGTGAGAAATGGAAAAAGGCTTCACAACTGAGCCCCCTTTGCAGTGCATGTGACAGACCTGCGTGCTTGGACCTTCCCTGAGCACTCACAAACACCTGAAGCCCAGGTGCTTCTCCTGCACCTTCCTAGCTGGCCCTGCTTGGTTGGCTAAGTGGAGGGTTTTGCACCTAGAGAGGTAATGCAGAGGCTCTGATGGAGCAAATTGCTGACAACTTTCAACACTTAAACAGGAAAATAGGAACTCCGTCCCTTCCTGCTCACTGTTGAAATCTGCCAAGCAAAACATGGCTAAGCCAGGCTTGCCCAGGATCAGCTCCTCCTCCTCTTACACAGGCACTCTAATGTGGTCTCTGTTTTATGATCAGATGCCAACTCAAGCATGTGATGAAGCAAATGCACTTACCATGGCACACCTCATGAGCAGGTCAGGGGCAGAACATGCTGCAACTCAAAACTGAATTTCATTAGAATATTTAAAACCAGGCTCAGGGTTGCATCTCACTGTTATTTCTTGCCACCAGCCTACAAAAAAAGATATTGTTTCATGAGGGGAAAACCCCAAAATTCTTTTACTCTTTTCCTCACAGAAGGTCTGAAACATTTTAGGCAAATGATTTAAAAATTGCCTTTAAGGTCATATATCCATATTTTAAAAATGTTACTATGAAAGAAAAATCTCCATTTATAAATGTGTGAAAATAATGTATCAGACTTGATGGTATGGCAAATTTATCACAATATCAATATATATAGTTATTATTATTTCACACATTGTATACAGAACCTCTCTTAAATGTTATTGCTGGCTCTCTAATACTTGACCTGGACCTGACATACAATGCAGTGTTTTAAAGTTACTCATACCTGGAGTGAGGCCTGCAGTTAAGCACATTTTGCTTAGGCATCAGTTGTACTTTCCTGGTTGTGCATTTTTTATGCTTAGAACTCATGCTTGATGTTATACATTTTTGGACAGGTATTTTCACTCTATTGAATGACCAATCTACTTCATGCAGATGTAAGAAGAATTTGGGGGGATTTTGGCTGGCTGTGACAATTACAGATACATTAGGAAGGTAACACTGCTGGTATAATTGTATAATGGAGTAAATGATTCCATGGGGAACATGTCTTTTATTGGTAGAGAAAACACCTACTACTTCTTTTTGCTGATTGAGTTTAGCTTGCAGAAACAGAATTTTAGAGTACTGTGTATAGTGCTTGGTCATGGTTATAAGGTAGACCTTGGCTCTTTAAATAAGTGGAGAAAATTAAAATCCAAAGTTACTTCAAAACAAACCCCACAGAAAATTAAAAGGAAGGTAAGCCTCTCTTTTTTTTTTCCAATCCCAAATAGTTTCCCACAAAGAAACATCCAGAGACCTCCAGTCAATAAACAGAGCTACTTCTTCAGTGCTGACTTCTTTACTGAGGCTTTAAGCTTTTTTGGGCTCTGGATTAAAAGATGTGAGCACCTAAAAAACCCTGAAACCGAGAAATAAATAAAGTCACCTCAGTGCTTCACGGATACCCTGCCTTTTGCATATGCTTGTCCAACCACAACCTAAATAATTCAAACCATCGTTGTCAGGCAGCAGCACAGCTCTCCTCAATAGGCACTTGCCTTATCACTCTACAGCAGATGCTTCAGTCAACCATTGGATATTGAAAACATAAATAATGAAACAAAATTTGGAGACAATGGTTTCTGGGCCAGGGACAAAATACTGATGGATATTGTCAGTCTCGGTGTAACCAAGCAGCAAAAGCTCAAGTGACAACAATAGGGAGGAGAAGAATAGAGACAAGTGAGGAGCCCTGAATCTCAATAAGGCCTGGAGCTGCACATGCTGCTGTTACCCTAGAAACTAACCTCTCCCCTGAAGAGGTTTGCTGGGGCATTGTCCGGGGGACACAAGATGTGTCATACACCAGATGGTCGTGTGCTGTATAACTCAGTTATCTGAGTGCTGGAGTGGAGGAATGCACGCCGCCGAGCACTCTGGAGGGCCGCCCAGGGCACCATCTGTTCTTTCAGACCCAGGGCACTGCTTTTTTTTTTTTTTTTTTTTTTTTTTTTTTTTTTTTTTTTTTTTCCCCCACCTTCCAAGAAAGGAGGGGAAAACAAAATTAAAATTATTCACCATTCAGCAGGGAAGGGAGAGAGTAGAAAAAAAGCACCTTAATACAGTTGCCATATCTTGCTTTCATTTAGCTAATTTTATCCCTGGGTTTTATGTCAGGTGAATTGCTTTTTTACGCCTGGGAGAGCAGCAATTATTTCTCTCTCAGGAGTCTATCATTTATAAATAAAACCCCTTTGAGACCTCATCGGTCATTTACCATCTGAAAACCCCCAAATGCTTTTAGCCATATGTTCTCCAAAGTCTACTCTCTCCTCTCCAGAGCTCCCTGCAAAGGTTTCAGTAATGCAGAGGAAAGAGCATTTTTCTTTTCCAGGAATTGTTCTCCCCTTTGGCTGGGAAGGGGGGAAGGAGGAAAACAAAAAGTCAGGGCTGAAGCGGCGGCATGAAGGACAGGCGTAGGAAGGAAATGCTAATCACGGGCTGTGCCGTGCCAAGGAGCAGTGACGAACGTGCCCGAGGGGGGCAGGCACCGGCAAATATCCCGGGGCTCCAGCTCCTGTGCCACCAGAGCCAGCCAAAAGCCTTCCTGCCTCCTGCTGGCTTTGGACCGAGACCTGAATCAAGTTGTGGAAGAGGCAGAACCAGATGGAAATTAAGATTCAGGACACTTCAGGGTACTTCAAAGGTGTGTTAAGGCACTTAATACGATTGGGTGCAAGATCAAGCCAGGGCAGTAACAGTGATGCTCAGGCTGCAAGAAACAGGGACTGAAATGTGTCTGCTCGGGGCAGTACATTTTTCTTAATTACAAGATCTGTCTTTTGGTGCACCTATCTGCTCCCTTGCTTCTGGTTTCTGTCTTGAGGCTGCAGAATATTCTCTCACTTCTCGGCACAGGAGAGAGAATAAATGGAAAATAAGTGCTGGCTTGATTGCCAACTGAAATAACAGGGAAACATTTGCAACCGTTTAAGCAAAGGCACTATTTCAAATCTGCTCTATAATGGCTGCAAGTGAGCACACGTGGTGGCGGCTGCAAGTCTGCAGCTTCTGCAGCACAGACAGAGGAGGGGAAGAATATCTTCTGTCATTCAAGCTTTACAAGACAAATTATGATTAAAAAGACCTTGTGGCTTGCAGAAGACTCCCTGGTGCAGTTGTGACCAGTCCTCACGGGGGTAACTCTTACCTGATCATTCCCGAAAGTGATCTGATGTGCATGAATCTCTCTGCCAATCAAACCAGCAGACAGTGTTTCAATGAACAGAAGGAACTGGGAAAAGGGATGTAATCAAAGCAAATTTACAAGAAGGCTAACAACTAAAGATGTAAAAGGAGTAAAACCTGAATCACATTTACATTTAGGTTCCATGCATAGACAGACCAGTTAAAATCCAATTAGGTGACCATTAGGACTAATAAATTATTAAGCAATGCTTAAACAACAGATGATAGCATCTCACAAACTGCTTGTAACCCTAATCCTTCACACATGATTATCATTCTTACACCATTGGTACTACCTGTATCAACTCTAACATACTGATGTTTAAAAATCAATAATTAATATAATCCTAAGGGTGTAGCATATAGCAGAAGTGAAAATGGATTTTATTTTCCTCCTTGCCTTCTTGTTTTTTATTTCTCTGTAAGATTGCTTGCACAGAAAGCAGCAGTGATGAATTTCAGCACAGCTGACTTTAGAGATTGTGTGAAGTGCACAGGCATTGGGGGCTCGGTGTGCGAGGCTCCCAGACTCGGGAAATTATGGCAAGAAAATCTCTCTGGATTTGTCTGTACACCCCTGCTGGGAATTTGGTCCTCTCTGATCTAAGACAGTTCACTGAGGGCTGCCTAGCCTACTTTCTGCACCTGGCTGAGAGACTGACCAGCAACTCGATGGGGTCATGGAAGCTTTATTCCCTTTGTTCCATGGTATCTGCCATGGAGAGCCAAGCTTGGATTAACTGAGCCTAAATCCTTGGGCAGCCTGCCAGAGCAACGCTAGGTCTGAAGCAAACATAGCTCCAAGATGGTTTCAAGACTGGCTTTATAGATCAGCTCTTCTGTGCAAATCCACAGGCAGAGAGCACAATGCCTGACGTCAGAACCCGGAAAGTCTCCCCCAGAGGCAGCAGTTGTCAGCCTTTGTGGGAGCGATGTGAACTTGGACAATGCCACTCCTTCAGGCCAGCCCTTTCCCAGCAGTGCTCCCTGCCAGCCATGCAGACAATGTCTCTTTGGACACCGTGCTCTGATACAGTAACACACATGGGCATGGTTCATAATGTGCCCATCCAGCACCTGCGTGTTCTTTGTTGCAGCACCAAGCATTTTGGTGTCTTAAGCCACTATCATTGGAAGCAATGTGAGGAAAAAGCTATTTTCCAGCATCTTTCAATAGCTGATCCAAAGGCAAGGAGCATCAACCCTTGCAGGAACCAACAGCTCCCAAGAACATGTCTCCTGCATGTCTCCTCCTCACCCCAGGAGTTAGAAGTGGTCTTCTACTCCAAAGTAAGGGGTTACATTTCTTCCAGACCTCTGTGTTTGGGTAGGGAGAGAGAGGACTTTCAGCCCAGTTCCTGTGAAAACAAGGTTAATGCACTCATGCTGTGTTTGTTTTGCCTCCCCCTAATAACTTTTGAACCTGTTGGCCTTGTTCAATTCAACTTGACAGAAGGATAGAGGTCTAGAAAATAATTAAGTTCTCATAAGTTTAGTGAAAAAAAGCACTGAAGACAGAGGGTCTTGGTGTTTTCAACTGAAGAAAGGCTGAACATGAATGCATGTCTTGTTGGACATCAGGGGAACAACACAGAAAACAAACCTGCAACCACAAAAGAAAAGCTTCAGCTGAAACTCACACTTCTTAGACATCAAATCAGACCACAGACAACATCAAAAAAGCCAATGTTCACAGAAATCCTTGCTAGCTTCAACCTAAACTCAACACCTTCTGGCAATTCCACAGCCACATCTTGGGATGTAGCTAAATGTCACCACCACATGGTACTGGCATAACCACCTGCTGTCTTCATCACAGCTGCTCCTGCTTCTCAGGAGACCCAAGATGCAAAACATCACAGAAGGTATTTTAAATGACATCGGAGGGCATTTTAAAGGCTGCTCTGTGTTGTGTGTGTGCAGTAGGACTCACATCACTGAAGTGGAAGGGAATACCTCTAATCGTTTTGGCTTGAAAACACAAGTGGTGTGCAGGAATATTAGAAACCAATAATTTGAAAACATTGGGAAAGTGGGAAGCAGAAACTTGTGAATTTGCATGGTACTGTGGCTCTGTGACCATGAAAAAAGGAATGCTGCATAGAGCTGAGCCCAGCTTCCACTGAAAGCCATGGAAAGGCATGTTTACTGCACATTTTCGACTTCCAAAGGTTTACACTGACCTGCATGGACTGAGCAGTCCCACTGCAGGTAATACCCAACTCCAAGCCAACATAAATCAAGTGCACAAGTACATTTTCATGGGAGCTGCATTGTACCTTCAATCTTTTTCCTTTCCTTCTCAATGCCTTTCCTTTTCCCAAACCACCACCCCAGCAGTAAAACCCATCTCAGCAGGGTACATGAGGATTAGCTTAAAACTATTTTAACCTTTTCTCCTTTAAACTCCCAGAAAAGATCTTCCTGTGTTTTACTTTTTCATTTTTCAAAAAAGCAGCTTATTTCTTGCCCAGACCTTTAAAGCTCACCAGCCTGGAATACTTCCTCAGAACTTCCTCAGAACTGATGGGTGCTAAATCAGCCCAGAGGTATCTGCTAGCAACAACAAACCGTAATTTGCTGTAGTAAAATGTCTGTTTAATCCACTGACATCCAAAGATTTCTGCCTTACCTAGTATTTGAGCATAGCCCATTGTGTTATTTGAAATGAACCTGTTTCAAAGCAGAAGAGTGAAAATGAGTGATGGCCAGGCTCCTGATCTCCTTTTGTTAAGATACTACGTAGAAGGGAACCTGAACCCAGCCTCCTCTAACTGTTGGTTTGGCAGCCGGGACTTCCAACTAAAACTCCTTGGGCTCGGAATAATTAAGGGTTTGCCTGTAGCAGGACTGCAGGATGGGTAATTATTTATCTGAGAGTGGTACCTCCAGTCCCCAGAGGGCAGGTCCCTTTGTGTAGGCACTGAGCAAACACACAGAAAGGGGCACTCCCTTCCCAAGGAATTTGTGGTCTAAACAAACAAGTGGGTTGAGTGCAGGAGAGGGGGCAGCAGATGTGGCCAAGCAGGTGAAATGAATCGCTCTCTCACACTGCAGATTAATGCTGATGCCAGGCACCGCTTCTGTCTTTTGAATCCCAATACAGTCCCCTCTTCAGGAGCCCAAATTTTGCTCATGGACTAAAACTCCTCCCCTGCACAAATCCTCTCCACCTCCCGTGGATCTTCCTTTTTGCAAACAAACTTGCACATTATCTGCCTCTGCTGCAGGCTGAGGCAGGGTAAGCTTTCATCACCACCTTCAGCTGGGCAGCCTCATGTTTTGCCTCCTCCCCTATTCTTTGGCTTCTGACCATCCAGATGTGGCATCCCCCTGGTAAGCTGGGGAAGCTAAGCCAGCTAACATTTTTTTTAGATGACTATTTTTTAACTTTATTTTTTTCAGCAGGGATGAGGGTCTAGGCTTAACTTACACCAGTCTGTGTCTAAATGCAAACTGCTATTGAGCTGCTCCAAGAAAGAGGCTTCTTTTGCAGCTTCAGATGTATTTATTTTAACACAGCTCACAAAAATGGGGCAGATAGTTATAAAGTCAAGATTTGGCCTGCCTTACAGTTTCCTTTGCTCCCCTTCAAGATACTTACAAACATTTCCTACCCACTTACAGAAACCCACTCCGGACAGTTTGGCCAAACAGGAGGCACCAGTAGGAAAGGTTTTAGCAGAAACATATACCCACTGCATGCTGGCTGCTTCAGGCTGCTCCAGTTGGACTGCTCAGCTCATCTTCCCACTGCTGCTGTTCTGCAGTGCTCTGTCCAAGAAAGATGCTGAGGCACCTGCTTCCAGAAGTCATTGAGATATGAAGCCCCAGCAGGACAGATAAAGCCAGGCAGTCCTCCAAGCAGAGAGGGGAGATCTGTCTCTGGTGAGCCCTTGTGGATGGCCCTCCAGGCAGCTGAATGGCAAATTTGGATGGTTAATTTTATAACATTTCCTCTTCAACAGGGGAAATGGATTGTCTTCTTTTCCTTAGGGAGAGGTGCATCCACCTCGATTTGAAGGTTTGAAGTAGTAGATCTCCAAGCTTTGTACTTTCTGAAAGGATCAGCTGGACTCAGGTGAGGAATCACTGACTTCACAACTGGCCACCAGCCTCCAAAACTTGCAAAATCCGGTGATTCCAATGAATCTGGTTCCAATGGAGACTTTCAGACGGACTTATAGACCAACTGACAAGAAAGGGAAATTATGTTTTGCATTAAGTGTTTGCTGTGCCAGACTGTTATCACCAAGATTAGATGTCAAACATAGAATGGAGGTATGATCTTGGGAGCAACCAGGCAGGAATGGACACATCTTCTGTTTAAAAAATACCCCTAGAAAGGCACAGACCTGTCTGCTTTCAGCTAGGGCTATGTGACACACCTTTCTCTCCAGTCATCCCAGCTGATAAACTCTGCATTTTCTTTTATTTCTCAAGTGAAGAATCAGCAGAAGCCTTACAGTCATGCATCGCAAATAAGGCACATTTACACTGTACAGTGGGCTAAGAGAGAAAGGAGAAGAAAAGCCATCTGCTTTCTTGTGTATATCAAGTGTCTAGATTTCAGAATAACCAAAAGACATGGCACTCTTGTCCTGTATTTTATTAGGAAATAAACAAGCTGATTGATAACCTGAAATTACATAGTGAATCTCATTTAAAAAATGTTCAAAGTAATGAGAATAATTTTGATTGCCACGAAAACATAATGCCCTGATAAAATTCCTCTTTATGCCTGTAAATTTCTACACCCTTAACATTTATCTACTGTACAACAGAGAGGCTGGATAACAAACAGAATCTGGAAAGTTAAATACAGAATATTTAATAGAGGACTTTCTCTGCAGTCCAAGTGAAAGAGATGAAATGTTGGAAAGAAAGCCCCGAATATGAGAGTTTCCTATGAGAAGGTTCCCTGTGATCTCATTCATTATGCATCAGTATTTCAGATTGGTAATATTGGTCAAAAGACTGGTAATATAAACTGCTGTGCCAAGCTATGAGGCTTTAGGGCATCCCCCAGGAGAGGGAGACCACTGTGGGGTACAGGCTCTGCAGTGGGGGGAACAGGGTGCACTGGATGTATAGGATGCTCAAAGTGCAAGAGCTGATAAATCGACATCTCTTGTTTCCCCAGCAGTTTGAGCTACCATTACTACTATGTTGGACTAAAGAGCTTTTCCTGAGGTTGTCAGCTTTAAAGACTGATAGGATTCAGGTGCTGAGTCTCTGCAAGGGTTTGGTGATTTCAGCCTTTGTAATCAAAGCCCAACTCCTGCTCACCTTGTGTGTGTGAGAGCTCACACTGAGCCCACACTGTTGGTTTCACTGCAGTCATCATGTGGGGCAGTGTGGTTCAGCCCCAGGGATTGTAGCTGTGCCCTAAATTCTCTAAATAAAGAGCTGGCACTTGTCAATACCAACCAACTCTTGTAGGGGGTTGAGTTTCTCAAGACGTTATTCAAGAAAACATCAAAATTGTCATATGTGCTGTGTGGATTAGAGATGCTTTCCTGAACTGCGGCCTCGATTCCTGCAAGGATTATGGATGTTCTTTGAATGGCCAGCTCAAACACTTGACCAGTAGTCAGCCACTACCAGCCATTTCGACCTCTTTTATTATTCTGGGTGTCTGTAAGCTAAAAACCAGTAGATTTAAGAAGTAGAAAGTCTTTCTTTTAAAATGTTCAGGACAAGTACATTCAGACCACTGTGATTTCTATTTATATATAAATTCCTTGGCAACAATTTTCTAGAAAGCAGAATGATTTTTTGCTATATAATACTTTATTGTCTCCCTATGAAAAACTGATATCTTAGAAAATCTATAGCACTTTCCACTATAAATAGTATTGTTCCAGATTAAGGATTAGTTCCTCCCTGAAGAAAAACAGATTTTAAAAATCTGGTCATTATCCGATAACTGTTTATGTAGTAACACTAAAATAAGACAAAAAAAGAAAATAATTCAGTATGTGGTTTGTTATTGTCTAGAATGTTAGTATATGTTTATACAATAAAAAACAACATAAGTTATCCTAGTTTGTTTTAAAAACCTTAGTAGTAGAAATAAATTGCTATCTGCAGATTCATAAACAGAATGCATTTTTTTTCCTTCTAAATTCAAGTACTATTAGAAAATTATTATTACTATTATTATTATTATTATTATTATTACTACTACAGGAGCTCTAAATCCTTGACATTTTGCCTGTCTTTACATCATTTTGGTCTTTTTGAGAAATAACAAGCTGTGATCATTTGTTCAGGAACAAAATCAACATGGAGCTTCCAGAAGTTTTGCCTGGTGGAAGACAGCCTGGCAATCCTTCGGCTACTGTGGGTAACTTTAGCATTTTTGAGACTAGTAGTGTGGATACAGCAGTTGCACGATTTCTTGATTGGCTGATGAACTTAATTTCTTCCAGGTTCTCAACACTCAGTCCTGTTCAGAGGAGAAAAGTAGGAACAACCCAACCCAGGCTTGCAGTACATCAGGAGATGTCATCTTCGTTTCCTCCGGGTACTGTCAGCTGCTCGTAGGTGGGCAGGGTGTTGTTAGGGAGGAAAAGCTCTGAAATGACATTGTTGTTGCCTCTCTGGGATGATCTGTTGTTGCCCTGATCCCCCTGCTGACGGGAAACCAGATGATGCAGCATGTCCGTGATGAGGTTCAGCTTCTGGTCCATTTGTGTGACCTACAAAAGCAAAGGGGAGAGTTGGTTAGGAGCAGCATGCAAGAAACGTGTAATATTAATTAGGATCACAGCAACCTCTGTGAAGATACCACAGATTCACAGTTCGTCAAACAGATCACTAGGAATTAAATGCAATAGGTCAGGGTTGGATGGGGACAAGCTTGCTAATACCTCTGGTGTGGGCTTTGGCACTCATTTTGTATCTGGGTGAACACATGACAAACGGGATTTTAAAGAGATTTGCTGGAATAGAGAACTAAGTCCCAGAACTGATTTTTTTTTTTTTGTTATTATTGTGTCCATATTTTTTTTTTAATGATAAACTTGTAGCATGCTTCTATGCCCTAATAATACCAATATGCTCTACTAAATAACTGCTTGACTTGCAGTTATCTAATCAACTCTTAAGCTGGGATTGAGTGATGGTCTTTGCTACATTTGGGTTCAATTAACAACTCAGGCCACAAAATGCCCATTGGTATTTTTGCTGCCATGAGTGAACAGCAGCTGAGAGTGGGACATGAGCCAGTTTTATGCACTCAAAACCCAGTGACAGGCCATTCCCTAGGATTGCCATCTGAATAACATGATCCCCAGCAAGACAGAAACGAAGAATTCCAAGATGGTTGAAAATTAATTTCTTGACTGGGGGACTCCAGGGGTTCAGCCCATATCCATAATGCTCATTTTCTTCTTTAGACAGAGGCTCCTTAAATTATTTAATTTCTCTTCCCCCCCCCCCCCCCCCNATGTTTAGGAGAAAATATAATGAAAAAGCTGATACCTAAGAGAGGTTAGGTTATGGATGTTTCTTGGCATATATTTGTGGTGCTCAGAGGAAAATTGAGAATTAGGTGCTTCTAGGAGCACCACAGGTCCAGCATTTGGTTTCTTGCATCTCCCAGTCAAGAAGCAACTGATGTCACCCCTTTTATCTGTCATTGGGAGCCTCCTCTCTGCACTGAATCCAAAGTTCTGAGCAAAATATCCCAAGGGCAAGATGGCACTTCTAGCTTCAAAGTCCTGCCCACCCTCTGACCCTTGGTGTGGTAAAAGTATTGAAATTAGGCAGTAAGACTCTGCCTTATGGCCTCCTAATCACTTCATCAAGCATAATAAGAAAGGCTCGATTTTGTCATTGCAATCTCTGACCCACTGATCCACAGGGATCCCAAAACACTGAGTAAATTCTAAGCAAAAAGATGTAGTACTTTTTAGAAAGGGAAAAGAAAACAAACAGAAAAAAACCCCCGTGATAGGAATAAATTGTTGTCTAAAATATCTGCTAGAAAGTAGTGGAAGGCACATAAAACTGCCAGAGAGAGCATGAGTGGGAGCAATTTATATGTGCCTGGCTGTCATCCAAGTATCACACAGGATAGTAAAAGACAGTAAGGCTGAGCAGAACATCAACAAACCTGGAGGATTTCAGCAGAGACTAAAATGATTTTCCACCATAGAGAAAATGCTGGGTTTTTTCAAACACTTTGTACAACTGGTAGGGAAGCAGATACAGTGATTTAAAAATATGAGGTGCCAGAGATTTATACTTTGTATCTGGTTTTGAAAACATTAGGCAAAGCACTCTAGATGGTACATGAAACACAAGTAATTCTGGATGGAAATGACTGTTGAAAGATGAGATTCTATGAAATGAGGAAGCTGAAGAACAGATAAGTTCAAGATTTCTAGAAGGAAACACAGATGGAAAACTGAGCAGATCATCAGGTTCTCATTTTATCACTATTTATTCCCTCCCTTAAAAAAAGACACGTTTTGCCCAAATGGTGCCCATTACATATGGCAAACTCATGATGCTCCAAGTGTCACAGTACAAATCTGTGGTAGTGAAACCTACAGAAATACCTCATTCCTGCATCCCCCACTGCCCAGGTATTGTTTCTTTTCTGAGACAACTGTGCTGGAAGAAGTTCAGTGAAAGCCTCCAGACAAACTTCAGAAATCTTCAGAATCCAAAAGACAACTTTTCCTTCTACACAAAATGGCCTTTTGCTAAGTATTCTAAATGAACTGGGGATTTTTTATATGTATATGTGTCTTAATTTGTGATTCCAGGCGGGGATTACCAGAGGGAACACAGATTAGAGATATATCTGGAAAACAGGCATTCATGAAACTCTTGCAGTGATTAACTATTGAACATGACAGTAGATTGGACTGAGATCTGGATAGTCCTTCAACAGCTGTGCATCTTGGTGATGAAGTACTGGGGAGAAGTGAGAAGTGAATATTCCTGCTGGGAAATATATTCCCAGAGATAATTGTCTAATTTTTTCTAGGCAACAAGGTCTGGCTGCTGAAGCTGTGAAGTGCAGGAGGCCCACAGAAGCAGAGGCAGGAGCTAATTGCTATTGAGCTGAGCCATATGAGATTAAAAGTAAAGACCTTTGTCATCCATGTTCCTGCTTTTGGGGTCGGGCTCTAAAGCCACAAAGATTTTGTGGAGGGAGGTCCAGAAAGCTGGTTGTGTTTTGTGATTGTTTAATCAGTTTTGCTTCCCATTTCACAGCGGTTTCTGTGTTTTTCAAGCACAGACTCCCAGTGGCTTCAGTGGGCTCTCTACCAGCCTTGGACTGAATCATCAATCCCAAATAGTAACATGCTCATTGGATGTTACAAGAGGAGGAACAGTCTGGATTTCTGTACACTAATCTTCTGCTTCTCGGGGCTCTATCAGAAAAGATGACATTGGCAAATGAGGCAGCAGTGGGCCCCCATTTTTAAATCTGCCAAAGGAGTATCTGCTTAAAATATGAGATATTTTAAAAGGAGAAGTAAAAGCCAGCAGAAGGCAACTTCTACTGTAATCACAAGCCTCTGATGTACCAGAAAAAGAGGCTTGCTGGTGAACAGCCTGGTTTATTAACGTGCCCAATCTGCCTGTCATCATCTAAACACACATCCTGAAATACATCATTCACTTGCTCACTGCAGAGATAATTATACCCACTAGAAAAATGTCATTGTGTGCAATATCCTTTTTATTAAGCCAGCTTTAGGCAGTTAGCATGGAGAAATGTATCATCCCCCCTGAATCATACTTTCAAACACATTTACTTGATTAGAAATTAGCTCTGATGCCAGAACGAATAAAAGTAAAGCAAACATAAAAACTGCTGATGTTGCTCTAATCTTAACCGCTTTGAACAACTCTGATCTCTCTACTTAAAACAGCAAACATTGTTAATTACATAGAAAAATAACTCAGACTGATTTGTTTCCTTTAGGAAAAACTAAGTAAGCTCTTTGTAGCTGATTTATGTTTCATTAGAAGCATGATGTTTGGATGATCAGATTCCTTATATGCAAAATAATTTCCTTTGTATTTCACAGTTGTTCAGAAGAGGAAGCTGTGTTTGAAACTTCAGAAATTACACACCACAGTTATTCCTAAGTCTTACTGAAATATTGTATGAATACAAATTTTTTCCACCCTCTGAGTTAAGTTTAAAAAAAAAGTAAAAATCCAAGGATCATAGATTGAGCACAGATGGAGATAAGATTTAAACAAGTTTTGAATCTATCTCTTGGAAATTAATAAAATCCCATCAATGCAGTACACTGAGAAAAACACCAACCCAAAACCTCATGAAGGCTGAAAGGTTAGCACACAAATATTAAATGGCACATCATGAGGAAAAGTTATAACATGCTGTTGTAATAGTCTCTCTCCATCTTTCCTGTAGGCCCCCTTCAGGTACTGGAAGGCCACAAGTAGGTCACTCCAAAGCCTTTTCTTTTCCAGGCTGAACAATCCCAATTTTCATAGCCTTCGTGACATGCATTTATAAAGGCAATAATATTTGTAAAGGGATCAAAGGCATTCCAGGAGGTGCTACTGAACAAGACAGAGACTGTTCTTGCTGGAAGAACAGAATCATTTTCAATTAAAATTGTCTATTATTTTTATCTATTAAAATTCCGTAAATCTTCACACTATATTAACTTGCAACACTTTGTAATTTTAAGCTTTCATAAAAAGTTCATGATATGATCTGGAAGATAATATGTAAAAATGAATTTATTTCCTTGATTTTAAAAACAAAACAAACAAAACAAACCAAAACACAGAAGCCTGGTGGGCTCCAGGGACAGCTCCAGGGACAGAACGGTCTCTTTTAAGCTCCCCTGTAATGGAGAACGAAAGGGTAGCACTTTGGAGACCTACTCCCAAAACTAATTATAGGAATTTACCAGGAAAAGGCAATGACAGACGCAATTACAGAGCTGAGCGGAACAGTATTTTCAGCCACGGGAAGCTGAAAGACAAAGTTTTGAGTTTGGCATAATTTCAGCCACAAAGACCATAAATTATTAATAGGTTATTCCAAGTATTGCTCCATAATGTGCAGAGATCAAGGCTGATTAATGCTGTTCATTAAAGCTGTGTCATCTGCCCGTCATTCTCATCCTCAGAGATTTTAAAAGTAAATATTAAGGGTAAAAATCATAGTCCCTTTGAACATAATGCTGTTTTATAACTACCTATGTTCTTAACATGGTTCACTGATTAAAAAGATTTTTTGTCCTTAATGAAGAGAATTTTTATCAGTTCATTGCTCACTCAGTGGGTTCAGGGGGCCTGTCCTTGTTCTCAGTAAAGAAAGCCAAGCATGAAGCTGCTCAAGGAGAAGAGGAAAACTAGGATGCAAACAACACTGGCTGAATGAAAATGTGATAAAGGAAGATTTCAGTTGCTTTTACAACATTAAACCCCCAAGTCTGCTGCCCTGACTTAAGTAGCATTCATTCCTGTGGGTCCAGCTTTTCGGCTCAAAGTGAACTAATTCTTTAAGGCACTTTTCCAAAATAACGAAAGAATATTTGGGAGACCATATATTTATCACTTCTGGTGGTCTGTTACTATGGAGGACTCTATTGCTCTGCAGTGTAGCAAACTTCTAGGGGAATAAAAAATGATGCTTTCTTTGAGCATCTCTCCATGTTGTATCAAATCTCTAATGTGTTTGCTGTTCAGTACCACTCTCAGTAATAAGCTAGCTTTATCTTTCATAAAAACATATAAAAAGGTCCTTTCTGCTAACAAAATAATCACCAGGCCCACCAGTGGCTCAGCTGGAGAGAAGATGGAAGGCAATTACAGAACTTATGATACCTGTTAATGGCAATGTTATGAAGGAATATATCTGTATCCAGTGGTACTTAACTACAGTGAGACTGTCCTGGAAGAAAACATATTGATATAAATCATGTTTGTCTTTGGTGGGATTCTCCCTATTTAAGTTCTTCAGAATACTTGAGGAAGCTTCAGAGAGAAACTCCCCTGGCTCATCTTTTTGCTACGTCCTCTCACATGTTGGTATCTCAGCATTTCTAAAAGTTAAAGCTTTATCCTGGAGGGTCTGAGGACAGGAACAGGTATGATGTTAGGAGTGGCTTTCTAGAGGAGCTCAGGGATAGGTATGGGAATCTTCCCAAGGAATTTATTTTAAAGATTTCCCTGTAAGAGTGGCAGGAGAGACCAATGCTTTCAGTATTATTAAGGAACATTTCTTTGTTCAAGTGCATGATTCTTCAAAAATCATGGGATGTGCATCCCTTCCATTTGCAACACCCAAGATCCCAGATTCTTGCAAAACCCCCTATCAGAACTTCTGGCTTTCATGTGTTTATTTTGTTGCCCGAGATGAGGCAGCAGTTTTGCTGGAGGTTATAATCCTGCCACTGAGGTGTTTAAAGGAGAATGTAATCTGCATGAAGGAAGATTTGCTCTTCAGACTGTCTGTACTTTCTCCTGAGAGTTGGCCAAAGAAGAAAATATGTGTGTGGTGTCCAAGGGAAGGACAGAAGAAGGGGAGCCAGTGAAAAAACTCTCTACGATTAGATTGATCATTGCTTGGAAAACAAGAGGGCTGAGCTTCTGAGGAACAAAATTGACAGGTTTTGAGGGTTACATGAACCCTCAAAGTCTCTTTCTAGTCAATGAAAACATTATATGAACACTGTAACAACTGTCTTAACTGACAAATAAAATGGATATTTTTCAGAAAAAAAGCATCTTTGGAAAGAAAGGTACTTGCTACACCCTGAGTTCTAAAATCAGCTCTCTTGCATAAAGCTATCAGTGACACTCTCCACTTTGAGATACTAAAAATTGTTCTGTTTTTTCAATAAACTGAGACTGTTGCTGCTCTTGTCTTGCTGTGTATTTTTATAGGAAAATATTTATCTTACACTTCTCAAAAGCGTAAAAAACCACTTATTTTTTGTAGTAAGAGCCCTTGAACAGCTGCTGAGAATTCACCATTGATCATGGTGTGCCACTTGTGCATTCAACAGAGAGTGATGACCCTGGGGAGAAAATTCTGAGCCATGGAGTCGGGATCAGAGCTCAGCAACAACCAGGATTTATAAACCGGTTGCTGGCTCTGATTCTCCAGAAGTTATCTTGAGATCAGTGAACTATTACAAAGGGCTTGACTTCTACAGTAAACTCCTAATGCACTGTAAAGAAACTCAGTTTTGTCACACGTTTTTTAAAAATGGTTTTGGGAATCAAAACAAATTGGCAACACCAGCACATAACCATTTGGTGACTGTCAGTAATACTTGTGGCACTTTAAAGTAATTTTTGTTTGTTTGAAGAATTTTGTTCTGGTTGTGCAGCACAAGATCTGATCAGTAAATGCTAAAGCTATAGGAAATGGGAGAAATTACATGGTTGATTTACGCATCTGTTCTTTCCATTAGGATTGGGAAAGCAATTTTGATTAGCAAGTAACTAAACTGCAGAGAATGATTTTTCTTTTCCAAATGTTCTTTTTCTTAAAGAGAAGCATGTTTTTCTAAAAGCTTCTCAGAATTTCTGGAAATACGACACCTCTGGTTAACTATTCACTCAGCTCCATTTCTTTAATGATTCTTAGAAGAGTGTAGGTTACAACCATAATGACATTTTTCAGATTAGGTGTCTCCCCTGAATTATATTTGAAACCAATGGTAGTAAGAGACATGCTCTGATGGGTCAAAAACTGAAAAATTGATCTGAAAAAGCCACTTCAGTAATATGTGATGGAATCAATAATATAATATAAAATACAGCAGATCAAATACAGAATATGAGCAGCAGGTTATCAAAACTCTCTTCTATGATACTGCCACTTTTCCCTACAGAGAAACAAGCAGCAACAACAGATGTTGTGCTTATGTAAGAGAGCAATTCCTTTAAGATCTTAAAAATTTTGAGGAATAAGTAGAAATCAAAGGTTACAAACAAGTTGGTTTGGTTTTTTACAGGTCACCTTCACAAGATTATTTGTCTATAACTTGCTGCTTGACTAACAGAAGCAAGGTAAGATGAATACAAACCACTCCCTCTAACAAAGAGGTTGGTAGGATGCTGGCAATTGGGAAAATCAAATTACAGGAGAGGTTGGTCATGGACTGTTAGGGAGTGTAAGACCTCGAAAGGTGGAAAGATTTTGGAACAGCACTTATTTTAGGAACTTTTTTTTCTGGATTCAAACTGGAAGAGGGGAAATTTAGGCTAGGTATAAGGAAGAAATTCTTTGCTGTGAGGCTGGTGAGGCACTGGAACAAGCTGCGAAGAGAAGCTATGGATGCCCCATCCCTGGAAGTGTTTGAGGCCAGGTTGGATGGGGCTCTGAGCAGCCTGGGATAGTGGAAGGTGTTCCCATGGCAGGGCGCTGGAACAGGATGATCTTAAGGTCCCTTCCAACCCAGGCGATTCTATGGTGATTCCATGATTCTTTTAGAAGTGGAGAGGATTCAGAAAGGCTTGAGGATAAAAATGTTGGGAAGGGATGACCTAAAATGCTAGTAAGCCAAGACAGGAATGAGGACCATGATGGATGTGGCTGCAGGAGATGGTCAGAAGCAGGACTGGAAACAGCTGCCACTGAAGAAGAGAGAGCAGAGAACTCCGGCCTCGGTTCGGCACTTTTGTTGCCATTATTAACAACTTACAAAATATTTGGCTTTTTTAAAGCACCCAAACTATTGCAAATCAGCTTTTCCTGAGAGCCTTTCTTTAGTTCTAGGTGTAGTCTTGGGCCATGAGGCCCATCTGCTGGCTCACCATTCCTCAGGCTCCCAGGCCAGTCCTGCTGGCCTCCCGGCACTCAGTCCATGCCCAGATGTGTGCAACGCTCACAGATCTATCTGGCATCCAGAAGGCAATAGCCAAGCAATTAAAATTTGCGGTTGACTCTTGCTTTAGATAAATCAGATGAGACTTAAAACACATGGAAATTTTCAAGTTAGAACAGCATCCAAAATCTACAGTCTTTGGCCCAGCGCTGCCTCAGGATACAGCTTTTTTTTTTTTTTTTCTAAAATATTACAAAGGTCAGATTTTTTTTTTAACCCTTTCCTCTAAATTAACAGTGTATCAGTAGATAAACAAGGGAGTTTGGAATATTTTTCCCTCCCTGCATGAAGCCAGGAAAGTGAAGGTGAGGGTCTTATCTCTAAATATTCTTTCATCAGAAACTACCAAAGATTATCAAATTCCCCTATCCTATTAACTGAATACTCTGACATTTTCAAGAATTAGCTTATCTTCATTAACTATAGCCCCACCTCCATGAAACAGTATCTCTTTGACCAGACACAACTTTCCTCCCTCTCTGTTTAAAAATAAGACGTGATTTGGCAAGAAGGGAGAGACTCTTTTTTTACAAGTGAATTAATAATACCAGAAGTATTAGAAGTTAATGTATCTGCAAAAATCGCTGGATATCTATCCAGCACCATAATCATAAACAGCTTCCCAAATTATGCTTAAACTGAAATCTAGCCTTATGGAGGATGGGAAACAGATTTGAGATAACAAGAAATACAGTGGAGATATTGATCAAAGAAACCAGGGGGAAAAAGCTCCTTATCTCTGTGTAATAGTTTGAATAGAGTTCTAGAATAAATGATGGTCATCTGCAGGGCCAGGAGTCGGACTTTGATGATCCCTGTGGGTCCCTTTCCACTCAGGATATTCTATGATTTCATGTTTAGTGCATCTACAGCACTGTGCAAACCTGGGTGCACCTAAGCACAGCAGGTAAGTCCTGTTATTGTCAGCACAACGTGTGGGAAACTGAGGCAGCACAGTCAGCGGCCCATCTTCAGATACAACAGACATTCTTAACATCAGCTTGGACAAGTGTCTCTGACAAAACCTTACAAATATTCCTTTTGTCCTGGGCACATCTTCCAGTCTCAAGGAAAACTTCACAGCACCTTTCTGGTTTTTATTATCGAGACAGGAGGTTGGAAAACAGGTTGTTTTCTCATTCTCAATCACATTCTTTTTCAGCAAAATATTTCTCCATGGGGTCCCTCTGGTTCAGCACCCTGGTACCTACCTGGAGAGGAAAGAAAGGCTCTCAGTTTGGCTAACAGGCACTTGTATTTCAGATGCTTCAGCTCCACAGATGTGAAGAAAACTCCCTGTGGCTCTTGCCTCTGGAGGACCCTTTCTGCTGGCTTAACCACGGCAGTACAGCCTCTGAATATCACTCCACATTTTCACTGTCAGAAGTTTGGCTGTCGGGCAACAGCTTTCCCCTAGCTGTAGATTCCCGTTCCCAGTGTGGAACAGTGGCATATTTACAGCACTTCTGGGTTAAAAAGTGTAGAGTACAAAACCCAACTGGCATAAAAATATGCCCAAAACTCTTCTCCACAACAAAATAAACCCCAAATAACCCAACCCCACTGTCCCCCTCCCCCCAATAAAAAAACAAAAGTGACTAATCTTGACCTCTCTCCAAAGGGGGAATGTTTTGCTTCTTGAATCCTTGGCTCTGGCTCTTGTATGATACTGGGACTATGACTAATAACCTCTTGCCAGAGTACTGCTGATAATTTCACCTTTGAGTAGCTGTTCTCATTCTGGACCATCATAGTATGCACTTAAGTTGCCAAGATTTTATTTAAAAAAAAAACAAAGAACAAGATATACACTCATAATCCCCAGTGTTAGAAATAAATTTTTCAGCTTTAACTGTAAGGTTTTGCCTGACAATTTTTTCCTCCTTCCTCCAAATTGTTATTTTTCAGATGCCTGCTATGAAATGGTTCCCTTTTTCCTTCCTTTCCCTCAAACACTTTTTCTAATTCAAAACCGATTTGACACTGCTGCTCTTTTTAAAGCAAATCTGCCATGTATCATGTCGTGTTAGGTCAGCACTGCTTATGTTACATTTTGCACTTCACCCAAATGAGGCATCCATGCTGCTTTTCAAAGGGAATAAAGCCGGACTAGGTGCAGTGGCTTTCACGGCTGGAATAGATCCACAGGTGATAGATCTGATCTTATGGCATGGCACTGGGGAGGACATCACTATCTGCCTTTTTGCTCAAAAAGTTAAAAACAAAGATAACTTCAACTGGTATATCAAAAAAAACTTTTTTTTTTTTTTTTTGCCAGCTCCTTTTTCAGCTTCCATAATCTACTAATTATTTATAATTTGATAGTTACTATATGGGCAAAAAAGGGCATAACCCCCTTAGTACCTAAAATAAGCTTTAAAGATGAATAACCGTATGATGACTTCTGCAGCAATCAAAACTGGAAAGGTAGTAAGAGTGGGGGAGAGAGAGGGAGAGAAGCAATTACAACAACAGTGAGTTTTGAGTGAGTTTTCCCTGAGGGCTGCTGGTAATTAAACTAATGGCAACATGAATCTCTGTTTGATGTGGTCATGAATTTGTTTTCAAAAGAAAAATCTTTAAAAAGATTCTTTCAAGAGAAATTTTTAGAGAACAAGCTCAGCATGAATAATTAGACCAGAAATACTTTGATAAATATTATTATGGGGAAGTCATTTATGGGCCATGGCATCTGAAGGTTAGAAATCCTGGTGATAAATAAGGTGGCAAGTTTGCACCCTTTTGAGCACACAAAACCAGGGCTGTGTCCCTATTTGCTTGAGCCTGCTCCTCAGAAAGGAGGCGGCCTCTTGTTTTGCCATTGCATTAAACCTTACAAAGACACAGATGCAAGACAGAAAATTTCAGTGGGAAAGCTCAGTGGCACGAAAGAAAACCACACACAATTCCAAAGGCACTTTTCATTCCCAGGGGCTGCACAGAGATCAGAGGTGAAATTCAGTGATGATAAAAAGTCTGTGAGCCCACTCTACTCCCCCAGCCTTTCTAAACATCATTCAATTCTGCTGAAATAATATCCTTGGAAATATCTCCTTCAGAATCTTCTAAATATAAAACCACTTGCATTTTGTAGAAATTTATGCATCCAGCAAAACCCCACTGAAATCCAGAGAAGATGCAGTTGCTCTGCACCCTCTAAAATCAGTGGGCATCCCAAAAGCACATTTCATTTGTTTACTGAGCACTTAAAAAAGTGAAGGCAGATACAATCAATCACAACCCAGCAAATAACCAACGAGTGAACTAGAATGTAATATATTTACCAGTGGAAACCTGTGTTTACAAGGAAAAGAAACTGCTTGTTGGCTGTCATGGTGTTATTCATAAAGGCAAACTAGGAGATCTTATGGATACCAGGAGCAAAACTACAACAAAGGCAACCAACTGCTAATGAAGAAGGGTTTTCAGTCAAATTTCATGGGTCATACAAAGTCATTACCATGCCTGCAGGAGTTCAACAGCTCTGACAGTTGAATTCGGGGGGAACAAAGTGATTATTTCGTTACGCATTTTGTAGTTTTAGACACTTTTGCTTAAAATTTCAAATCTGAAGCCAACCAGCTATGCAAGAATATCAGCTTCGATTTCCAGAGTTAGCTTCTGACCAACTTTCTTGAAGAGGAAACCCCGAAAACAGGTCTTCTGTATACACCAAGTTCTCAAAAACTAGATTTTAAAGACTCATATCTGTTCCCTTTTTTCCCTACTGCTTAAATACAACCTTATGGTGTTAAGTCAATTTCCCAACACTTTGGAGGCTTCAACAATTTTGAAAACTAAGAGACAGGTAATTTGGCTGCAAGTTCTGCATGGGTTAACTTCCCCAATTACTCCCATTGCAGGTTTCCCTCTGGTTTTGAGTCAATTAAAATATCAAGGCTCTTTTCCATAACATTTTAAGCTGTAATGCCTTCAAAAGTAAGCAAATGTTCCTGACAAAATAACATGCTTGAAAAATGTAATGGATGACAAAGATAACAAAAAAATCCTTAGTGCATTTCTTTGTCAGTAGCTTCTTCTAGGAACACAGTCAGGCTGGGCATTTGTTTGGACTGGTAAACCATGACTCAAAAGTGGATATCTTGGCATCATAAGCAACTGCTCTGTGGTGGAAGGAAAAGGCTCACAGTCTTTCCTAGCTGATTAATCATTGTGACAGGCTTGAAGACTAAATGATCTGCCCAGCTCCACATGTTAGATGTGAATCCACCTCTTATTCTTCTGGTTCTTAGGCAGTAGCCTGAATTGTTCATTCTGAAGACAATGATGACCATTTACTGCTCAAAACTAAAAAGGGCTTTGGGCTTTGTAATATTATATTATGATAGAGGAGGCTACTACACAAGATCACACAGCACACATAGTCTAGACATGATGAAATTCTGGAAGACTCTTCAGGCAGAGGTGGAGACAATCTTGACCATAAAACTTTGTGACGTTCCCCTTCTCCATTTCCACCTCCAACCAGGACTGTTATCAACTGCACAAAGGCAGAGCATGAACATGTGGCTGGCTCTCTCCCATCCAGCCCCTGCCATTGAGGGCTGCACTAACCCCTGTTAAATCAATAACAAAATGTAGCTTCTCAGTGATGGGAGACAGCATCTGTTTCACAGCACAGAGTAAAACTCCTCAGCGTTTACAGAGAGGAACAAAAAGAAGTGATAATTCAATGAAACCAGGGGAAAGAATCACGGTGGCAGAAAGAAAGTACGAAATCCTGTCTGAGACAGCCAAAGAGCTCTACAGGATCTTCAGTAGCTGCAAGTCATGAGAGACACCTTTAATTGTCACATAAAGGATGGTCCTCCACAGAGAGACCAAGGTTGTCTTGGGCATTTGCCAGGGAGACTTCAACTGACAGTGCCACTCCAGGAAGGGAACACCAGAGAATCAGCACCCTGTGTCTGAAGCAAGCTGCAGCCTACTCCTCCTGGAGGTTGATCCCTGATGTTCACAGGGGCCAGACCCCGCTTTACTTGGGAGATCTGGGTATCACCACACAAACTGGTTTAGCTGCAGGCATTTCATATTTTCTCTTTGCATATTTTCCTTGAATGAGTGAAAGAGGTTACACTGGAGTAATTTGTTTTCTTTTTTCTGCTAATTTCTCTTAAGTAGTATTTTTCCCCAGTCCAATAAAGAGAGTAATCAGCTACTCAGGAGAAATTAATTCACCCCTAATCATGCAACCTTTGAAAAAAAGTTGTCACATAGTACCTACTAAGGACTTTACAGATTAAAATGCTAACATAATTCAGAATTAATACAGATTTTTTCATCCATTTGAATGGATGGCTTTATGTGATTTGACTAACAGCTTTAGCTCTGACACATCTGCTCTGAAATGTGAAAGGGCTTTACTTCAGTTTCAAACATCACAGCTCCTTTAGGGTGTAAGATGCTTCTGCTCATAGCACCTGAACTGTTGATTTATATTTTCATTGAATCAGAGAATCTCCTGGAAGGGACCCTAAATATCATCTTATAGTTCAAACACCCTTGCCACAGGCAGGGACACCTTCCACTAGAACAGGTTGCTCAGAACTCCATCCAGTCTGGACTTGAAAAATACCAGGGCCATCAAAAAATAAACTTTTCAAGTTATATCTAAGTTTCAAGATAAATCCAGAACAGTAGTGGGAATAACAAAGATTATAAACATGACCAAGTGCTTCTGTTTTCATTTTTGACTTCCAAGCCTCAAAATGTTTATCATACCCAGTACTCATGGCTGAGGAAATGGAAACAAGAGAAAGTGAAATGGCTTGCCTCAGGTTCTGCAGAAAACAATGTCTGAGCCAGGAACGGCACCCACACTGCCTGAAACCCCCACAAAAACCACACCAGTGCATGTTTCTAGAAGGGACATGGACTGTCATGATGACACAAGTGTCAGACACTGCCTTTCAAAAGCTGATTTTCAGAGAGGACACAGGAGGTCTGGTTGCACTTACTCAGGGAGTACTCATAGTGTACATGTGCAAGTGAGCAGACCATGTGGGACCAGCTCTGATATGCATTATTTATACAACAGCTCTACTGACTTAAAAACTAATAAATCCACAGCCTGCAGATGATGTGCAGACACACAGACACATCATCACAAATATAACTTTATCTTGACTCTTTGTGTTTTTCTCCCCTGTTGCAGCACAACAGAGCATCTAGTACAATAGCAAAACAAGCCTCTGGCTAAAGCGTAAGCTTGCTTAAATCACAGCATCACTCCAATGCAATAGAAATAAGTGCCATTTTCCAGGGAACCATTTCTACAGGAACATTTCACACAGAGGAAACGCTGTCAAGCTTGTTTGCAGTGCATTGCTGCAAAATGCTCCACACTTCCCTTACTCTCTGAGTGCCCTCGACTCCTGGTGAGCTTTTCACTGAGGAAGATCCATGTATGTGGATAGAAGTGAAGCACATAGTCTGTATCTTTGCACAATACAAGTGAAAGCACAATACAAGAGGTCAAAATGAGGTTTCTCTCCTTATGTATTGTAATTATGGTCTGTTTATAATTCTACAGTTAATTTAGGGCTTGTATGTCCCTGCTGGACAAAGCAGCTCGCCCTGTGTGGAAAATGACATTAATTCAATCTTTGCAGACTGTCCCTGAGCCTACAAATGCTTTTGTTGGTACAGTGAACACCTGTACTAATTACGCACTTCACTCACTTGGGGGTCACTGCCCGTGGCAAAGGTTTTAAATCAGCCACCCCAGGAGACAGACATCATTATATTTCTGGAGCAGTCATTCCAGAGCTGCAAAACTAGGCAACCCTGGAAACAGATTCACACTCTATAGTCTCTAAAGGTGAAAGACTCGGATACCCCATTGCTGGACACAAAATATTGGAATGAATAGAGAAAATTAAGAGAGTAATCAGAAACTGCTGTTGAAATCTTAAATTTAGCACTATTTTTAGTGATTCTGTGATTTTTCTGACTTCCATGTTAATAACATTTTTTCCCATCTCTCATTATATACCAATACCTGAGGCAGCAAAACTTGTAAGCATGTGAGAAATGTCAAATAATTTAATTTTACTCACTTTGTGATTCGCATGTGCTATTTATGCACCTATAGTTATGCTGGAACTCAAATGCCAAGGTCAGCCTTCATTTCTTTCACTCATGTAGTTCCCCATGAAGTCATGTTCACTTCTTCCCAGAGAGTCCCTGTTCACACCGATGCTAATCAGCACTGGTACTTCCCTTAGCTGAGTATGCAAAACTTGCAGAATCAATGGCATATTATGTGAAAACCAGCATCCAAATGGCTGTAGGGGGCAGAGATATCTGCATTTCACATTACTCTTCTCCTAATCACTGCATGTAAAAGCTGTCAGCAGGTTTGTCACTGGGAAATCACAGAGCAGGTTACTTTAGGTAGGTGCTGCCTTCAATTAAACACAAGCCAAGGTGTTATGATGCCCTCAGTATACAAGTAAGAGCATTTTCCAAAGGCAAGGAGCACTGAGGGTGTGGGCAGAGCTCTCCATCCAACTTTTTGCAGCTGCTCTGCACCCCAGTGCCATATACGGGGTAAATAAAAGGGAAGCAGAGGCAGGATTTGTTCAGAATTAGCAAAGAACAGGAGCCAGGGCAGAAAAATAATGAAGCCAGGGCAGAGAAGGGATCCTTGAAGTCTTTGGCATTTTCACAACTGCCTCCTATGTGAATGCTAAAAAGGTTTTCAAAGATGCAAATGACCAAATACATGAATTCTTCTTAAGGTGCCTAGGAACTCTAACATTCAAGCTAAAGGCAACGAATCAATATATTTTCTATCAAATTATCTCCAAACTCATTAATCTGTACTTCATCTTTACAAGCATGCAGCATAAATTTTCCTGGACATGTAGATGCAAATTTTTTCTACCATTTGTGTGACCCTTTTCAGCCAGATTCATTAGGCAACTTTAGAAAAACAGTAATGCCTTGAGCTCTGTGTACTTCATGAACCTCTCTCTCTCCCTGGGCTGACTCAGGAAGGGGACATGTTTTGCAACAATGTCGCCTAAATATACAATAGTCCCAGTTCACTCCTCTTTCATTCCAGAGTAAATGAGGAGTAAACTTATTGATGTCAATGGGATTAAGGTAATATAAATGCCCTGAAAAGATGGATCACAGTTAGCACTCAGAAGAGCACACTCCAAAGGTTTGTCCACTTGCACGCAACATATCCCCTACAGTAATAGAATCTAGTAAATGACACATGTCACTGCAAAGAACTCCTGTGACTAAATGGTGCATTGTGTAAAGCAAACCTTTCTTCAGTGCACAGAGACAGTCTTTTATTCTACTTTTTAAAACCCAACCCTGTCATGCAAATTCTAGCCAAGCCTTCACTGTTCTGTTATTTAAATTTCTTAAAACTTCACAGCTTCATAGAAAACATACTATTAAAAAAAATCCAACTTAAACAGAAAACACCAAACTTGGCAGGGAATATTCAGACAAACTATAGTTTTGGAAAAGAAATTGCAAGGTTTCTAGCATACTCTGTAAAAGTAATGAAAACCAAAAGTTTATCTGAAGTGTAATTTAAAGAAATGTGTTTGCATTTTTTTCAGATAAAACAATCCTGAGGCCATATGTAAAAGTCCTGAACTGCAGGACAGTAATGAGTTTGTGAATCAGGACTATAAATTCCCTTGCTGTGAATGTGGGAGCCATCAGGAGCACACAGGATTGAGTCAGCAGTTACCAAGGCACATACATACAGCACAGGCTACTCAAGTCTCCGAACTGCCATTTATCATTTCCTGAGAGAACAGTTTCTTGGCAAGCCTCCTTTAAAAACAATTTTTTCCCAAAACAACCAACCATTCCAGCAAGCTATGAATACCACTATAATTTGGTCTATTTTTCATATCAAGTAGACTATGGGCTCTGGTTTTCAGTTAATTAAAGAAACCTTCTTTTCAGACTTCCAAACGTCGTTTGCAGCAGGGTAGAACCCACAGTGAGCCAGCCCTAAAACAGTGCCAGTTACAGACTGAACCATATGGAAATGGAAGGAAAATCCCCCAAAACATAAATAAACCCAGGGTTTGAAGTTGCAAAGCCCAGCTTACATAACACCAAATTTGGTTGTCCTGCCAAACTGTTAAATTTGGTCTCAGATGAAAATTGCTGTCTTGGGCTTGACTGTGTTTCATTCTCCTGAATGTGTAATGGCTCTGAGTGGTCTGTCAGAATTTGAACTCCAAACGTTGTTGTTGTTATTATTATTACTATTCCCACTACACACTAATAGTACTTTAGGTCCATACACACAGAGAAACAGCCTTTGCCTTGAAAAATGCATGCTCTAAAGAGATGAGATAAAAACAAGAGGTGGGACACAGATCAGATTTTCATTCCTGTTTCATACATATGCAACTGAGATATGGAGGGATTAAATGTCTTTCCTGTGCTCACACATAAAATATCTGGGGCTAAACCTAGGAACTGAACCAATGTTTTTCAGTTCAAACCAACTTCATCTTCCTTAATTAACCCTTTACTTGCTAACTACAAGTCTACTCCAACCTGTGTTTATAAGCTGAGATCTCAGAGCTGCATTCAGCCCTTGGGGACTGAGGCAACAAGCACAGAAGGGGAACAGCACTTTGTTAACCTCTTGCAAGAATATATATGCTCATATAGCAGTAGTTATTCAGGAACTTATCACTTGAAGCTTTAGAAAAATACAGCTTAGGAAATAAAGTCCCATATTCTGATTTCTTATTTGGTGAAGGAAGTCTAGATTCTGCTGTTTCTCTGCAGAGTCCTGTATGCAAGCAGCCACAGAAACAACAAACTGTGCCATGCTTCAGGGAAAAAGTAAATAATCACTTAAGGGATTTCTCTAAACATCTGACCTGCAGCTCACACATTCTTACTAAAAAAAAAAAAAAAAAAAAAAAAAAAAAAAAAAAAAAAAAAAAAAAAAAGAAGGGAAAGAAAGAGTACTTATGCATGTTTCAGTAAAGAATTCTATAACTTTGTCTTCAGAGGAGTTTTGTCAGGCTTAGTGATGTGACCATTTAGCTGGGGAGCCTGTTCCAGTGTCCAACCACCCCCTGGGTAAAGAATTTTTTCCTGATGTCCCACTTGAACTTCCCCTGATGCAGCTTCATTCCATTTCCTTGTGTTCTGACACTGGTGCCCAGAGAGGTGATCAGCACCTCCTCATCTGCTGCCCCCCTTGCCCTAAGAATGTGTGATTTTAGATGCTCTTACTTTGGTCAAATAAAAAGTGAAGGTTTTGTAAATGCACCTGGAATTCAACTTCCAGATGAATTTCAAATCTTCATTCCGAAATATGGATATAGGAGAACATCACAAAACACTTACTAGGCTTAAAAATAACTATAATAATATGCAGAAAATAATGTGTTTCTTCCTATCTTTTTGCTTGGAATAGCTGAAGCTTTTCAGCTGAAACATTCCTATACATTTTAGTCTGAAATGCCCAAAATGGAAAACCAGGTCAGGTGACTAAAAATGCACACAATTAAAACAAAGTCTTATAGTAGATAATGTCTTACAAAGTTTGGGTAAGGATCAGAAGCACTCCTGATGGCCAAAAGCAAGAGGTATGTATGCATATTAAACCCTAAAATACAGTTAATGGAAGACAAACTGCTTCACTGCTGGGCTTCAGTACCCACTTCTGGTTACTTTTACAGAAAAAAGGGCTGACATTACATGCCTTGGTGAGAAAATAGAATTTCTGTTGTATGGGAAATTATGACATATCAAAAATTTTTTAACCTCTAAAAATATGGAGATATTTCAAGGAGTGGAGCTGGCAAACTATTTTAATTTGGAAACACATAAATTACTTTAGTTTAATAATGAATGTTGACAGTACTGAAATGTTTAATTAAAAAAGTAAAAACTCTATCACTATTCCAAAGGGCCTAAAAGGAATAAAAAGACAACAAAGCAGACTAAGTACAGCCTTTCAATGTCCTCGGATTAAAATGCTGACCACAATGAAAAAGTCTAAATCAATGACTCCAAGATTTGATGAAAAATATTATTCAAGTAGTCCTCATCACAAAAGACAACACAGAGGTTTCTAATGGAACTTCTTTTCCCAAAAAAGGCTGATTTTTGCCACCTCTAACTAAAACGAGGTGTTTAGGACCTCTTACTATTTGAGTAACATCTCCTCTCCATGACAAAGCCCATCCATTTCTCAGTCCTTACTTGCCACCAGCTTGCTCTCCTAAAATGTTACCCCAAGTACCTACACACTGGGGAAGCACTTTGGAGAGGCTTCTGAAGAACCACCTGCCATGAGGGCTATCAACCTGAAAATAATTTACAAAACTGCAGAATTTCCTCTTTCTCTAAGTGGCTTCAACTAGCCTTTTCCAGCAGAAATCCCTGGAGAGACAAATTGGTTTTCCCTGTACAGAACTGATGATTTTCCCTGATTAGCAACTGCTAATGCTGCAGAATAATAAGATTGCCAAAAAACCTTTGAATGCTTTTTGGATGGTTGAAGTGCACCTTACAATCTCCAGCTTTGCTCAAGGTGAATAGACAGCATGTTTTACCTGGGAGTCTGACATGCATACTATGTTTTGGAATCACTGTGTGAAAATACAGTGGGATGGAGGTCCTCTAAATCCAGCTAGACATTTGCCATTGACTTTAAAAGCAGCAGAAGCACAGTCAAGAATAATTAATTTTTTATCAACAACACACTTTAGGATTACTCTCAGGAGCATTCAGGTCAGGGCTGGCCCTGGAGATCATTCAATCTGCACAGTCAATTAGTGTCAGTGCTAGTCTACTTTTTCAAATTTTGACTAAAAAAAGTCTCTCCAAGACTTTTAGTTGTAGAAATGGATGGAAAAATATAAACCCATCCAGTGATTAGAGGTGAAAATTTTCCATTAATCTCTGGTCTTACTCAGTTTCAGTGGTACAAGAAACCATCTTGACCCTATAGCCCAATTTGTTAAGCCACTTCTTGTACACATTGATCTGATTACCAGGGAAAATACAGAGAGAAAAGAAAACAGTAAGAGCTGGTCATGTGGTTTTATGAGACATGGATCAAAAATCTTAGCCCTGGTTGCCTCTTGAGGATGGTAAGAAACTTGGCTTTATGACAGATATTCCTGCTAAAGAAGGAATGCAGAGAGATCTGCAGGCTGCACGGGAAACTCCACGCTCCACGACACACCTGGCAATGCCCATGGAGAATCTCAACCACTCCTGACAAGACCAGTGCACCATGAGAAGCACCATGTGAAAGGAATTTAACAAAGGCAAGGAAGATGTTGGGGATCATTGCATGGAAAACCCACTTGCACAGGGTAATTCTGGAAAACGTGGAGGGACATTGCCCTTTGAAGGAACCTTGCTTGCGTTCCAGCACATTTGGGGTGCTTCCCAGGAATACTTGCACCTTGACTTGCATTCAAAGATTTAATAAGGATAATACCTATTCCATGGCAATCAGGGAGTGCCGGCTGACTGTCTGAAATGCTTTCTTAATGAAACCTTAACCTCTGCTTCCGGGAGGACTCTTGTACCAGGCCACTGACCCAGCTGCTGGACACCCTCCTCAAGCAGCCACAGGAATCTCCCTCTTTGGCTATAAAGATTTCTGTATAATGTTTAAAATCCTCTTTTCTAGACAGGCCCTCTAACTCTGTCTAATTATGACACTGCTTCTGATATGAATGGCTCTTCTTGCCACCAACCTCCTCCCTCCCTTTCCCCCCAAATAAAAAATCGTGGTTGGAAACCAAAACAAATAGTAGATTTTTATCATGCAGAATTTGTTAATAATACTTTCCATGAAATAGTTCCCAGGCTTTTTTTAATGCTCAAGTAAAGGCCCAAACATTTACAGCCAGCACTCCAAGCCAACTAATAATTTATTTGAGCCATACTGAAAAGCTCAAGGGGGATTTTGAATGAAAATTCTAGTGAATAAACTGATAGCCAAATACTGCCTTGGAGTCCTGCCACTGTAATACACAGGATGCACAGAGCTCTGTCACTGACACAGACACTAAAAAACAGTCAATGAGATGATAGTTAAGTCTTGTCAATCTAAAGCAGAAAAGATAATGTCTTTGAGCAAACCATGAGCTTTAATATTTCCCAACTTCAGTAGCACATAAATGATTCAGTGATAAACGCCTACTGCATTAAAAACTTAAATACATATATATATATATATATTTAATCATTTGACAATAAGATAAGAAAGGCAAAACTCTGCTTTCAGAACTTCATGGCAAACTTAATACATGGAGAATTCCCAAAGATTCCACTGACTGTTACAGAATCTGCATGTACAGACCAGGATTAAAACTCACAGAATTAGAAAAAAGGCAGAATTTTTTCAAAGTCACTTCAGAACTATAAAATTGCTTTGAAGTATCTAAGCCAAGCTGATTTTCAGGACTCAGTTGCCATCTTGCCAAACATAAAATAAAATACATATCAAGAAGTAAAGAATTATATAGCATGTAAATAAACTATATTCTCAAGTTACTAGTTTGCACCATGACCAAGTTTATTCTGTAACTGAAAAAAATTTTCCTTCCTCCTTTTGTTTTGTCTCATATTTTTCACCAGAGTTCATAGCTGAAAGAAAATGAATTCATATAAGAGAAACAGTGTGAAAAAATAGTCTTCACAATTTACTGCACAGTAGTTTGTTTCCAATATTGCAAGAGATGGGAGTTTGAAGCATCCTGTGGCTTTGGCTGGAGCAAGAGCACTGGTTTAGCCTTGATTTGAACCTGCTGTTTACAACACAGTATAAGCCCTTCCCATATGGCTGACTTTTAGTGAGGTTTATGTGAAAAAAAACCCACTGCCAACTGAACACAGGAAAAAGGAAAATATTTTGCATGTGTGTATTTTTACAGTTATTTTGGAGTGCAAAATGAATGAATTTATATTTCAAAAAATGTACATTTTACGCTGACAAAATAATTGTGCTGCTCTTTTGCTTGTTATTTGGCTTGCGTGTAGTACACAAAAGATGTGGGACATTCCAGTTGCAGCCTCTGAAGAGACTGGATGTCCAAACTGCTGAGGTTTTTGCAGATTTCCTGAACTGGGCTCCTGGTGCCTTTTAAACATTTTGCCCCATTAACCACCTTGGGATATTCTGTGCGTGTGAGTATGCACATGATTGTATTTAATTGATTGTTTCACCTTCTGAACTACTCAGAAATCTGGAAATTACTTTCAACGAGCAAACAAACCATTGGAATAATCTCTGGAACTTATCTTAACCTCTGGAGACTCCAACGTTGAGCTAAACACACCAGGAATCCAATCCAGGAAGGCTGGATTTGTATTTCAGCACTTCTGTTTCCAGCTACGACCCAGAATCAGAGATGAAATTTAAGAGGAAAAACAATTTATAGCTAGAAACAACTCAAAGCTAATTTAGCAAGGCTCACTTGTGGAGCATTTCATGTGTCCCAACCGTCCCTTCACTGCACACGCTTAAGCCCTAACCAAGAGTTATGGCTGCAAGCACATATGTGCATTGAGAACATTCCTCATCCCATTTCTCAGGGAGCAGGGGGACAAGCACAAAGATATGTCTTGGTGATGCCTGGGCTCCAGAGCACACTCCATCTCACAGATGCAGAACAACCCAAAGAAGAAAGATGCTGTCATAATTAAAAGTATACAGCAGGGGCTCATGAGATTTGGGTCTTGAGTGGATTGTTTGTGAGAGAAAGCTCTGAAGTATGTAAAGAATTTAACTACTGGTCCCATGGTTTCTGTCCCATTTTTCATCCCTAACTGTGCACGTTTTACTATTGCCACAGCTTCCAAAGTGTAACACACCTCTCTGACTCACAGTGACACTGTCGTGGACAAAAATGCATCTCCACACACGGCAAACAGATTCCAAGCAGCTACAGAGCTGGGAGGAGAACAGATTTATAATTGCAGAAGTGGAGTTGAACCTCCCAAATAGAAATGAAGGGGATGCAAACTTCTGAACTTTGGGAAAGTTTAAATCTGTCTTTTCTCATCTCACAGCACTCTGACTCAATACTCATCTCAATGCCTCACTGCAGTTTGGGGAGACAGGGAATAATATTTTTATTATTTCCATTCTACAGATGGTCAAGCTGAAGCACTGCAAGGTTTATTGACTTACTCAGAGTTGCACAGCATGCTTGAATGGAAGCAGAACCCCAGCTGGCCTGATTCCCACTCTCGGGCTTTTAGCCGTTATACTCTCCTGTATTTGCTCCTTTTAATATCTGATTATTTTACTGCTCTAATCAGCTCCCCATTTTACACTCAAATTATTTCCTTAGGTTGCATTAAACCCTTTTGTCACATTACCCAGACAAGACTACAGATAGATTTTTTTCAGCCATGCATAGGCAGAAATTTAGTTTCTTTTGTTTAAATGCAAATATGCACAGCGTCAGTGGAAGGATCCAGACTCTGAGAAAATACTCCACTGCTAATTTTCATGTTCACAACATGAATTACATTAAGAGCAGAAATTAGTCATTAGCATCTCCCTGTATTTACTGAAAAACTAATAAAACATCACATTTTAAATGCTTGTTACTGCATACTTTTGTTAGCATATCACCTCTCCCACTACCAATGACTAAACAACTGGCATAGCTGGATCTTGGCTGAGGCTGCTACAGAACAGCAGGAACACTGGTGAAGCATCTTCCAAATCTGAGTTATTTATCTGGCCAGGGAGATTTCCGCGACCCCCCCCCCCCCCCCCCCCCTTCTCTCTCTCTTTCTGTGCGTGCTCATGAACCTGACCCAACACGTTTCCAGAAGAGACTCTGCGGTTGTTGCCAGACAATGCCTGCAATCATTTTTCTCCAGCCGTACATCCAAACCAGGGGGGGAGGGAGGGAGGGAGGGGGGGAGGAAGAGAGAAAAGCTCTTTTGTTTGGAAGTGCAAAGAGCTCTGTCGAAACACATCTCTTCAGGGTAGTTTTAAGTTACAGAACTGATAAGAAAAAAAATCCAATGTAATGATTTCCCTCTTCTTGCTGTGCCTACCCTCAGAGCACTCCCCTCTACTTCTGGTGCCCATTAGGAATGAGATAACTCTTGAAGAAAAGACCCTCCCTGTAGGAATACATTCACTACACTTCTTTTTTTCCCCTAGGTTTCAAAAAATCATAGAACCATTAAGGTTGGAAGATGACCTATAAGATCATCAAGTCCAACAGAAATCTGGTCTCTGCAATTCTTCCCCACCAGGGGAGAATTGCACCACCAGGTACTCCCAAAGGGGCTTCTGTCTCCACATTAAATTGATGGAGTGTCCCAGTGTAGCTGACAATCTCTACTGATCAGGCTGTTGTGTTCAAAACTGACGGACTGTGGGGCTCCCAGAGGGGAGGGCCAGTGCTTATTTGGAGGCTCTCTTCCACGCAAAGTAAGAAACTTATGAGCAGGGGAAACTGCCTCTGGCCAGAACCCAGTCCAGGGAAGGTTTAAGTGAAAAATAAAAAAGTCTCTTAATGGCTTAGCAATAAAACCATGGGATCTGCTAGACCATCTGACAGTCAGAGAGAGTTAGTTTACTCATGATTTAACTTGGTTCACAAAAGTGAAGGAAAGACCTTGTGCATTAGCTTAATGTGGGTTACAAAAGTGGTGTGCAAGAAGCAATGTAGCATCCACCAGGGAAAAGCTCTTGATTGCAAGGAGAGCGGGAAAACAAGCCAAACTGTTCTTTCCACACTAATTAATTAAATAAATAATATTCCTGCCAAAAAGTTGCCAACTGCCTTCAAACTGCAGAGCAATGTGTTCACACTGGATTAGTCCAAGAACGTAGCAGTTCCTGTCCATTCCTGCTTACAATTATTTTTTTTTAATAGAATAAAAAAGGTGCCTTTGCCTTGGAAAGAATTTTTTAATAAGTGACTACTGTAATGCAGAATAAAGCAGCCAGCTTAATCTTTTTATGAAAGATGAACAAAATAGATTGGTCTTTGTTTAAGTTTGTTCTAGAAACAAGCTGGACTTAATCCTTTCAATAACAATCCCTGAATCTGTTCCTACAGTACTTTAGACATTTTTCCAAGGAAAAAAGATACATACCTAATCTCCAAGGTACCCATGCTGCTAATCTGGATCCTGCTAATCTAGGCTACTCTGTTACATCAGGTTTCTTTTCTCTTTAAGACATGCCAGAAGAGAGAAAAAAACTAAAACCAACTAAACAATCAGAGGAAAACTACAGTTAGCTTGGGGAAAAGGGGAATTTTCCAGTTTAAATGGATGTGCAACCAATAATAAGCATAAGCTGTTTATGCAATAAGATTCATCATTTTACTGTGCCTCTGCCAGATTACACTGTCTCACTGTCTAAAACTGAAATTTACTCTCTGTGTGTGTGTGTTACTCAGCCTCTCTGGTGAAGTGAAAGAAGAATATGTTCAGATCTTTTCTGCTCTTTATTTCAAGGACAAAGGTTTGCACTTATACATGGTTAAAACCAGGTATGAGGTAATCTTCAGCATTCCTCATGTGGTAGAGAGGAAAATACACCAATCCTAATCAAATTAATCAGTTACTTCTGTGAATTAGTGATTTAAGGAAAAATAGGCAGGCTGAGATAGGGCAAAATTATCTACCACATAATGAGGAAAATTCACACATTCTTCCTTTACCAAATATGTCCCAATAGTCTGGGGCCATCTGGAAATTCATACGCCCCTTTTGAAAAGCTTTTACTTTCACCTTCTTCAAAATTACTAACAATTCTTATGTTCCTTTTTTTTAAAAAATATTTTCCCAACTCATTAAAAAACCCATCCAAAACCCAGAAAAAATCTCATGGCTTTAAGGTACAGACACATACAGGGGCCTTTTTCGGACATCTGATGCACACAGACCTTTCTCCACAAACAGAGACAGTGAAGGCAACAAGGACCTTTGGCACTGATCACAGAATGGTTTGGGTTGGAAGGGACATTAAAGGTCATCCAATTCCAACCCCTTGCCTTCGGCAGGGAACCTTCCAGTAGACCAAATAGCTCAAAGCCCCAACCAGCCTGGCCTCGAGCACTTCTAGGGATGAGGCATCCACATTTTTTCCAGGCAACCTGTGCCAGTGTCTCACAGTAAACAATTTCTCCCTAATATCTAATCTACACCTCCTCCCTTTCGGTCTGAAGCTAATCCCCCTTGTCTTGTCACTACATGTCCTTGTATATAGTCCCTCTCTATCTTGTAGGCTTCCTTTAGGTACTGGAAGGCCATAATTAGGTCTCCCTGGAGCCTTCTCTTTTCCGGGCTGAGAAATCCCAACTCTTTCAGCCTTTCCTCACAGGAAAGGTGCTTCATTCCTTTACTCATCTTGGTGGCCTCCTCTGCAGCTGCTGCAGGAGGTTATGTCCTCTCTGGGCTGGGGACACCAGAACTGGATGCAGTGCTCCAGTGGGGTCTCAGCAGAACAGAGCAGAGGGCAGGGGAGCAGAGGGGCAGAATCCCTTCCCCTGCCCTGCTGCCTACACTGCTTTGGACGCAGCCCAGGATACAATTGGATTTTTGGGCAGCGAGTGCACATTGCTGGCTCATCTTCAGCTGGAGCCAAAGGAATGCATCAGTTTGTACTGCTGCTGATAGCAGCTTCCTGTTCACAACTTCTGTAAAGAATATGGGAGAGGATTAATGTCCCTACCCCTTTATGCTGATCCAAGGAGCAGATCAGACACTAGGCAGCTGACAAACATTTCTTGAGGGCGGGGAAGATTGCTTTTGTTTTCACATGCAGCCCAGGGTCCTGGCTTCTGACCAGACCTCCCTCCTGTGACACCTCTTGGGCCAGCAGATTCCTTGCTTACCTAGATATGAATCAGAGGCAAGCAGAAATCAACTAGAGATCAATATTTTCTTATTCTTAGGTTTTCTGGGAAAAATTGTTCAACAGCTTTGTATATCGGGCTCTGCAGATGTGTCAACATGCTGCTTTTACACAACATGCAATGATAAATCACTGATCCCAAACTAGCTTCTGTCCTTCACAGAAGTTTTCTGTTCTGAAAGCCCTCCTGTGCCTGATTTCAGCACATGAACCTGTGATTTCACAGGTTCATCAGCTGCTGAAGAGGTTGTGAATAAACTGTTCTTTATTTATAATGTGCTGTTCACTTCTCTGGAGATGTGTCCTGCTTTGTTTTACAGCTGTAGAAATCCATCAGCAAACAGATTCCTGTTTAATCACAGCACAGGACATGAGAGTCAGAAAATACTGTGACTCCAGGAGCAGAGAAGTGACAGATACAGGGGCTGAGTCCTGAGGCTTATAGACTGTATACCACCCCAAACAATTCTCATGTATTTCACACCAAATACTGCCTTCGACAAACATGTTGTGAACAAGCCACTTTGTGAATTTTTGCATTAACTAAATATGAGAGTGGGAAATAACACTGTAAGTTCCCTGCTCACATAGTTAGTGGCTAGACATTATGAAGGCAGTTATTCAGATAAGTAACAGCCTCCAGCCAATCTTTTCCTTAAACCATACAGAAGGCAATAATCTTGCACAAGCTTGGGGATGCTGTCCCTTCCACTTAGATCTTCAACTCACCTGACAGTAAATTTATTTTTCCTTTAATCAAAGCACCCCTGACTGACCATTTCATAGGGTTTAATCCAGCTACCAGTGAAGTAAATGGAAAAGAAATTGTAGCCCCACACTTACAGTAGGAAATTAAAATTAATAATTAAAAACCCCATATAGGAAAACTTTGCAGTGAGTACATACATTAAGCAACATAATAGGCACATACAACAGGGTATATAATTTCCAAAGGACAGAGAGACAGGTTCAGAAGTTGTTCTGGTTCCACGTGATAGCTCAAACCAAAGGTACGTTTACTTTCATCTTAGTTAAAAGACACAGAGGAAAACCCCTTCTTAATCATAAGTGAATAACTACAAGATGCTGTCAGTGACAAATATTTTAGATTCCAAATGCTTTCTTAGAAGTTAATTTCACAAGTATGACTATGTGTCAATGTCTGACCTAGCTCTCCTTTGAACTTAGTTTCTGACTGCAATGACCTCTTATTTTGGCAGGCCTGCTCAAAACAACAGTAAACCTGGAGAAGCTGAAGACACCACAGAAAAAGTGCTGTATGGAAACACAGTGTGGATGTACACTGGATGAGTCCTTTACACACTTATACCACGTGCATGAGCAACAATAACCATTATAAACACTTGGATTATGTATTCATTATCACCATTTCAAGAAACAATAATCTGATCAGGATTTAATGCATGCTAGGCTTCATCCTGAAAAGGGAAAGGGAAGAAGGGAAAAGAGAGACCCTGCTTCAGGTGTCTTCCAGTCCAAGTAGTATAAAGTGACAACAAATGGGGGACAAGAAGGACACAACAGGCAGCATGATGGGTACTTTCTCCTGGCATGAGTTTTGCAGAAGGATCTGAAAAAGCAGGAGACCTTTAAGGTATTTCTGGAGACCCACTCTGAGCAGATACACATGAATATGTTTGTGTGTATATATATATATATATATGTTATAGTGTGTGGAATGAAGTACAAATGGGCTTCTCTAGGAAGCAGGTGATACTAACTGGTGTAAGCCATGAGCCAATAAGGTGACAGACAGGAAGGATCACGAAAGCTCTTTAAAATTATTTTAAGGGCCAAACACTTAGTATGATGGCCAAAGTGTTAGAAGGATGCAAAGAGAATGATGAAACCTCAAAGTTGAGGGCTTGGAAACTTGGAAACAGCAGCAGATACCTCAATGAATTAAGACAGGGTGAAATTATTGCATTTATCAACTGAGAAATAATGTTGCAGTGATGGAAATTTAAATGGCAACAGCCTAAACAGTCTTAATATTAATTAAAAACAATAATCAATATGGTTTTACCCAAGTGAAAACAAAAGGCTATTTTCAAAACATCATTTCCCCTGAGTAACTGGTGTAACAGAAATAACCTGTGTCCTCACAACAAAATAAGAACATTTCAGAAAAGGTATCAAGCTTTTGAAGAAGTTACTCTGTCTTGCTTGGAAGTGGATAGGCTGAGTATGCTTTTAACATTGTGGAAGAGAAGTCATATGAGTTTCTATGCTGTTACTAAGTTCTGTACTATAAAAACATACTCTTTAAAGATTACAATTTCTGGCATCCCCTGTCTATACCTCATGTTAAAAATGTTTACAATTACAGCTGTATTTACTTTTCCTCTTTATTTTTCCTCGTTACAGTGAAACTGATTTATGTTAGCACTGACAATAAGACATAGAAAGAAGAATAAAATTTTCATAATTAAGTTTATCCAGTTTATGACGGCTGCTAGTAAGGGAGACAAAAGCATGAAAGAATCACCCATGGATTCTTCAAAATAAATTGGATTTTAATTGGAAATGGCACAAGTACTCTCTAGTAACCTGAAAACTCAGTTGTTAAAGATTTGAAGCACTGAAGATTTCACTATCATCTTCATGACTTGTGCTTTGTGACAGGGCAAGTACAGTCTTTAAAATCATTTATACTTGTGTCTCAGGACAATATATTCCATAACAAAGACTGGATTTGATACATTACAGTGTATTGGCCTATAAAGGCACATTTAAAAAATATTTTCTCCACATGCAAGTATGTAATGTTTCAAGAAATATCTATTTTACTTAAAAAAATTACAAAATGTATCCTTTACTTAGAAAACACCAATAGTCAAACCAAATTAACTGAGAAAGCTCCACAGATGAAATAGCTATTAAAAACCCCAAATGGGATGTTTTTAAAATGTAGAACCAATTTCATCCATCCAAACTTTACAAACTAGCAAATAAGTTATGAAGACTCGTTCCATAAAGCTTTACTTTTCAAATCTTCTACTTTTCAAAGAAGCATTTCTCATCCCACATACTCAAATTCTTAAGAAAAAGACCTAGAGATGTTGCATGTCTGAATTTTATGTACATTAATAAATGTTACATATGTTAAACATATGTTAACAAAACTACAGTTCTGAATGTTGTGCAGTGCACGCTTTTAGGAAATTTTTTTTTTTCCACACTTTTGAGGGCAATGAAAGATTCATCCATCAGCTAAAAATGTGGTGGATTCTACTAGGTACGTTATGAATTTGTTCTGAATCTGACAAAATTCAGCACCTTTAGGGGCAATGCCATATGAATTGTCTAGATTACTGGCAAAGATGTATAAACAAGAGTGAATGATTTGAAAGACCAAATTGGAGAATAAACTACTTCTGAACGACCCTGCATTTGAGACTGCAAAGCTGTGCCCTCAGCAACCCCAAATTTAACTAAAAATAGGTTGATATTATGACTTATAGCACAAGGCATGCAACTTCTTGTGTGGTGGAACTTGTTTTAAAATGGAGATTACCTTGAAGTAACCTCTGTTCCTTTTACAAGATTGTGTTTCCAGCCACATGGCTACTACAATTAACATGGAAAATCAGCCCTGGAACAGTAAGTGAAGATTTGAAAATCTGTGTGACTATTTACAGGGTAAAGCATCACAGTTTCAACAGGCTATCTAACATGCCTTATTTACAATACTTGGCCATCCATAGAGACAAGTCACATAATTATCTACCCAAGAAATCGAATTTACTGACAGTTTGAGTTTCTATCCCTTTATCATCTGAAAGAAATTGATTGTGATGCATCCTTCAAATTCCTAATGTAAAATTAGAACTTAGCACTGTGAAATATCACCGGTCTTTACACCAGAGACTCAAAAGCAAACTTTAGATTTGAACAACACAGAGATTTCTTGGATTTAGGGCTCTAGAGTCATATGTTACTCACAGCTTTTAACTACATCATATCTCAACTGATTCCCAAATTCTGAGAGAGTTCAAGCCCAAGTTTAACTTGTCACCAATTCATACCTGAAGAACGAGCATTTATTAAAATCATTGAAGATCTCTCCTTTGACTTCAATGAATTTTGAGTCAGACCTATAATCCATCAATCTCTGGTCTTCCCCCTAAATACAAAACTACCTGCAGGAATAGTTTTTTGCCTTACAGGCTTCTGTTTTGCAGAGCACTGGCATGGCTTCACAAAGCTCACCTCAGAGATGATATAAGTTCTTCCCTTTTCCCATCCTTTTGTGTTAGAAGAGAAACACATTACTGAGTTCATGGCCCTCAGAGTAAGAGCTATGATATGCACAAAATAACAGTATATTTACTTTTGGTATTGTAGACACTTTGAAAGTTAGACTGTGAGAGAGACTGGGAGTGGGAGAGGTAAAGAGGAAAAAAACCTCCAATGGCCTGAAATACATGAAGAAATACAATATTAACAGTGGGCTCTGAAAGTTAGCGTCTAGTCATGGTGGAAAAGTCTAAAGGTTATGTATTTATAGGGATTAAACAAAACCTGGTTCTCTTTTGAAGCTTTGGGTTTTATTGTTTTGGTTTTTTTTTTTGAACCTGTGAGAAGCTGGATTTGATAATCAGTCAGTCAGTACAAGTGAACTGAGTTTGTGAAGTCAAATAGGCCGTGTCAGTACTGCACCATCTTTATGCCATAAACCATTACCAACTCTGTCACATTACATGTCACAAACCAAAAGCCAAAGCAAACCCTTCGGTAAAACTGACTTATTTTCAGTCACATTTTGTGCTAAGCTTCTCCTTCTTTCTTGGAATGTCAGTTAAGCCTTTTAAACATTCCAGAGCAGAAAGCGATGGAATTAAATACTGAGAAATGGGTATCTGCATCATTAATTCTTTTAATGGCAAAAACATACTAAATGCTTTCCTACACCTCATATGAATATATAACAACAGTCAATTACACCAAAACAGACAGGCACTATAACTTATTTTGGAGGATTTCATCCCTCTTTATCTATCTCTCAAGACTCCTGCTTTGGGGCTTGAAAACAGTGCTCTGTTATCTTTACATTACTTGACAGTTTACTTTTCATTTCACCTGTTTCTTCCTGGAGTTACAGCTGCAGGCTCACAAAATTGCCTGAGCCTGGAGAGATAAAAATCAAACCCCAAAACAAGCAACTCCTCCATTTTTGCCTCATCCTGAAATATCTCAGTTTGATAATAATGCAAATAAAGGGAGATAAATCTCTCCCATGAATACATTTTTTCTTTTCTCTCTGTGCAAATACTGGCAGTAGTGACAGATTTTATTAAACAGTATCTTACAAGATTCAGTGAACAAAGTGACTTGGCCATCTCAAGGTTGCAACTTGCAACTCAAGGTTTTGAGTCTTTTCAGAGAATCATAAGGGTTGGAAAAGGCCATCAGGACTGTTGAACCTAAAATTTGACCAAGGACCTCAAGATCATGAAATCTAACTTTTGATTGAACACTATTGTATCAACCAAACTATGGCACTCACATTTCTTGAACATTTCCAGGGATGGTGACTCCACCACTTCCCTTGGCAGCATGTTCCAACCCTTGACAACCCTTTCAGTGAAGAAATACAGTTAATAAGCATGCTTTCCTCTAGGCAAGAAGGAACAGATGTGAAATCCTCTTCCTTCACCTCCTGAAGAAATGCCAGATCTGAGCTAGGAAACGAGCTCAGTTCTGCACTGGCACACTTCACCTAAGTACAGACACTAACCTCCTTTGTGACTGCAACCCTTGAGGTTGAAAAGTTTCATTTCAACCATAGTAGCCATTCCAGTTGTCATAAAATTCAGGGCACTGACTCATTCAAGCAACCGACGGCAGTTCCATGTGGCAACATATGGCTCTTGGTTTTGGAAAGGAAATTTTAACATTATGACCCTTGTGAGGGAAATCAGTCTGGCAGTTGAGAGCACCATTTCCTATCATTATGGGGTTAAGGACATACTAAGTGGGTCTCATGATCTATAGAAATCTCATCAAGTGGACATAGACATAAACATAGTAGTAATGAAATACTTTCGGTGGAAATGTGGCAGCTTCAAGCCATCCCGTGTTTCCGCCCTGATTGTGATCTTGAAAAGCAGCACCTGCTTGTTTGAAACTTCTTCCAAGAAAAGTGGAATAAAAGCATAGAAATAATTTAGTAATTCAGTAGTTTGATTACTACAACAATCACCATCACCAGTCATTGCCCCACCTGGTATGTCAGACAAAAGCTCAAACACAGTAGTTTTATGACTAAATGTAGACTTCCCATGACCAATGAGTTTCAGTCCTTTGGATGACATAATTTCCAACAAATAATGGGGAATTACTAAAGAGAAGCCAAGAACAATTTGACTTGTAGCAGGGTATATTTTAAAATTTCCAGTGTAAAGAAATAATCAAATTCATAAGATATCAGAATATTCCATCCTGACAGAATTAAATTCCTGCTTCCTGCTTGCATTCCCTGTCCAGCTGGAGGATTCCCTTTCTCCAGGAGAGTCCTGAGAGGTGCAGAAAGTTGGCATAGCTGATTATATCACTGCAGGGAAGTGCTGTGTAGATGAAGCACAACCAAAATCTAATTATTGTCTGTGGTGCAAACAGCTCTATAGCTGCTGCTGCAGCTGAGGTTGTAGAAAGATGCCTGATGGCTGCTCTGTGTGATGCCAGCTCCAGGGCACAAAGCTCCTTCATACAGCTGCCTTTCCACACTTCCAGTCAGATCAGATGAAGTGCCAGCCTCAAAGGAGATGTGATAACTCATTAAACATCACAAAAGATGTTACAGGAGTTATTTAAAAGCAACAGCATTACCCACTTTTTAGAGGACACACAAAGACCGTAAGAAATTATGCTGCTTTCAGAAGGAGCTGGGCAGCAAATGGCTTTCCTGTCTGTTTCAGGACATAAAATATTTTTTTCTGTTTTCCTTTCTACTGAGAACAACCTCAAAACCTTGCAAATTTGTGAATGCAAAGCCACAGAGAGAATCCCAACCCCTTTCTCCCTGGGACAGCAGAATCTACTAGTGAGGAAATTACCAAAAAGTGAGGAAGCCAGGCCCCCACCTGTGTTCTGTATATTCCCAACAAAGAACCAACCTTTTGGCAACCCAGGTGATGGCCCCGGTCATCATGGCATTACTCAGGAGCACAAGCTTATCTTTATGCAAAACTTTTGCTGGAGCAGAGATTTCAACCACAGCCTCCTCCAGCACATGAGAACAGTACTGGTTCTTCTAGAAGAGGTGAGAAAAGGAGGTCACTTGCTTTCTGTTTTTTCCAGGAATTCCAGTCTGGGCCCCTGAATCATCTTCCCAGCAAAGCTTTGTCAAAACTGGCATGTTCTTGTGTGTTTTTTTTTTTTTTCCCCTCCTTTTTTTTTCAGTTTTAACTAATTTGACACTCTCAAAGGAAGAAAATTCAACAGTAAGTTGATGGAAAATTTTTGAACAGCTCTTGTTACAAAGCACAGTGGTGCCAAAGCCAGGAGCGAGACCTGGGAATGGTCACAGCTCTAATCACTCAGCTGTGTGCTTTGCTACTACTAATTTGTCATAGGAAAACAGATGGTGATGGTGGTGCACGGGGCCAGATTCTTACACTGCTTTAACATTTACAACTTGCATTGCAAACAGATCTTTGGGACCTCAGGAAGCCTGGGGCCCTGTTATGTTAGGCACTGTACAAACAGAGAGTAAGATACAGTCTCTGCTGTTGGGAGCTTCCTGAGAGACTAAATAGACAAGACAGATAAAGGAGGGAGGAAAAGCAGGGAAGTGATTTGCCCAAGGTCACACAGGAGGAACTTGCAGAGCTTGGAGTAGGTCTCACATCACAGGTCAGTATATTTCCACTTGTCCAAATCCCGTCTGCAAACAAACACCTGTGACCATTAAATCACTTGCTGAGCCACCTACAACTTCAGTGCAGCTCACTGCTTCATAACTACTCCATGCATGTTTCCTACAGAGGTACCAGGAGGAGCTCACCAGCATGGCACAGATGGGTGTCATTGCTGCTGGACTCAGTGAGGACATGATCAATCCCAGGGCAGCAGCAAAATGCTGTGCAAAGGGTTGGGTTTTTGTTTTGTTTTCACACCAGAACAGCTTTGCCTAAAAAGTTACATTAAAATACACTTGACACTGAGCACTAGAGAAAATGCCTGCTTCCAGCAGATCCCAAATACTGTATAAACTCATCAGGCCAAAGGCTGAGGCATCCTTTGACTTCTTGTGTTTTGCTCTTATACCAGGTTCACTGGAGAGGCCAAATGCACTTTAACCCTCTCTATATCATGCATTCATAAAAATACTCAGCAGATGCAGAAGCTTGTGCACAAAGCCTCCATCTTTTAAAGGTTAAAATAACTGTTTTGCAATTAAGCCATTATTTATCAAGTGGAATAACTGAGCTGTCATCTGATGTGAAGCCACAAATTCCAAACTGCAAGGATGTCCAGTGTATTCCATCATAAATGTGCTCTACTCAGGAAGAAAAATAGTATTTTTTACTTCAGAATTTTAGTACAGGTCATTTAACAACTGTTTTTCCAGAACCTCATGAAAAATTACGTATATTCTAATGCTTTCAAGAGTAGTTCAAACGTTTCACTGTAGGCTTGCTCTGTTCCATGCTGCTCCTGCTGCAGGCAGACTGTCAGCTGGATGGATTTCCTTTCTAATCAATCCATCCTCTCTCATGTCTCAGGGTAAATAGGGACCTGAGGAATGATGGCTCCGAGGCCTGGACTCATCCTACCCAGAAGCGGAGCTGATTTAGATGCCCAGTGCGGTCAATGACCTGACAAAACAAGAGACAGGTATGCTCACCCTCTCTCTCTTACCTTCCAGAGTGAGTTTCCTGAATTTGAGAAACAGGGGTTGCCTCTGCCTCAGTACATGAGGCAATGCAGGTGCAGAAGATCTCTGCAGATCTCTGCTGGTGAGGCAGAGCCACCATCATCCCCACGTCCCTCTGGAGCTGGGTTTGCTCCACACCAGCTCAACTCCAGACCCAAGGAGGGAATGCCGCTTAGGGGCAGGAATGTGCTAAGTGTACTCCTGTAGCATACATGCACAGTTTGATTTCATTCATAACTCTCCCATGTTCCAAGACTGCTCTCGACAAAAACAAAACCCTAATAAATGGGGATTGTCAGATGATTGTTTCAAAAGTGCATTCCTGTTCTGAGCTACAGCACCAAGGCAACCAGCAAGACCTATACTGCACTAGAACCATTAATTTTTAAAAACCAAACAATATCAAGTAATTTAGCATTCAAATTGACAGTAGGTTTTTGTTAAAAGCAGAAAGCAAACAAAATCCAAATTCTTAATACCCTTAGGAGTGTTTTCATTGCTCATTTGATTTACTTTCTCCCTAGAGCTTTTGCAATCCCACTGCAGCAAACTGTGAAGCAGGAAAGAGGATCTTCACTATAATAAAGCCTGACAAGTTAAATTCTCCTAAACTGAGCAAGCAGAAAAACTTAAACAAGATTTAAAACAACTGTATTAACCCAGGATATGACAAGAAAAAAACCCAACCCAGTTATGGGTACTGGTAGCACGTCTTGCTGGGAAGTTTATGTCTCCATGTCACTGTACACTGGACTGCCCATCCTAACGTTCCGCTCAGCGTGTCAAAAACAACAGCAAGAGTTTACAAAAGATCTTTGGCACTCAGTTAACAGCATTTTATTTCTTCTATGTTTTGCCAGTTAGTGTTGCAATCCTTGCAGCCTATTAGGCTATCCCTAGACATTCCTGAACTCCTTTAAAAACTCAGGCACTTGCTAGAAGGCAGCAAGACCCTTCTCTTCATGTAAGGACACTGCCACACATGGAGTGCAACTGCTGCCCTTTCAGGCTGGGCATTCACCCCGTGCTCCAACTTGGGTGTACTTTAAAAGCTTCTGGGTACCTCCAGTAATGCAGAAAATGACTGGCTGTGCATTGAACAGCTTTTCACGGAGCAAAACATTAAAGACAGAGATTTTAATCCATGAATTGCTATGCAGCCAGGAGAAAAAGGGGAGGAACGACCATATTCCATAATTGCCTGCAGCCCAAAAGGCAGCTGGCATCTGAGTCCTAGCAAGAAATGTTGAGCAGATTGTGGGTGCTGGCTATGGGGGAGCATTTTCTTGCTGGCATGAAAGGTGGGTGTTGATTCAGTGCTGGCAAAAGCCCTCCTCTGCACCCACAGAAGTTAAATCCTCTATCACCTCTCAACAAGTACATTATGATGGCAGAAGGCTTTTTTTATCTAGCTGATGACAAGGAAGCCTGTGAGGCTTTTTGAGGATCAGAGTTAAAAAAATACAACCTGATAACGCCTTATGTTTCTCTAAGGTGATCCTCAACTTCACTTAATCTTGTTTGAGGAGTGGCCGAGATACTAGGGTGAGTTGGCAGGGAGCTCCTCTGGGAGGGGAGCAGGGAGAGGATGGGTGGGCAGGATGTCAGATGGGAGGCACATGACCATACCTGAATGACTCTACTTCCATCCTGTGCCACTGAAACAAGGAAAGTGCCAGTAGGGATTTTATATTTTCAGAATTTATGACATGCGTTTTAAATTTAGGGAGGTAACAAAGAGATGGAGAAGAACCATCCTTTGTAATAAAGCATGGCAAGTCTCTCCAAGAGCAGTCACCTTGTGCTGGCTTAGAGAATACCTGGCAGACTACCTGATATTTACATCAGAACATATAAAAAGTGACTGCAGGGTTGAATTTGATACATGCACACACAGATCATGCCAGGAGCTGTGCTTCTGTGTCCACTGCTGTTGGGACCAAGGAAAACTGTTTTCTGCAAAGTGTGGTTAAACTCAATAACCAGAAAGATAGACCTTGCAGGGGCAGAGCTGGGACCAAGAGAAAGATCATGTGACAAAATGCTGCCTAAAGGAACTAATTAGCCAACAGAAGATGAGATTAGTTTTAGTTTCTTCTGCTACATTTTAACGTTTTCCCCATAAATCTATGTATGATGCAGGACATTTACTGTATTTCAGGTGCAAAATTTCAGTATAATTTTCTGAACAAAAAAAATCAATAATCAGATTGTTGTAATTAAAAACTGGTGCTTTCAGGGAAATTTTGTTATCTGTCAAATTCATCACCGAGGGACACAGCCTTTTTGCAAATCTGCTTTGGTTGAGTTTGTGGGCTCAGGGCTGGGTGTCCCTTGTTTCAGTTTGAGATTTTGACCCTGAAACCATGTGGGACCTGGAGTTTCCTCATATTGCCATGTGAATCCAGAAATCAGCTCCAGTCTGTGTGCAAGAGAGCCCAGCTTTGCTGAGCAGCCTGGAGAACAGTCACAAAATTTTCCACACACCTGAATTGAGCTTTAGGTCTGTAACAAAGCTGAAAGCTGGCCAAGTTTCTCCTGGCTTTGTTACCGGGCTTTTTGCAAAGATCTATTATCCTCTGCATTATATTTTTTTTTCTTTCAAAACCAAACCATTAGGGAAAAAAGGTTTGTGGAGGGGGAGGAGAGAATGTAAAAGAAACAGGAGTATATGTTTGCCTTTCAAGAGGGAGATGAAGCACTACAGGAATCTGTATCACTGCACTCACCAGTAGCTACAAACAGGTTGAGAGCTTCAAACGTAGGACAGCTGAGGGGAAGGCAAAAAAAAAAAAAAAAAAAAAAAAAAAAAAAAAAAAAAAAAAAAAAAAAGATAGCAGGAGCTCTGTTTGTCTTGGCAGGTTAGCACTCAGTGCCCACCTGCATTTGATTCTGCTCAGTCTCTGGACTCATCCCCTCACTTTGGAGTCATGGCAATACAGGAAGGCAGGAGGGGAAGGGAAACAGAACACTTTGTACTACCAGCCAGACCACTGTTTAACTTCTTCAGCCAAAAAACAAATATGAATATGGAAAGATTTTATGGTGAGATACATCAACAGACTGAAGCAGTTCTGAAAATCCTTCTGCAGTTGCTCATTCAAGGTTTTCAACCTGCAGACTTTTCTTGTGATTAATCCCAGTGTTTGTTTTGTAGCAGTAGTGCTAAGTATTTACCAAGTGATGTGAACTGTCAGCTCTGCCACAGAGAGTTCTGTCTGCTGAGAGTATTTTATTGTCTTCATAATTTGCACTTATATATATATATCTCTTATATATATATATATATATATATATTGTTGCTTTTTCAATTTCATTATGGTTTGAAAATGAAATCCAGAAAATAACCCCTGTGCTTACTAGCAAAGCAGTCTGGGTGTTGAGCAGTAGGAATACAGCAGCCATGAGCATTTCAAAATGCACAGAGCAAGAGAAAATTCTGTTGAAAACTATGCTTCCCTATGCATGGTAAAATTTAAATCACTCATTTATTTACTTACAAAAATTCTTTTATGTCAGACTGCTTTTGCAGATACTCTCCCTCTAAATTCAGAGTATATTTTAGCAGCCCAAATGCTGTGCACAGGCCTTAAGCATGCTGAACCTGGCAGTATGCCCCCAAATTAGGCTGTGCTGAGCAGACAGAACAACAGACATCTTCCTCCCTTGTGCCATAAGAGATGACAGAAGTAAAATTCCTTTTTATTTTTTTTTCATTGGAGATGCTTCACATAAAGAAACATCATAACGCGAACTGCTGATAGCACCTGATTGGTGCTATGGCAAGCACTTCCTGAAGCAGAAAATCTCAGAAAGTGACTATAACAGCTAGAGAATAACAAGATGCCTCTGCATCCACAGGCATCACATCACTGAAATATCCTGATGTCTTCTAAAGCCTTGGAGCTCATAAACCACTAACAACTTTCCATCTCACTCAGAAAAAAATGACAGCTTTTTGGAAAGCTTGAGCATAACTGAATTGGAAATGTAAAAAGCACTATTTTAATTTTGTACAGTCTGTCACTGTAAAACCATGATACCTAAATTGCTTAAAAACTGTTGAAAGTGAATATCTAAACAGATATTCTACAACTTTTTAGCTATCCTGTGCATTATAATTATGAATAAATTAATCAAAGTGTTTTCATTATTTTATTCAGAAGTGAGGGAGGCAATGGCACTCTTCATTGGAAACTGCAATGTTAAATTCTAAACATTTGGAAATGGGGTAACAAACAGTAAGATAGGAGTTAAATGTAGGCAAAAAGATACAGAGGAGGAAGCAGTAAGAGCAATTCAATGCCTTTCTCCTTCCCATCCCTCCTGCTTTACCAGCACAGGGGAGATTGCTAACAGAGGGGTTAGGAACCACAAAAACCCACTCCTGATCTCTGAGTCATTCCTGGGTCTCACAGAGGAGTATTGCAGAATATTGCTATAATTGTTGTCCATAAGGTAACAACACAGAAGGTGGATTTCCACCCAAATACCATGGATTTTTTTTCCCATGTCATTTCAGTCCTCTCCAGCAAATGATTTTCTGTAAGTGTCAACACAGATGTGTATTTTGGAGGCAGTCATACTGATGCTTTTTATAGTCAGCAGAGAGAAACAGGCAACTACACTGTAGTCCACATGATTTATTTTAGATGTCTGTTTTACGATGAAGTACATCATGCTCTAGATATGACTATTCTCCTGCCCCCCCCCCCAAAAAAANCTAGACTGGTAAGATTAGAGATCAACACTAAAGAATAAAATACCCAAAGAGTCAAGATGAGTCACTCTTACTCTTGCTTGAACCCATTGCTCTGCTGCATTGAATGAGATTCTGCCACTGACCTTGTCACAAAACCAGTATCATACTTATCATTGCTCTGTCTCCATTTCAGCCACCATGCCACATCACAGTCACCAGGCCAAGAGTCAACAACCTTTGGAGGCTGTGCTTTTCTATTTGGGAAGATAAGCATGTTGTCCTAACCTGGATGGGAACAAGGATGAGTGGCTAGCAATAATAACTTGCCTTGGCTAAGGCAGTGGTATCTACAGACCTGGGCCTCAAAGGGAGGCAACAACAGGGGCTCAATGCCAAGGTTTAAACATCACAGCTCTCAAAAATAATAATCCAAACCTTTACACCTCAGCTGAAACTGAAGAAGCTTACAGTGCTCACCATTTTTCTTACCCGTTACAAGAACACTCACCAACACAACTTTCTAATATCTCCAAGACTCTGGCTTTTGGTAGCTCTTTGATTGGAGCAGATTAAATGTACCAGTGAAAGACACAAATGTGGACTTTCACAGGACAGCCATTTTTGTGACAGCTTTCCAAAAAAAACCATGAAAATAGACTAATTTTTCTCCAATCAAAATATCTATTCTCATTTTCCCCAAAATTCATTATCAAAGCTTTTGTGGATGGGATTGAGCATAAGAAATTTGTGAAGACTGAAGTCTAAGGAAAAACCTACGGAGAGTTACAAGAGAAAAAAAAATGGCTTTCTAATGAAAAAGTTTGATGCAGTATTCAGGAAAGAAAAGTTATGGGATTACAGTAATACACCATTTTCAGTCAAAATTTCATTGCCTTTCACTCTGTTAATTATGCTTTAAACTGCCCTAGATTGTGCCAGAAGCAGTCACAGAAGTAGAATAAAGGATGATAATAACACCACTTTGGTTTTGTGGAGCCTCCATAGCTGGGTGGCACCTAAATAAAAGCATTTAAACTGCCAGAAGCCAATTTGTGGTTTGGTTTTGGATTAATTTACATTTTGGTTTGGCTTCCAAACAGATCTAAGTATGACTGGGGTAGGGTATGAGAGCACAGAACCCTCTTATTTCTGTGAGGTGGGCAAGGCTTATGTTTCACCATCACTGATTTGTGGTTAGCCTCTTCTTTTGGCTATTAAATTTAATCAAGATTATAGAACTGCTGTTTGCTCAAGCCACTGCTAGAGCCAAAGATGCTCTGCAGATGTACACATCTAGGCTTGTGCAGATGTGACTGCAGAATCAGGCCCACAATATGGATAGCCTTTAAGTATAGAACAGAATATAGAAGTATTTATTAGAATACAAGACTGGTATCTCAAGTACGTGCTGAATGCCTTAACAAGGTGACCCAGGAGAAGTCATTAAAAATACCCTTTTAAGTCTTCCACAGCACAGTGGTTTCAGTGCAGAGCTTTGTATCATGAATTTGCAGCTAATGAAATCAGGGGGAAGTACTGACAGCTATATGAGCATTTAAGCCCTATGCATTTATAGGAGGCTTAAATAATGAAAATTAGAATTAGAATGAGTTAACAGAATTAAGTGCTTTTGACAATGTTTTAAATATGAATAAAATTCTTATGATTTATGAAATCCCTTAAGATGACTGGAGTATGAAAAGTGACATGATAACAACATGCGTGGTTCTAGAGTTTCTTTATGCTGGAAGCAATACATGTAGGGGCACATACCAACTTTCTAAACACATAACTAGGTCAGGTTGTACAGTTCCCAAAAAAAGAGAGGAGACAGCTATTTTTTATTGTATTTAGATCTGCTTTGATTGTCTTTGTGCTGCATCTTCTTCCATCTTGCAACTTAAACTGAGAAGGACTCCAAGAGGTCTTTTGAGCCCAAGCACAAGGAGAAGAGTTTGGCAAGAACCTGAACCTTTATACTTTTTTTTGTTTCAAAATACATGTGTGGAGATATGTGTGAGAGTGCATCATTTATGTTTTAATGCACGCACACAGACAACTTATTGAATGTTCACGGTCCCAAGTTTCCCAAATATCCTTCTAAATATCTTCAAGACAACCACAGCATTGAAACCAAGTTTCAAAGAAGGATCACAGAATTTATTAAGGGAGAGAGAATGCATCCTGGGATAGGAAAATAGGAGAAGTTGGCTTGTTCAGCTTCATAAAGGAAAGGTAAAGAAAATATATCATGGCCCTGTGTGACTATGACCATAGAGCATAAGATCAAATTGCAATAAAATGGTCATGAATAAATGTAGTTAAAGTTAGAAAAAGGTTTTTAGCTGTCCGAAGAGTGAAATTCTGTAAGCTGCTTACACATGAGGCTAATGGTGACAAGTTGCCTAAATGGCTTTCAGATGGATTTTAAGGGGATTAGGGAAGGGAATGATTAATTTATAGAGAGAAATTCCCAGAAAGTGGGTTCTGAAGCAGAACTGTAGGTATCCAGCATATTGGTACAAGGGAGCTTGAAAGGGGAATGTATCTCTGTTTGTAGTGCAGTTATACCAAACAAACTTCAAGCTTTCATGCCTTGTGAAGAATTAATCACCCTGCTGCCCTTGTTTCTGATATTTTCCTCCCTCTGCTGAACAACTGGATACTGCAACAAGATGCAGCCACACTCATGCTTCAAGGCATTACATTCTCTTCAGCATCTAGTTGGCACATCCCGCTGGCACTCAATGGAACAGCACATGTTTTTCCTTCAGGTCATACTGGCAGGTACTTCACTGGGTTTCCCTGTTTCCTCAGAAGCAATGATTATTAGTCAGCTTTTTTTCTACCTGGGAGCTGTATTTCGCACACAATCTCATTTTGCAATACCCTTGATCTCTCCTATTATACTCCTATGGCACATTATAGCATGACTTTTGACCTTCCACTATAAATATGTATTTTTGAAGGCTTATAAATAGTGTTTTGTGTGCTGTGATTGCAGGAATGAAAGATCTGTGCACTCCTGAACTGGGCATCTGTCTTAGAGTTGCAACTGAGGGAGATCAGTCTCAAAGGCAGAAGGTGGTTCTTTCTAGCCTGATGTTCCTGAATACAATTTACTATAAAAGACCTGCATGCTCATGAGCACAGGGACTGGAAAAAAAAGTCAACAGACAAGTTCTTTTTGGCTTGGGTAGCATTTGGTAATTGCATCTGAGAAAACAGTTGAAAACAGGTTTAGCGTGGATTCATATGAATTAAGTAGAACATTTAGTTCCTCCCTCACTTAGGCCTCTTGGAGGGCAATTTTCATCCCAGACATTACAGAGCCTCAGTTTTGAAATGCATACAAAGGGAGATAAAACAGTTATCTGGCAGGCAAGAAATACAAGTGGAACAGTGATAGGAAGTAGAAGAGGGAGAGAGAAGTCTGGTTTGGGAAGAGAAGAAATGAGGTTGGAACTGCAGTACCCTGAGGAATGGAATAGCCAGGAGGGGCCTGGCATTTTGTGACATAACTCTAATACAAATATACCCTTTTAGAATCTTCAAAGAAACAGAGAAGCTGTGACTAGTTATATTCAGATAAGCTTTGAAACAGGTATCTTCATTTTAGTGTTAGGAGAAAGCAGCACAGAGATTTTCCTAGCAAGACATGAAAACCTACCCAAACCAAAGATCAGAACTCAGAACCTTTTTCTCTAAATCCCATATTTAGTCCTCTAGTAGACACTGTTTAATAAGAGCAGATGCACTGTAAATGCTAAAAACACCATTTCTAAATTAAAAAAAAATAATAATTAAGAGGCAAGACCCACAAACATCCGTATTCCAGGAAAGTATTGCTCTTGAACAATTTCTGCAGAACACATTTATGTTTCTTGAGATGAGAACTTGCTGAAGCTTTATGAGAATCTTCCTCTCTGTGACAGCACACTGTCATTGCCATCAATAAACCATCCATGGAGCTGCCACAAATACAACAGAGCCTTCTGCCTTCAGAGCACCATCTTGCCATCCTTTTCTTTTTTGAGGGGAATTGGATTGGGTGCAATGGTTGATCCTTTCTCTGTGCTTCCCTTTCTAACTTAAAACTCAGCACAATGACCACCTAACTGCACCATGGAAGGGAATGGGTAGAATTTATTAAAGGGGAAAGAAAAATGAAAAAAAAAAAGCTTGCAGCTTCCTCAGGTATTAGGGTGCAGATGGCGTGGATGCTAACTTGGGTACAGCTCTTTAATGACTGAATAAATGGCAGTAATGAGGCAGTTCCAAGGTTTATCAGATTACTGCATTCATTTGCACTAAATATCATATTTAGTGATTTGTGCTGATTCGTCTGTTTGTGGGATTAGTTACAGTTCATTGTAAGTTCTAACTATATTTCCATGTATTGTGTTAAGACCTGATTCAAGAGTAGTTTTATTTGATAAAAACCAGATGTTCTTAAAAGAGACTCTCTCCTTCACAGTACAAAACATTATTTTTAGCAATTGTATGTACCTTACAAAATTAATAAGCACAGCATCTCCCTGCATGACATACGACATTATTATATTTTTCCCTGTTGAGGGACTTTTAAGCCATTGGGGTCATGACCTCTGCGCCTTATGAGAAATGAAAAAGCACATGGTTCCAATTTTATCTTCAACCCTGCCCTGTTGCTGACATGTATGTTTACAATACGGTTCATCTGTTGACCCTTCACTTACATTTAAAATATTAGCTAACATTTTTTGGTCCCAATCTCAACGGTGCATGGCGATTAGCTTTTAAGACCAGTTGTTTTCTTTATTGCCTTTTGACATGCACATCTTATCCGAAAGCCCTTGACTGTTTTTCTAATTTGAAAACAGCACCAGCCACAAAACCCGCTCCAGTATGTCTGGATGCTCCCACTCTCCTGTGATGCCGGGAACTTCAGATTCTTAAATACACAATATCACCCCACTTGCAGAGATGGGAAACATCCTGCACTGGTCTGAGATATCCCTGAGGAGCTGCCTGGCTCTAACCCCACTCTTGGCTGCCTTCAGTCCTGGTTGAGGTGGGTCAGGCTGAGCTCAGCCTGACGTGTCTTCTGGGGGACACTGTCTGTCCCCCAAGTTCCCCTGCATGAGACTCCTGGGAGATGGCAGCTGGATCATGCTGCAGGCGAGTCAAGAAGAAAACTCTTCCAGAGAAACCAGCCCTTTTCCCAATCAGGGCTGGGTGTTGAAAGAAAACACTTTCACTCTTCAGCATGGAGAGAAAGAAAGAGCAATCAGCTAAGACTGACTTTTTGAAAGGGGCGGGGGAGAGGCACTAAAAACTAAGAAAGCTGCTTATTTTTCACTCCAATTTCCCTTACATCAAAAGAAAGGTGAAGGAAAAAGGGAAGAAGTGGGGGAGGAGGTATCTCATTTTAATTTCTTTTTAATAAAGGGGAAAATTTGAACCAGAAAATTAAGAAGTATTTTCCTTCTAAGTTAAAATGACAGACAATTTAGAAAGACACCTTTAGCACTTGAATTTCTTCAAATTTACCCCCTTTGTTTTAAATAGTATTTTTAAATTTTAAACAACAACATAAAATGTGCTCTGATAGCTTGATTGTGAAAAGAAAAAAAGAGCACTTTCATTATAAAAAAGAAAATTACTTTTTTATTTTCACCATACTGTATTATATGATACCTTATTAAGTGAGCTCATATAAATGGATGCCTTAGTTCAAACTTCATAATAGGGCACCACATTCATCATTTGCATAGTTCAAAATATTTTCCTAATTCTGAAGTTTGGCACTCTCAGTTTTCCTCTAATCCACTATCCTAGTAGATATTTTCAATGTGCTTATTGATGTATTTGGCTTCCCATAAAAATTCTGTAAATAACTCTCAGGCCTGAAATGTACTAAGCTTTTTATGCTGCTAAAGAGACCTTCAGAAGTGTTAATGCTTTCTTTTCAGGGAGTGAGAGCACGGTCTCTTTTCAGTGGTTGTTATGGGAAGATATTTCAGTGACAACCAGGCAGATTCAGGGTCACTATTTCTTGGAGGAAGGGATACGGATATGACAGGCTCTGAAAACACCTACTTCCTTCAGGTTTCAACCATCATAAATGTCCTTAAAAACCTTGAGAAGGGCTGAATAATGACAGTGAAAAAAGCTTCTGACATCTGTAGGCTAGAGCCATTGCTTTGTACTGTGGAAAGAACTGGCAGAGAAAGCTGAAGAGAGATGCTGTCCTTCCCCTAATGAGCACAGCAGTACACCTCGACACCACAGAGATACTGCTGTGTACAGCTATAAGCTCATGATAGCTGCAGAGGGATTTCCTATTCTCTGTGTTTGGGTAATCCCATACACTCCCAGGTAATTTGGCTACATACAAATATCCACATGTATATTTGTTTAATAACAAACTGATGCATTCCCAAGATATCCTGTAAGAGTCCAGTCCATAAATAATCTTGTTAAATTGTTGAAGTCTTTGCTGTTCACAGGGAATTGGTTCTAGCTGGAGAACCAGACCCTAAAATTGTCTTCCTTCGTCACTCCTGTAATTCCTTTAATCTTCTTCCTTTTATTTTTTTTTTCCTTTTAATTTTTCTTGATGGCTCCAGTTGCCAGAATAGCAGATATTGGCCAAGACACTTGGAAACCCCGTGTCTCAGGAACTGATGCCAATGGCAGTTGGGGGAGCAGCACTGGTGTTCAGCATAATTGGCTTTTTTCCTCTGGGTAATGAAGACATCATACTGCTTCTGCCCTCCCATCCCTATAACCTCTGATCCGGGACATGGAGTCTCTGGGAATGAAACATGGAGCCTCTCAGGACTGCATAAAATCAGTCAAAGCCAGTGCCACCAGGGAAGCTGTTCCTTGCCATGTTGGCAATTCACTAATCGCCTCCATTATCATGCCAGCAAGGCGGACAGATGGAGGCAGCACTCCTGAGTCATCTGCAAACTATGGTCCATTTCCCCATACAACTATTTCTAAAAGTTTCTAACATAGCCCATCTTCACTTACTTGCATCTTTGACTCATGCAGGATTTAAAACTGTATCATTAGCACGTTGGATCCGTGCCAGTTAGGCACCACAAAGCTGCATTTTCCCCTTCAGCAGTTGTGTGCAAGTCAGATTTTGAAGGGAAAAAAACAACCCATAAATTCACCAGCTCAAAATTATGCTGTAGTTTATTAATATGTAATTTTAGGAGGTTGGATTTCCTGCCTTCCACTCCACCAATACATAGCAGTGCAAGTAGAATACTTAAAGCTTTTTTAATGCCTGCTTGCCCACAATTCCTGTAACCTTGCAACAATGAAGAACAGAGAGATTTGTTTCACAACACTATCAATAATGGTCAAATAATTAAAACATGGCCATACATACCTAAAAGAAGGCTCAGCAGCAGTAAGGCATAGTGATCAAAGAGCAAAGCTTTTCATATTGTACCTTTTCCATTATTTCTGACCTCACTGTGGAAATACTCATATTTTATCAATAAAGAAAAAGACAATAACTTTTTCCAATGTGACAACTTTTGAAACATGACAATGAATGACTTAGTACAAGAAAATCTATTATGTCTCAGCATCAGTTTTCTGCTATTTATTTCCACTCCACTCCCATTACCATAATTTAATGCTCCAACCTGTGCAAGAGTACTGAAATGGATCTGACCATCAAAATCAATTAAACTTGATTATTTCTGATTCCTCTAACACATGTGGCGTCATCACCATTACTTCAACTCTTCTGACCTGCTCCAGTTCACTGTTCTCCCTCTCCATGCCTGATTTTCAACTGATCTTCTGTCTAGGAAAGGACCCTCTCTTTACTTTATTTTGCAAAAACTTAGTGAGAAGAGGGCTGGGCCTTGAGGTACTACCATAACTCAAATATTATGATTACTATTAATAACAACAAGACAACATGATTAGGCATATAGGTCATATTAATATTGGAAGTGCTGTGTTGACAGCTTCACTTATGCAGAGGTAAACACTGATGTTTAAAACCATAAAAAGCAAGGGAATGTCAAAATATACACTGACTTAAAAGAAGCTTTAACTGTTACAGCATTGTGGAAGACATAACAGGAAATGCTTCAGATACTACATACATACAGATTTATGCACACATGTACTTCATCCATTTTTGTATGAATGATTTTCACACAAATCCTTTGCTAAAGTTCAAAAAACCATTGAGTTTTCTGTTTACTCAGATAAAACAGTTACAAAACAGTAACTCTACTGAGGGTGACTTCACCAGAGAAAGGAACTCTACAAACTGAAAAAGCACTTTCAAATTCTAACTGTAGCAGATGTTGTTTTGGTCATTTCTAGCTGGCTGTGAAGTTAGAGCCTCAGAACTGTGGTTTCATATGTGGTTCAAGCACTGGCTGCCTTTATGCCAGGAGAAAAAAAAGGATTGTTGCATGCAGGCTCTGGCATGCATTGTTTAAAAAAAAACCAAACCAAAACAAAACCCCAAACCATGTCTGTCTTCAATTATTTTCCATTACAGCATTGTCTGCATATAATTGCTCCATGTTTTCCATTAAGGAGTGCCAAATAAATGGGCATGTTAGGGTATAGGATGTACAAATTCCAGTGGTGATGCTGCCCTGTATCAGTAAATAAGATGAAACACAATCCCCCTTGACCTGTGTGACATTTTCATACAATTAATCTGTGTTTTTCAAGTCTCCAGCATTATTTACCATATCTTCGATCAACAACTGAGACTGAGGACTTGGAGAAAATCCAGGCAATGCAAACTTATACAGTGCCTTCAAAGAGGTCTTAACTGAGGCTAAATGGTTAAATGCCTTGTCAAATGGGCTGTTGCCAAAATATGCAGAGAGGATTTTGGGGTTTGTCTTTTTGGTCTTGTTTCTAAAATTTGAGAGAGCTACACATCACAGAGTATTTTTGTGATATATTGAGGTTTCCACAAAGATGAGGCCCCACATGGCAAGTTGGTTGCTCCCCAAAATCATCCTTTTTATCATTAGCCTTTCCACAAAAGGCTTTGTCTGCTTCTACATCCTGGCTATGTGGATCAGACTCATTAGGCTGGGGACAAGAGGAGCCCCCAGGAGTTGGCACCTTGGGATCCTCAGCAGCCTCCCATCTGAGCAGGGCTTGGGCATCCCTTCCCAGAAGCAGAAGGCATGCGGGAGCAGTGCACACCAGGAATCAGATAGTGCCAAACAAGATGCAGGGTCATTTGTAAGATGTAAGAATTCAGGAGGCACATTGTGATTTGCCAGCTGTTAAATGTCATCCTGCACAGAGCTGGTCCTGGGCTGAGCTCAGCTACAGTGAAGGTTTGTCTTTTTGCATTGATACTTATCAACACCTTTAATCAGAAAAAATAGTATAGGGCCCAGAATAATTCCATTGTACAGCAGGAGTTAATATACCTGGCCTATAGCACACACATGGCTACTTCTGCCAAGGGGTCTTAGTGAGCAAATTGGTCAGGTTTGGCAGTTCATAAATAAGCTGTAATTATCCACTGGAAACAGCATAGTTACACCTGAACTACAACGCAGCATTACCATTCTCTTATTAGTCTGACCAAGTTATTGAGATAGATACATCTAAACAGAATAAATCCATGACCTTCACATTGCTAAGGCTGTGCTACTGCCTCCTTTCCCTTCTCCTCACCAGCGCACTGCCCCCACCCCAGCAGTGCTAGCTGTAAACTCGAGACGGCACACCCTTGGGTATAGCCAGCTGTGCTGCTAGAGGGGAAATCTGAGCATATGCATACTCCAAAATGAAACTCAACAGCAGAGAAAACAAAACAAAGCTGCTTGTGTAAGAGAAGACAGAGTCACACTCTTTCACATTAATGAGGGAATGATGCCCAAGTGGAGTCTGACACTCCGTCACAGGAACATCTGCAGAAGAAGTTTTGAAAAGGTCAAGAAGTTATGATTTGCAATGGAAAAATACTCAAATGCTATCTGAGCTATTCTTAATTGAACTTGACAGAACACGTGTGCACTGACACTACGAGGATATTCAGAAACTGAAGCTGGATCAGCTTCCTAATGGAGCAAGAGAGAAATGTATAAACTGTTGAAGAGGTTAAATTTTCACTGGAATGGTTGTTTTTTAAAAAAAAAAACTTGACATGATGAGGAACAAAAGCAATTATAGCACAAATTGAGCAGAATACATTTTAAGTACAGCTGCTAGTTCTTACTCATTTTGAGGGGAAAAATCACTTATTTTGATGAGATGAAACCAAAATTACAACATAAATGGAGTTTTTAATCTAATTAATGATTGTAGCTGAGCATTTAGTTAAAAAAAGCAATTGATTTTTTTGTTCAGACTACATCCAAAAAGAAGTGATAGTCTCAGAGCAAAAAGCCATTGTGCTAAGAGAGCAGACTTTTTCTGTTACCAGTACAACAGCTTTCTGTGTGCTGTGGGCTTTTTCAGGCAGGGTAACTGCCTTCTATGCCTTTGAGTAACTCCTAATGGGCTCCTGATGCTGACTGGATCCTAGAAAAAAGAAACTACACAGCCTCCCATCCTCCCCTCATTAAAAAAAAAATCTATATATATCTATATATAGATATCTATCTCTCTCTATTTATATCTATATGTATCATATAGAGATATATATCTGAATATATTTGATTACAATAATCTACCTCAAAACCACAGTAAGCCTGCAAAATGGAACCATGTCCTATTCTCCTGCCCATTTCACATACAGCTTGCATCTCTTAGCAGCTAATACCACATTCCTTAAATATTTTCCTTTCTAGAAAGAAGACACCTCCAGCATCAACTTTCTTTAGCCCATACCATAGTGAAGTAGCCTTTCCCAGAGCCTTTCCCTTTTAATTCTATCCCAAATACTGTACTCTGTGAGAAATCTTTCCCACTAGAGAGGAAAACCACTGGTACTGCTCAGCATGCTGGGATGTTTGCCAAGTGCTTGGTAGCTGTGGGTCTTTGGTCGTAGGTGCTTACACCTGCACAATCTTGTAATAATTTATTCTGAGAAAGCGGTTAAGAGTAAAACTCTGGTTTAACTGAAGTTACAGGATTTTTTTTTAAGTTGATTTACTTACATTTTACTTACATTGGATCTCCCAGTCACAAAACTGGAGTAAGAGAAATCAAAGGGTGGAAGTGTGACTGACACGTTTTGAACAGTGCATGTAAATGAGTCTGACTGAAAGGCAGAAGTGGTTCCACAAGCAGTATTCCCTGACATGTCTCAGCTCAAACCTGACCTTCAGAATATGGGAATGGAAAACAATAAGTAAGAAACTATATAATCCATAGTGACCAAAGGAAGAATAAGAATAAAAGTCCCTAGTTTCCCACAGTAGGTGGGAAAGATAGAAAGTAAAACATGTGCTTCCTTTTACCCCTAGCTCTACCAGTGCCTTTCCATGTCTTTTCTGGATGTAGGAACTGCACGTGTAACTGGGAAGCAGTAATTTTCTAGTGCATGCCTTTTCAGCAGCTGTTAGGACATCTGGATAGAAATCCATCTGGTGCTTAGCATAACAAACACCACCTTAAACTTTCAGAGTCCCCTTCCTTCTGCACAGTTACATGAACATGAAACAGCAGTGGGACTGTTTTGCTTCCAGAATAGTAGGTGGGGAGCTGTGAAAAGAAGGAAGATTTTTCAACATGGAGCTTCAGAAAAAGTCCTGACTCCCTTCAAAGTCTCAGGGAAAAACTTTTGACTCCCCAAAGACAGCAGCATCTCCAAAGAACTGTAGAGAGTTTGATTTCATCCCATCTCATCCCTTCCTGGGTATTTTTCCGTTGGGGTTTGCACAGAGTCTGCAGGATTAGGGAAGCACCAGCTCTGAGTCTGTCAAGTTCTGGTTCTGTTTTCAGTAGTTATATATATGTTGTACTCTGTGATGAATTAAAACTACAATAAAAGTCCTCTCACTTGTTACTGTATTTGTGTAACACTCAAATTAGATGGGAAGAGTTATTTGAGAGAAACTAATCCAATGCACATCCAAAACCACACCAGGTTTCAATATAGCAGCTATCTACTAACACACTGCATGGTCAAGTGGGAAATTCAGCCAGATCTGTGTTGCTCAATGTCAAAGACAGGCAGAAATTGCACTTCTGGCTTATCAACTCCCTCACTGCCCAGAACAACAACAAGAACTCATAAAAAAAAGTGAGAAAATCTTCTTGGTAGGATGATAGCTTAACATGATTTTGTGCTTCCATCAATCATTTGTTATCTTTTCCATTCCCAGTGGAAATCCCTGGCATCTGAGAAGTGAAATACTGGGAGGTTGCTGGGCTACATAAGAGCTACAGATGTGTGTCACTAGAAGGAGGATCCTATTTCAGGTTCCTGACCTGTGAAAGAGACATGGGTAGAAGATATGCAGAGGAGTTTTCAGGCTTCTTAAAATATTTTGGCCCTTCATCTTCTGTGTATGTGTATCGTGGCCTATATAATTTGGATGATGTGCGGAGTACCATGTAACTGGTTGCTACAAGAGATGCTCCTAACACAGGATCTGTTGATCAATTTACTATTTTAAGCTAAAAAAAGATTTGCTACTTTTTTTCCAAGACCAGTGTGGATTGCCTCATGTACACACAAAGGATTTGCACTGCACTCACAGAAGTCAGGTATGCAGTGTTAAAAATTTATCCTTCATATTTACATTATACCTATTACAATAGTTTTTGATGTTTCAATTGGTAGTAAATTACCCTTCATCTTTCATCTTTCATAAGGAAGCAGAATGGCAAATCTATCTCGACCCTAGAGGCATGGATATGTGAGTTGCAAGGGAAAACAACCTCAAAAGGGGGTTCTTCCATGAAAATTGCTGCTCATTGGGCCAAAGGGCATGGCACTGGGTGGGTCCACTGCATCCCCTGCCATGCATCAGCCTCTGGGGAAATGGAATGATAAAATGGACTGTTAAGACTACACTGATAGCACTGGGTGTGGGGACATTCAAACATTGAGGTACACACTTAGGGAAAGCCACCTGCTCAGTAAACACTAGGGGATCTGCCAGCTGGGCTGGCCATGCCCAATACAATTTATTACATACTAAAGAAAGGGATAAAGGCTCTATAGTGCACATAAAAATATGCTGGGGAGGACAGGCTAGGTTATTCCTGTCAGACAAAGGCAAACCCATCCATGGGATCGCTTTTACTCAGGGACCCGGAGGCACATCATGGGTGATGCAGGATAGTGAGGAAGTCTGATACGTTCCTCCAGGGGATTTGATTCTGGGAGAGAATGGCCAATGACTTGAATTGTATGATGCTAATTCTATATAATACTATATGTAACCCCTACTACGGTTGCTATATGCAGTATCAACAGCATTACAGTGACAGTTCCCCAGATTAATGAAGAATGAAATTTGAAGAAACTCTGACAATAATAGAACCAGACAAGCGCAGTGGTGATGGAACCAGAACTGGCTTCTGTGCCAGTTCAACGATCCAACACCACAGACCATTTCTCCTGCCCTTTGGACTGGTATGACAGATGGATCCCAAAATCATTGACTAAATAAACTCAATGGAAATTTTGAAGGGATGGCCCGTAGACAAAGGGAATGATGCCTGTGTGTATATATCCAAAGACAGGGAAGGATGCACTGGAAAGTGTGGGGCTTGGGCATGACATAAATGGTATAGAAGAAGGAATGGGTGCTTTGCTGGTTTCAGTTCAGATAGAGTTAATTTTCTTGCTAGTAGCTGCTATAGTGCTGTGTTTGGGATTTAGGAGGAGAATAATGTTGACAGACTAATGTTTTAGTTGTTGCTAAGCAGTGTTTACACTAAGTCAAACACTTTTCAGCTCCCCACACCACTCCACCAGCAAGTGGGTTGGGAGGCATAAGAAGCTGAGAGAAGACACAGCCAGGACAGCTGACCCAACTGGCCAAAGAGATATTCCATACCATAGAACACCACACCCAGTAAATAAACTGGGGGAAGCTGGCTGGGAGGAGCCAATCACTGTTTGGGAACTGGCTGGACAGCAGTCGGCAGGTGGTGAGCAACTGCACTGTGCAGCACTCGTCTCTATCTCAGCTCATGGATTTCTTTTTCCCCAACACTCTCCCCCATCTTACTGGGGTCAGGGGGGTGAGTGAGTGAATAGAATTTGAGGGGGGCATGTTCAGAGTTCCACATAGTTGGGGACAAGGGTTGCTACAAGGGATGCTTCTAATACAGGATCTGTTTATCCGGTTTTGAGTTCAGATGTGTTAAACAACTGACTGTTTTAACCTAAAAAACATTTGCTACTTTTTTCAAGAGCACTGTGGACTGCCTTGTGTAGGCATACTGGATTTGCACTGCACTCACAGAAGTCAAGTATGTGATAAAAAAAATATATCCTTTATATTTACATAATATTAAGTTTTTGATGTTCAGATTGGTACTAAATTACCTTTCATTAACAAGCTGTTCACTGCAAGCAGTAAATAACAGAAATACTAATTGCAGTGGAAAGTTACAGATGATTTGGGGAAAGTCCATAAAGTTTAAAACTGAAACGGAACTGCAAAAATTAGGAACATACATGAACTGAGCTTTGGTTCAACCAGAAGACTGATAAAGACGGATGCCAGTTTGCATTGGCAGTTATGAGTTGAGGATTTCTGTGGACTGGTACACTTGTAAAGTTGGATCAGAACTTCAGTAAATTACTGACATATGTATCAGCTCTGGGAGGGTTTTGTTTTTAGAAAGAGAGAATTAAAACAAGGGCTGCCCAGGACTAAATTCTGCCCTGAAGCTCTGACTGAATTTATTTCTCATGTTATGTAGTTTATCAGGATCTTATCCATGGAATAGTTTGCTAAATTAACAGCTCAAACAGAATAGATTGCATTAAATGTTGTGGGTCAGAGGAAAATTAATTCCAAAGTTTGAAACTCCCAAGTCCAAATCCTGCACTTACATTACTGTGGATTTACGCCAGTGTAAATGAGAGAAGAATTTGGCCCCTGACCTTCTCCAAGCAGGTCATTATAGTTGAAATAGTAACTGATCTTAGAAAAACATTTTTGCTGCGAGGTATTTATTTCTGTATAAAGGTTTATGGAACATCATATTCTTTGCCCTTTAAGACTGATACTCACATATGTAAACACCACTGGGCCATAGCTTAATCCAACCTCTCTAAATCTGGCTAAAACAATGGAAATATCTTCTGAAACCATTGTGGGTTGTATCCAATATAGTTAAAAACATCTGACTGCAACCGCAAATATGCTGGTATTTGGTTGTGCTATAAAAACATTTTTATGTCAAATACAACTGGGACTAATACAGTATACTACAAGTATGGTTAACCCTTGGAACGAACGACATTTAGACACTTGAAAGTTAAGGTAGTCCGCACTGATTACATTTTCTTATGAAGAGCATAAAATGAATGTAGGGTATACAGAAATAATTACTAGTATTAATAGGGCAGTTGGCACTTACATAGCATCTTCCATGCTATACTATAAACATACCAGCAATGTGATCAACTCCTGCAGCTACTTGTTCTCTTGAGTGCTCAAGATAAAACTGAGCCCAAATGCTGCCTGTTAAGCGAATAAACCTGTGTGCCCTCTTTCCCCTGCCCACCAACTGCCCACCAACATGTGCTCAAGTGCACACACACACACAAGGAACCATTTCAATGCTCACCAAACCTGGTGTTACCAGAGGGGTCTAATCAGTGCTTAGAAAAGCACCAACGAGGAGAGAAAGGGAAAGCTGAGTTAGGCGGGGCTGCAAGGGGAGTGTTTAGCTGGCACATGGTATTACACAGAAAGGCAGATTGGACACTTGGCTACAACAAAAAAAAACCAAACCAAAAAGCATTTAAATAGAAGAGATTGAGAATCTTTTCTGATGAAAAGGTTTTCCAAGTAAGTGGTGTTCCAGGACAAGACAGAATGGTACTGAGTATAGTGCAAGGCCTTGGATTTGCTGCCTGGGCTCTTGTGACAGAGCTGCTCAGTCCACCATCTGTTCAACACACAAATAATGGAAAAGTTTGTGGTGCCTGTGTAAAATGTATTTGTAAAATAATGTATATCTTGAAATAAAACTGGTGTCTGAGAGTTAAACTCATATAAATGTATAACATAAAATAACAAGAGATGCTCAGGAACCCAGGTACCATTAACTTAATGGACCCAAGAACTGCAAATTTTACATCTCATGAAAAACCTTTTGGACAGAGGCTGCTGACAAGTCTTGCTATGGTGACGAATAAAATACTACCCCTAACTGCCCCTTCTGGTGACACTGCTGGACTTAGAGCAAAATAGGCAGAAGGGAGGAGTGTGCCACTCCAGGGACATTTGCCTGTCAGTACAGGCATCATGGCTCAAAGCCCTGATCTTTCTTCAGGGCAGATTCTCAAATACTTGATTAATCATGGCTTCTACACTTGCACCATGCCACTGCTTTGGAAATCTATATTTGCTCTGTATTTTATTAATAAAATATGTATTATGTACAAGATGTTTGTTTAATTCTCTGTGCCATTCCTAATTCTTCTCTATACAGCATCTGGGGAAAGAATGGAAGCTTTCCTCTACAGGGACTCCTCATCTCCTCCCTGAGTGGTAACAGCTAATTCAGTGCACGCCTTGTATAGAGCAAGAAGGTTTCTCTCTGTATGCATTGCATCTCATTTGCTGACACTGAATTTCATCTGTCATTTATTGTCATGCACACAACTAATTTTAAATGCCATTAGCTAAAATAATCTTGGATCACTAGCAAATACTTTCATCTCATCGTTGTGCAGATCACTTATGAATATGTTGAGCAGCTCAAGTTCCACACCAGATCCCTATGGGAATCACCACTACCTTCCTAGCCATTTGCTCACAGCCATTGCTTCCCATCTTTCAAATCCCTGGGGGATCCATGAGTCTGTTCTGAGAGGGTTTAAGAGTCCTTTATCAGGGAACTTGTCAAGCCCCTCTGGCAATCCATACCCAGCATTTCAAGTAGGTCACTCTTGTCCATGTGAGTGGTGGCTCCTGTATGTAGAATAGTGACACTATTCTGACTGGCAAGTCATTAAAATATTGTTTCCTACTATAATATAAATGTCAGTTTTACACTTCTAAAGTAAATAAACAGGGCTGCTATGGATTTCAGCAGTAGTCATTTTACAGTTATGTGTAGAAACAGTGCAAATAAGATAACCTTCTCCAGCTGCTGGATAATCCAAACCTGCCTAAGTTTCCTTGACCTTCACTAGGAAGTCATTGTCAACTTATTTCAATTAATTTACAAATATTAGTGCCATCTGTTTTTGTAGGAAGCAGCAGTTTTGTACATTTACTGCAAATTGCTTTATCCTCACAGTCTAATTACTTGCATAATTTTAATAAGACCATGTGGCTGAATACACTAAATACTTACAGCAGGTCATCCAAGCAGGTACACAAGCAGGTTCCTCACTTGACTGCTATACCCATCCAGCCACACACCAAGTCTCACTGACTTTCTCACACACGTCTGCCTATGAAGACTGTGGACAACATCCAAACTTGGACCTGATCGTACTCTATTCAATTCAAGGGGAGTGTTTTCAGCAGTATAGTAGAAGTAGTAGTAGAAATATAAATGTAGTACTGTGAAACTTGCCAGCTGCTCAGCTACAACTCTCAGCACCTTTCAGAGTTAAGCCAACATCTTAACAGTCATGCAATGAACCTGTATGCTAATAATTCAAATTGCCATATCTGAAAAGATTAAAAGCAGGCACAGTTAATTGCTACTTAGCTTAGCTCAACATTCAGCCTTTTCCTTGCACAACAACATTGTGATCACATGGTGAGCAGTGAGCTCCTGTCTTAGACTGAAGGTCAATATCTACCACAGCAAGATAACAAATATGGTCCCTTAATGTACCTTATCATTAGGCATCCTTTTAAAATGAGCTGCCAGCATTGTTAAACTTTCCAACTCTTTGATATCAAATGGTCAATCCTTATGTTCCAGGTGGACAAGGTAGAACAGACCCAATGAAAAATGTTCTGTTATCATTTCACATTTTGGTTTGTCAATTACTTCAACTGCATTTTGTTAGTCAAGAATATGAACCTCCTCTGGTTTAATATCCAATATTGAAGAGCCAAGGTTATGCTCTACAAAATAAACAACAATGTTTCAGTAGCTTATTATAGCATTTGCTTGCTTCATCTTTTGATTTGAGTATTTAAAATTAGATTTATATATTCCAGTATAGAAAAGCTGTGTGAATTAGGCAAGAAAGCATAATGTATATTTTACTCTTGGATATCAGTGAAATAGAGAAGCAGCCTTAATCATGTAACTCTTCTGATCTTCATAATTGAGACCATCCCATTTGTACTGTATCTCACATGCAACAGATGAAAGAAAATGTGTGGGAGGTGAATTTATTTGTTTTTCAGAGCCACAACAGCAGCTGGTCAGCAGGTTCAGTCCAGTCCTCTCTAGTCAAAGTAGCTCAGGACTAGTCAGATTGAGATCTTTTATTAGGAGAGGTTTGGGAGGAAATGCAAATTGTTATTCAAAAGCAGACAGCTGGAGGGCAGGAAAAGTGGGAAGCAGCCATAAACTATTAATATCTACCTGCTACTCTGACTAGTTTACCAATGAGAAAAGAGTGGGACATGTTGTGTCTCTGACTCTTTACCAACATATATTTTAGTAGAGTATTTATATACACCCTACCGTACCTATATATGTTTTAAGAAAGGGACAAATTACATCAAAATAAAATTCCTGCCAAGTTTGGATGAGAAGTCCTCCCCTTCCTGCTCCTCTTCCTTCCCTCAAATGGACACTGCCAGCAAGTTAGAGCTGAGCAACAGCTGAGAGAGGGACAAAGAAAGTGAAAAACAACCTCAGTGTAACAGCAGTCAAGCACTCAGACACAGGAGTGACCCCCACAATAAATATCCTTTTGGCTTCCAGAGGAGAAATTAGGAGGATGAGCTAGCACAGCTGAGCTCATGTACACGGAGGACACCACCACATATCTCTGTAGGAATGGAAAGCGTAGCAAAAGCCTTTTCTACACTTATCTGATTGCCAAATGCCTTAGTTGTGCAGGGGCACCTTTGGTTTTTCCCCAGGCAGAGGGTAGGAAGCCCACAGCCTTCTGCTGCAACTGAAGAGAACTTACAAGCAGACTGTGATTTTCAAAGCTGAAGGTAATTTGTCCTGTATTATCTCTAGGGTGACTTCTTGGAGACCATGTCCAGAAAATAAACTGCACAGTGGAGGAATACCTTTCATGCCTTCCATACTGGAGCACACTAAGGCTCTAAAGATTTTATTGATTCAATTCATCCGCACTCCCAAACCTTTAGGCAGTGGGGAGTAAGCTATTTATCTTTTGGTTTCTTGTAAGGAATTCACACTAGATTTGCTGCTAAATCATTTTCCCTGTACTACTAGTACAGGAAATTAACTATAAATGAACTCTGAAAACAAATAATTCTGCTGCAATTTTCCACTGATATTACTTTACAGTTTTAGTACATTTAGGAAAAGCAATATAGATTCAAAAAAAGAGTTACAACTTATTTATATACTGATCCTTAAATTATGCCCTTTCCTCTTTTAACAGGCCCTACTTATAAGATATTTCTTGCTTATTCTGCAGAGGTATACTGAAGCTGGAACCATCCTTATGACTACAGCATCATAGCATGGTTTCACAGTTGACACTGAAGATAATTTCATTCTGAGACTACTATTTACTGAAATCTGTGGGGGAGGAGATAAAAGTCAGTTTCTTGTATTCTTTGCTATAAAGCAAACAGCTTCTGATGTTTATATAAATGGTGATATTGAGATATTCTGTGCTTTTTCAGTAGCTACTGATTTTTTTTTTTTTCATAATTTGCTTTCTGTGCAAACACTAGAGCATTTCTTTGGAAAGATTCAGCACCAAGGATTTATGTCTTCATTAAGGTCCATGTTTTGAAGAAATAAGAGATGGTGGGATTTAAAGACGGACTACACAGTTTGTTCTGAAAATGTTTTTTAAGCAACACACAGGGGTAATTGTGGAGAAGCTCTGCAGTTTTGGGGGGGATCTACTCCATACTGTTTGAAACTCCCTTGAGAAAGTCTTACACCAGCAGACTGTCAAATTATTTGAAAATCTGCTGAGAGATATTTATTGAAATATGGTAACTAAGAGTATGTATTCTGCAAGCTGTGGGTTTTTAATACATATTTACAGGGCAAAGAAATTAGAAATTACAATGCTCTGAGCTAAACAAACAGTAAAACTTCAAATTTGCCCCGCTGTAATGTGTTTATTTTAAGAAATATAAATCCTTTAGCAAATCAATGATGTGCATTTACATCAGGGCTGGGTTCTGAAGCACTAAGTGGGAGCTGGAGTGGGCAGCAAACTGAGTGTCTGACTTGAGGGCAAGGGCAAATCTCCTGTGCTGCAAAAAGCAGGCAGTAAACCTTGTTCATGTTCTTCACACTTTACAGCAGAAGAGCCATGTGGAAATGAGGTTTTCCACAACTACAGATTGCAGGCTACAGTCATACCCATCAATATTAATGCAGTTTACCATTTAAATAGCTAGGGCCAAAATCTACAGTAGGGATCTGGAGCTGAAGTCTTTATAGGTTGAGTGGGAGTAGAGCGTGCTCCTGTTTTTTTTTCTTTTTTTTTTTTTTTTTCTTTTTCTTTTTCTTTTTTCTTTTTTTTGTAGCAGTACAGTGGTAGGTGTTAGAAGTGAAAAAACTAATTTTCTTTCATTATGAAAAACATGTAAATCTACAAATTGAAATCTCAATTCAAAAGGAGTTTTCTGTGAAAAATCTCAAGCCAGATGTTTTTGTGTAAAGTCCCAGCTTCACTGAATTCAGTGGATAAAACATCAGTTCCTTCATTAGAGGCACCACTACTTAACTTTTTGCTTTAATTTCTTCCAAATTAACATTTCCCTACAGAAAATATTTAATACAACTATTTTTCCCCCTTCCTTTTTTTTTTTTATTTTTAATTTCACCCCCTCCCCAGTAGGAATCACTTTTTTTTTTTTGCCAGAATCACTTTGGTCAGACCTACAAAGGAGCTGCAGACAGAAGCCATGAACAGATGTCCTCTTGGGAACCCTGCTGTGAGTTGGAAGGGGTTGCTATGCTCAGCTGCTCAGCACCATTCCATGCTCTCCTCATTAAGGATCACCCCCACTGATGTGCTCATTGAACAGTTTGTATGAACACTTCCTACATGGCGCAGCTTCAGGCTGAGCCTGTTATCTTGGTACACACCAGTGAGGAGCAAAACAAATGGAGCTGATTTTTGCTTAAAACAAATGAGGGAGCTCCTGCACAAGTGGTGTGAGCGGATGGAGAGGGCAGCAGCCTTTGGAAGAGGCAGTACAGAAGTACCTAAAGACTGGAACTTATTCTGGTGACATGGCTGGATCTGGAGAAGCCCATGGCTCAAACTAGCAGTTCCTCCAGTGTGTAATGGATGCAGAGTTACCCAGACATCAGAAGGAATCTGGCTCAAGACATTTAACTAAAAGAGCAATTGTCCTAAAAGAGGTATCACAGACATTGAAAGCTACTAGGAATTACAGAAAACAGCTACCCAAACTGCAGTTCAGTAAGAATCACAAGTAAATTAATGACAGTGTAACTTCCCTACAAAAAACACATTCTTGTACATTCCTGAGCATCAGCATCCTCTGACTACTTTACAACTCTTGGGTGTATTTTGGCCGTGAAATCTGCCTGATGTGCTGGAACTCAACTGCCCTCACCAGACAAGCAAACAAGCAAACCTCCTCGGCCACACACTTCTTTCAGGAATTAAGAAACATTCATAGGGGTTCTCACATTTTCCTAACGACAACAAACAGTTAGTCAAGTTACCTTTGTTAAGCAAACCAATTTTCATTGCTTTCACTCAAACGGCCTTAAAATAGAATTCTTGCTTGCTTTATTTGGTCAAATGCAAAGAAAACTGAGAAACTGTATCCATTGTTCCTTAAAAGAGCTTATTAGTGAAACAAAGACCTTTTTTTTTCCAGTGAGTGCTGTTTGTGCAGTTACTTCATGACATTTATTTGGATTCAGTCCCAGAGGAAAAAGGCCAAATTCAGTTTCAGCACTTGCCTACTACAGCATAAACAGTCATTAGTTAACAGATCTTTTTTGGCAGTCTTCATGTAGCCTCCAACATCAAAGCACGTGATATCCATGAAATAATCAAAGCAACATATGTACACTGAAGCACTGTACGTACATTATTTTTCAGTAGCCTAGCAATCCTCAGAAATTTGAAGAGGTTCTCCTAGGCCTTGAGCCAAAGCCCTTGGAAGCTGATGCTTTTTTTTTTTTTTCCCTTTGACTTCAATAGATGCCGAGTCTGGTCATCAGATAATCACTGCCATGTTAATGGCAAACTACTTTCCATTTTTGTATTAATTTCCTGCTCAAGGAAGATACAGGACAGAAAGCACTGGAGAACGAAATCATTTGCCCTGTTTCTAAAAAGGGCAGAGAAAGCCTGGGTAACAGCAGCCAGATCCTCTCTTCGGGCTTCACTGATTCATCCTAACCGCGGCATAGAATAGTGAATGGATACTTCCTTTGCAACAGCTTTTCCCCTTATGAAAGGCAGTACAAAAACCTGCAAAAATCAGGATGTTCTTTGTGCTGTGCCCACTAGAATTGGGAACAAGGCCAATTTATTTTTTTTCCTCAAATGTCAAGCTGCTGGCAGTCATTCCACCTCTAGGTGCAAGTTTTTAGGGAAATGCTGGCTCAGTCTCATACCTGGCTTTGTGTCCCATTTTTCTACATCCTGCCATATTACTGCCACCGCCTATACTTTCAGGCCTTGTGTAATATTAGTTTTTCTCCAAGTCCTTCAAAGAAAAAAAAAATCCAACCACGACTAACAAAGTTATGTATTGACCAACCTCTGCTAACATGAACAAGTGACATTATATTAGATGAGTCAGGGGGATAACCTTTTCCTGCTGCTAGCAGCAGAGAGTCCTTCTGCCCTTGCTCTGCATTTGGTCTTGGGCACCGCTGAGATCTGGCTTTTGAACAACAGAGAGGTATACATCAATAAAGCAGCGGGCCAGCAGGTCAAGGGAAGTGATCCTGTCCCTCTCCTCTGCCCTGGCGAGACCCCGCCTGCAGTGCTGCATCCAGCTCCGGGGTCCCCAGCAGGGGAAGGACATGGACCTGTTGGAACGAGTCCACAGTAGGTCCACCAAGATGATCAGAGGGATGGAGCACCTCTCCTGTGACAAAAGGCTGAGAGAGTCGGAACTGTTCAGCCTGGAGGAGAAAAGGCTTTGGGGTGACCCAATTGTGGCCTTCCAGCACCTGAAGGGAGCATACAGGAAAGTCCTTATAGAGAGGGACTATTTATAAGGACAAGACAAGGGGAAATTACTTCAAACTGAAGGAGGAGGTTTAGATCAGATATTAGGGAGAAATTGTGTACTGTGAGGCACTGGCACAGGTTGCCCAGAGAAATTGTGGATGCCCCATCTCTGGAAGTGTTCAAGGCCAGGCTGGATGGGGCTCTGAGCAACCTGGTCTAGTGGAAGGGGTCCCTGCCCAAGCCAGGGGGGTTGGAACTGGATGATCATTAAGGTCCCTTTCAGCCCTGGCAATTCTATAATTTTGTGATCCTATGAAAAGTTCACTGTCAGAAATGGTTGCGAATGCACAGCCTGATTTGATTAAATGCAATCTATTTTCATGAGAGAAATTTGCAATGTGTACTGGCAAAGAAGCACAGCAGACAAGTTTTGTTGCAGCTGAAAGAGGTGGTGGAGTTGGCTTAGGAGGAACAAGGATACTTCCGGAGAGTGAAACATAAAACTAAACCCCCATAAGAAGAGACCATAAGTAGTTATTGTTAGCTGAGTAGAAACAGAATTCTGAAGAAGAGTGTGAGAGAGCAGGAAAATTAGTGCATGGGTAAAGGACTGCAACAGAGTTTAAATTTTACAAGAAGCAACTGATGGAATAAAGACAGTATTCAAAAACATATAAAATCCATGAAGGTCAAATAGCAAAACATAATAAGTTTTAAAATAAAATAAATTTGAGACATACTTGAAGGTTGAAAAGAAAATGAATTTAGTGGAACTATTAAAGGCAAGATCCAAATCCCATTGAAGTTGGTGGAAAGACAATCACCGACTCCTACAGCGTTGGAGCAGGACCAGAGAGAACAACAAAGAAATTTCCAATGACTGAAAAAGTATCAAGAAAATCTCAGTGGTTTCTTCACATCTGTGTTTGATAACAAAGAACACTGGTGACATTCATGAAGGATGTGTTCCTGGGTACTAATGAGGACAAAGTGAAGGAATCTGTGAAGTAACCAAGTACAGGAACAAAATAAAGACAAATAAGTAGTAATGGATTATACCCCACATAAGAAACACAGCATTTTTTGAGTTCATCTGTGCACTGTATAATTTTTCCTGCCATGTTAAGGAAAGTCTTAGAAATTGGTACTCTAGAGCATTTCCGAGTACACTGGGCACCAAATAATTGAATGCCAGTTGCTAAAAATAAAATAGAAGGCTAATATTTTAAATTATTTTCTCTTTTTAAAGGACTTTTACATATTTTGGGCAAATATTAGTAAATGAAATTGACATTTTTGACTATTTCTTCTAGAAACACTCCCTTCACAAAAAAACAAGCAATGACATGATTTGCAATGAGACACAGAGAATTTGGACTGAAGGTCTGGACTCTCTCTTATTTCTGGTTACTTTTATAAACAAACAAAAAAAAAGCCATACCAACAATAAGCAAACTAAAATATTTCTGAATATGAAATACCGTGTGTATTGGACATAAAGCACACTCACTGTATTTAAATATGTCATTATCAGTATGAACTAAGGCATGTCTGAACATAATACTCGTTTTTTTTGTGTATGAACATGCCCACTGGCAATCCACGGTTCCTCATCTCAATACATCCTTAGGCATTGCAATGAATTGGAGAAGTATAATTTTCTAGGCTATCATCTTAATCATTCTTTCTTGTGTGCTCGGCTGTTCCTTTGTTTCCACAGGACACTGTCACAGCTGAATGCAGAAGTCTGGACTGAGAATAACTCAGTCTGGACTGAGGTGAATAACTGAGGGTTAACTGCAAGTTGCTAAGGGTGTTTTGTACACTACTTTGCTGTTAATTGTTTTTTTACCTGCCATGCCTGTTCCAGCTGGAGAAATTGGGAAATACAGGGCAGACACCAGAGAAGCTGCATTTGTACTGCAGTGGAAGAAATAAAATGGCATTTGCAAAGTCAGATGCCAAGACTATTTAGGAGAAAACCTTCAGTATGTTCTTCCTTTGGGTAAAGCAGATAAAACCAGACCATGCAAAGATATAAATATGCAGAGCTACTCCACGAGCCCAAACTGGCTGCAATTCTTCTATCAGTCAGTCTCTGTGAAATCTGCTATAATCTCATGACCCAGCTGTGAACTGTTCCCTTAAAAAGCAATTCCTCTGCATATTGGGTTTCTGATTATCCAAGACAGCCAGATGCAAACAGAAGACCTGCAACATATTTCAGGTGCTATTGAAATGCAAATACATATAAGGTATATTCTTTCTACTTCTCCCAAAGACACATATTTCAAGCAATTTCATTTGCAATGCAAATTTATTATGGGAAAATATTGTGCTCTACGGTTAGAAAGAGGTCACTTACTCTTAAAGGTCTACAGACTTTATCCTGATTTCTGCCTGCTAAGAACCAGGAAGACTTAAGACCTCAGTGGTTGCACAGATAGGATTGCAAAAATGCCCTGCAGTACAAGCTCCTACACTTCAGTCTGATCTGCTTTTAATGTCCAAAAAGATGTAGCCTCTGTCTCTCCATCGTTTCCTCTGGGAGACAAGTTCTGTTATGTCAGAGCTTTTCTCCCTGTTTTGTACTACATAGCCCCTTCTGATATTTAATGATATAAACCACAACAGATGTCTGGCAGAGCATTGTGGTAAGTTAATAGCAACTCTTGTAGGCATTTAGAAGCTTGGAAAACCTTGGAAGAATCCTCTAGTGTGGATTGTAGCTCAAAGAAAAGGGAACCACAGAGATAACATTAGAGATATTTTTGTCCTACTCAAATGTAGGACCTGTCACTGGTACCAAAAAACAAAGAAAGATTTTATTAATAAACTGAGAGTCAAGGAAAACCTTTCCTTACACATAAACTTTTGGCTTGCTTTCACAAAAGAAATCACAAAAACAAAACCAATCTCTCTCCCTACAACATTTTGTACATTTTGCTCTTTCAAGAAAAGGCAGAGCAGCAGGTGATGGTATTTCATGGTGTCACATGTCCCATCTGCAAATTCCTGAGGGAGGCCTCCCAGTTTGGGATTTCAACAGGGAGCACCAGCCCAGTGGCCATTAGCAACTAGCTGACTGTGCAGATTTGGCAGGTGCTAGGTATAGATGTGGGGCTGGATGCCTGAATGAAGAGGCACCCCACTCAATCTGACCTTGAGACAAAAGCTTCCAACTCATTTGCTCTATAGAGGTGAAGTTCAAGGTCCCTGAAATCCTTCTCTTGAACTCTGACACTAACCTCTGAAAGGTATTTAAGTGTTCCACTCCCACTGACTGCAACAGCATTTAAATACCTATCAGTACCTGACACCAACAACAGCCTGACACCAACAACAGCTACTTGCTTGAATAATTTAAAACCCAATACCAAGCACCATTTATGCCTTTCTGTCTCCCCAGCCATTCCAAAATCCTGATATCTCACTTGCTTTAGACCACAGCTACCAAAACCCAAGCACAGCTTTTGCAAATCCCCTCCCCTTAGCTGTTCTCGTTCCTGGCTGTGAATGAGGACAGTGATGTATGACATGCTTTGGCTGACAATGGCCCAGCTCTGCCTACGACTGCCACTGCCCCGGCTCCACCTGTTGCAGGGAATGCTGGGGGATTTTCCTGCATGGAAAACAAACAGTGCCACCACAAATAAAATAAATAGGCCTTGTTCCCAATTCTAGTGGGCACAGCATAAAGAACACCATGATTTTTGCTGGTTTTTTTGTCCCGATCCTCAGCAGCGATGCTGGCCAAACTCCTCATGCCAAAGCTCAGTGACGTGAGCTCAAGGCGGAGTTCTTGTCATTGTATAATGGGGTCTGGAGAGCTGCTGGTTTCTGAGCAAGAGGGTATTAAATAGAATTCTACAGCTTAAGGGCCAGGGCACAATGACTTCTGTGAGATTTTAATGAATAGACATTAGGGCTCAGACTATAAGTCACTTAGAGGACTGGTACACACATTCGTCTAGCATTCCTGTTGATTTTATTTCCTGCAGTTATGGCCTCTGGGTGAAATGACAGCTCCCAGTAATGGAGTGGGGACTCAGTTGGCCAAGCACCCTCTTCAAGGTGGCAGCTGTCCTCCAAGCAGGCTTGGCATACAAAAAGGGATGGGCTAAATTCAAGCACACGGAAGGTTAAAAAAAAACAAACAAAGCCCACTTCAATACAAGTATTTTTAAAATTTCATGAGATTTATAAAAGGAAATATGAAATGCTTGTCTATATTTAGGTCACTTACACAGGGCTGCATTGACATTGTAAATCTATCACCTCTCTTTTTTCTCCCCCAGTCCTCTCCATTCAAGCCAGAGGCCTTCCATTTTTTCCTTCACAGACTTAAAACAACTGTTTTGGTGTCTGGCATAATCTTCTGGCACTTCATCCTACCTTAAAATTTTGGTAGGGGAAGCTGGAAGGATTTCCAGATAAAAAGGCAAGAAAGTTCCCTTCTATAAAAATCTCCTTTTAAATTCAAAATTTCAGAAAAGTAGCAAAACGCGTATCATATGGGTTTATATTCCAGGTCCACAGCAAAGGCTGGAGGACCACTGGGTCTGAACCTTCTCCTTGGAGCTTTTTCTCCAAGTTACCAGATGGGTCAGAATTATGTTCCAGAGATCAGGGGGTAAAGCTGGTGTACCTGTATACTTTGATAGAGATCTCCTCCTTTTTTGTGTTTGCTGAACCCAAAAAATCTAGGTCATGGAGGAATACCAAAATCAAACAGCAAGCTGAGTTGGCAAAGGAATATAGAAATGACCGCACTAGGGAAAAAAAGATGTGACTTTAACACACTTACCAGTTGGTTTTATGACTTTTCTTGTTCCTGGGGACACCAAGGTACACACTAAATACTTGTTTTGGGAGATGGATCAGTAATTCATAGTACTTAATTATAAAGTACATTATAGAGCTTTTCCAAAATATGCCTGAATTTTTATATGCTCAGCTTTGAGATATATTTTAAGTAGCTGAATTAAACAGGAGTTTTGCCAGTGGCATCTGACTGACTAGGGCTAGACCACAGCTTTGTCACACATCATTAAAGTCCAAGTTTCTAAAATATGCCTTTTCTTGCACCTTTCAACATCCATGTAGGCTAAAGGAGTTCCCTTGTACTGTCACTGTATTTCTTTTTGCCACTGACTTCTAATAATTTCCTGTTTTTCTAAAAATTTTTGGACAATATGCACAGAGTATCTCTGAATCTTCCTAGAGCTCTGACTGACAAATCTATGGGGAAGTCTAAAACAAGCCAGGACTCCATGAAAGTTACACACCAGCTGGGAAGTTTCTTTGTGTCTTGCTATTGCCGAATGTAGGTGCAGTGCTACAAAATATTTAGTCCCTTTCATTTTTTATGCTCATCTAATAGATGCCAGCACCCATTTATTCTTAATCTAAAAATAAAACTCATTAACACATGACAAAAGTATTCTTCACTATTATCATGATGTAAAATGCCTTTGCCTTCAGAAACTCTGAGCTGCTGATGAATGCAGTGGTGTAGTTTTAAAGCTAGATTAAAAGGAATGAACAGCAGCAAGCATTTAGCTTTAATTTAGTTTTAGCAAGGAAAGTGTTGTTTTCTTGGTTGCACAGACTGGCAAAATGAAGAAAAGGGAGGTCATCCTCCTAGAAAGTCAAGACATGCTTGGCACACTGCACAGCAGGGCTCTTCTAAAAAACATAAAACAACAATGCTAAAAGTACAGAATAATGTCCATTTTTCCCAATTTAAACAAGAAAGTGAACTGCATCAAGATAGGATATCGCTGAAAAAAAATTCTTTTCAATAACATGCAAAAATCACTTAGGTAAATTAAAAACCTTTCAGAACTAAGGATTATTCTGGTCAGAGAAACTTGAGCTGAGGCAGCCTCTCTGGAGCAAACTCAGCATTGCCACCTGAAGCTAGATTTAACAGAAACAACCTCTGCATGTGGTAGGTAGGGCCAGCCTTAGTTTCTTGAGTGGTCTCTTTGATGTTACTAATTTTATGCTGTATTTTAGAATTCACAATAAAATGGTGGCCAGTTGGCTCTTTGATGAGGTATTATTCATAAGCAAATGGGGAGGTTACTGTGAGGACGTGCTGTGTGTGGCTGAGGTTAAACACACCAAAACAACTGTTCTGGTTTCTAATTTGAGCAACACAGCTATTACTTCTCTCTGACCTACCTGGAAACCAAACAGAATGGTTCATTCCTTCCTTTTATTGACCAGACAAGTTCAGTCACACATTTTATTTATCCTATCATCACCACCTAATTGCTTACAAATCTTCAAAATTAGCCTGATACTCTTACAGACTTAATATGGAAATGTTAGCAAAAATACATTATAGAGTTGCTGTCTTCATCTAAACTAAACGAAACAACCTCACTTTAGGGTCTTCATATTCCCTTAATGTTAATGCAAAATTGCTTTTCAAAATAAGATTTTATTCAATTGACTGATATATCTTTCGAGTGCAGGATGAGAAGGAACAATCCAGGAGGCAGGTGATCCCGCACTGGGAAGCTGATCTAGAGGCTGGTAACTATATGCTGCAGATAGGCAGGATGCAAAACAAACTACAGGCTCTGCAAATCACTTACTCCAGAGCCCTGAAAAATCACATTTTCTGAGGAAAGGCAAGACTCTGAAAACTAGTGGCTAGTCTGGAAGGCAAAGAGAGCAGAAATCAATGAACCAAAGCACACCCTTGGGTGAGAAGATCACAACAAGCCCTACCTGTTTGCTGGGTCCTGCTCATTCATTGGTGACATCTGGGTCAGTCAACCCTTACTACCTCTGGTCTTTGCTCTTGCTGTTCTGATGAATCCTGAGCTCATTATTGTGAATGGTTTCGTGAATGACAGACACCCATGGGCAATGCACTCACAAAAACCTATACTTGTTTATGAGAAAGCACTGCCCACAGGCACATGTATAACTTTTGGCCCACTTTGCAGTACTTGCTGCTAAATGTAGAAGACATGTCAGCTTAATTCAGTTTCTAGCATGCACATTACTCATCTTTTCCTGAAGTAAACAATGCTGATGTCAAGGTATGCAACTCTGATGTCCCAAGCCTGGAGCTTGAAAAGTACCCAGAGATACTGAAGAACCTCTTCTTGAGGTGCTCTTCCCTCAGAAAGCAGGCTGACATTTTTTCAAGCACTCCCACTCACTATTCTCTTCAAGTTTTAACTCTTCTACAAGCAACAGTACTCCAGAAAGAGAGCAGTAGCTGGACCAGATGTACCACATGGGCTCCATGATGGAACAAACGCGACCCCTTCGAACTGCAGTTATCAGCTGCTGGGGCTAGAAAACAGAGTTCTCTCTACTGCAACCGGCCCAGGCTTGCCCAAAGTGGATGTGAGCCAGAGGCTCTCTGCTAAGTGCTAGGAAAGGGTGAATGGTGTGGAGGCCAGTGTTTCATTTTGAAATTAGAAGTGGAACTTCCAATTCAAAGCACAGATCTCATCATAGCCTGTGAGGTGGTGCTCAGATCCCCGTCTCCCATACACACTTCTGCTCTCAGAGGCCATTAACAAGCCAAGCTTGTTAGACATCCTTGGAAATCCAGGCCCTAATGCACAGAATGACATTTATTGCCTATTTCTGACGGTATTTTCTACCATTGTATGACTTGCTTCCAGCCTACTACCCGTAGTAGGGTAGTAGGCTGGAAGCAAGTAGATTAAAATCCTGTTCACCGTGGAATTCACACACTGTGGTGAACTCCCTCTGATATGGATATTGTTCAAAGGTCTTTCTACAAAAGACACTCACTGCAGTGTGTCTCACTTGTAAAAACAGTGAGCTGTGTTACCATCTCACCAATTGCTGATGTGCATATCTGATTTTCCTGTCATTAAGTAAATTAAAGTGTTCTGGGCACAGCATCAACATTCTGGCAATTTTCTTATACTTCGGCTTTCTTAAGGAAAAAGTAGAAGAGCACAGAAACTGTTTCATGGATAGAGTCTCTTTGGATTCAGTTCTGCAGGCTCAGATGGTATTAACACAACTAATGAAACAGGAAACCATTTCATATCAGTATTTCAGTACATGCTTTTCTTTTTGTAGTGTTATTTTCATCCTGTGTCAGACAAAAATTTACTGCAATTCCGAAATGCTGAAAATATTTTCAGAAGATGTTATTAAACAGAAAAAAACCCAAACCAAACAGAAAATAAAATCCACAGAAAGATAAATAAGACAGCATTCCTCATGGTAGACTTGGCTGTACTGGGTTAATGATTGGACTTGATCTTAAAGGTCTTTTCCAACCCTAAATGATCCTGTGGTTCTATGAAGCAAAAACCTTGTTTACCTAGACATGCAGAGCAGAAGCTTTACAAACTCAGGGAATGTCTGCATCTTTTAAAGCCTCTCTTATAAACATCCTTTTGTAATATTACCAAAACACAAAACAGACTCCAGTTTTAAAATTAACTTGTCAGCATTTGTGAGATGCTAAGCTAAAGAGAAAAAAATACAGAAGCTGTATGTGGCCACATACACAGATTTTGTGTATTCGTGATGTTTTCTTTCGCTATGTTGACAACCTCAGTCCTTCACTCCTAGTAACCACAAGAGAGATACACCTGTAGCAACTCAGAGCCTGGAAATCAAGCCTTTAAAAATCAACTTCAATTAATGTGCCTCTGTGTCGCCTGCTGTACCTTGGAGGCAAAAGAAGTGGATATGAAAGTGTGTTTATTTTCCTTTGCCATGCCTTGCAATAAGAAATTTCATTCAATATTTATCTAAGGATTTCAGTAGTAAGTAGAGAGTTTGTGGCAATCCGGTGAATGTTTTCACAGTGCTGTTGTTACTGCACTTGTAAAGTTTCACTTATGATTGAATGTTCAGGGCTGGTAAAACCCTGTGTCTCTTTACTGCTCACAGATGTGTCAGAAAAAAATGTACTAAATGCCTGTTTTTTATTACTTCTCTGCTGATCCTTTTTCTGTGGACATTCCAAAATGCAAGTTAAATCCGATGGTGAATGTATCTTCCAGATATTCGCATTAAGGAGCGTAATTCATGTAACATAAAACATACTACCATAACAAAGCTGTAAGATTTAAAAACAGATTTTTTTTTGGAAGCAAGATCTAATTTCATCCTTCGCAAATGTTCTCAATTCAATTACTGAAATAAATATATATATGTGTGTGTATATATATATATATACACAATTTAAAAAATATATTTACTTTATAAAAGGATATGCAGGTAAATGTAGCTATCTGCAAAAGGTTCTCAGAAGTTCTGCCAGTTGGATGGAGATGTAGATACCTGAAGGAGTGTGCTACAAATTTTACATAGACATAGAAGTCTATTTTGGCATTTTGAATCTGAATCATCTACATACTAACCCCTGGTATTTCTCAGTATCACAACTCAATCTCAGAATGCCTCATACACCCAGTGTAAACAGTCTTTTGGTTGGACAAAGTTGCCGGGAATTCTCTGGAAGTCAAAAGGTCAAACACACACTGACTGTTCAAGGTCCTATTTTCATAAACATTGGTGACCAATGAACACTGTGAATTTCTTTTTCAGGCTGATAACACACCTTTTTGGATAATAAGTTTTAAAAGGATATCAGAGCCTGCCATCCCATCCTGAAGTATTCCAGAGTCTATTCCACCAGTGACACATATTGGGTCACATATGTTGGGTTTTTTAATCCTATTACAACTTCTGTAGCCAACTGCTCAGAACAGATACGACTGGATACAATTTTTTTTTTCTGCAAACAGATTAGGCAGGAAAGAAAGGCACTTTTCTGATAAACAGAGAGAAGAAATGATTAGCAACTTGCAAGAACAATTAATTTAATGTACCATACTCATCTATTACAAATATACTGGTAGAAAAATGGATTTAACCATCAATACAAGTCCTTGGGTTCTTAGTTTTTTGTATAATTGAGATGATGTAACTGCACAAAAAACTGCAACATATTTCATCTAACTAAGCACATGTAAGATTGAAACTAAAAAATACCAGTACCTCCATTCAGAGTGGAAAACATGTTAGATGTGCCACAAAGCAATGCTATAACCAACATATTGATTTTATAACTTTACTCTGCTTTTGTGAATGTACAACCAGTTATTTACATTACCAAAATGGATTTTCCTGTGATGTATGACTAATAAACATTGACGCTCAAGCACCTGCAAAAGAAATGTCGCTGCTTTGTAGTCTCTGCCATGAACATTTCACCTTCTATCGTCTGAAATAATCTCAAATTCTTCTCATCAAAGGATATGTTACTGACGCAAGGAGCCTACTTTAGTACTTTAAACACATGTTGTAACATCCACTCAATCTTCCTGCCTTTTCCCTCTGAAAAGGATGTTATCATGTGTGAATATACTGTTTCTTTACGCAACTCCTGCCACAAAGCCAACTGTGTCTTCCACACAAGCTTTCGCCTTTGTTGTGGTTCACTGTCTTTTAGTATCACCTTTTCGGCTGCACTGGAATTAGTCATCATCCATCATGCTGCAAACCCAAATAACAGATTTAATGAAAACAAAGTCTAATTTTACAGATTTTGCCCAGTGGAAACAAATCTGTTTTATGCTGGTGCTGTTGCTAACCAGATGACAATGCAGATTCTCAACATCTGCCGAGGTGCCATAAGGGGAGAGAAGTAGCACCTCCCTCCAATTCTCGCAAAGACATTCTGTGTTGGTATTATGGGAAGAAAGTAATGCTAACTGAGGTAAACACCATTTTTATAGTGATAGCATCAGACAGAGCTGTCTTATCATACTCAGTCTCTGTGAAGGAGTACCTGCTTCTTTCAGAGTGCACTTACTGTCCTACAACAAAACCAGTTGTGAAATCCATCAACTGTTACAAGATGAGATCCACCATATACAAAAAAAGTGCTGCAGCAGTTCAGTATTAACTGGTTTTGACACAAATTACATGTGGCATGCACCATCTGGCTTCCAAAAAAAAAAAAAAAGCAGACAAGGCAAGGATAAGAAGCAGGGAAGCAGGGAGACCACTGCCTTTCGTGATTGAGCAGGATCAGAGAAAAGCAAGCTTGAGCAGCAGATATTTGCTGCAGGTAATGGTATCAGGGTACAAAAAATGGCAGCTGTCAGAGAGATCCTGAACTTATTTCAAAAGGCTCTGAAACAGAAGGACCTTTGCTAATTAAATATTCTATAAAGCAAACGTACAGGACAAACAATAAATCACACAGCTCCTTAGAAGTGATTGTGCTTTGAAAAAAACAAAAAAACAAAACCAAAAAAACCCGGTGATTTTTATGTAAGGAAAAACATTTCAAAGTGAGTATTCTGTGCAAAGCCGTATGCAGAAAGTGTTTCTGTCGTGTAAACTTAATAGAGTTCTTCTGTTCTCTGCTCTGTGCCTCTGGGACCCTGTCTGGTACTGTTTGACCTCCAAGGAGCTTTAATGAAAAGCACATCAAGCCCAAGTGAGGGACTTTTTGATGTTAACATTGCACATCACTAAAGAAACCAATACTTTTCAAGTGGTGTTCCACCTCCTCCAGTAAAAGCAGCTTTTCCTCAAGACAGCAGTGTAAGGGTTTGAAAATGCAGCATCTAACTCTTGCAGCTCTCACATTTGCACAGAAATGGTCATGAGTGCACTCCTGACAACTCCCATTGGAAAAGAGACTGTCATTACATTTATCTTGCAGGCAAAATACACGCCAGTCCCGAACACAAAGTGCCACAGTGTCATATCTGAATACAAACTCCTTTTCGAATGAGTAAACAAGACACTGTCAGGATACTATTTCTGGGATTGGCAAAACATTACTGGAGCAGCAGAGCTGTCCTTGGAAAAGCAGTTCTGATGGTCAGCTACTCCCATCATCTTAGACAGATCATGCTCTTTAGCTGAAATATATTCACCATAATGCAGCAGACCAAGCAGCCCTACAGCACACAAATCCCTTAGAAATTCATAGGGAGACCATGATAGACTGGAAGAATGAAGATGTGCCTTCCTAACTGCAATTAGATAAGGCAGCAGCTCACCTGACTTAGCTGACCTCTGGACACATTCTAAATGGTACTTAAGCAGCAGTCAGAGTTGCCTGGTCAACAGAATTTTAGACTGATCCCTCAAATGAAATTTGTTTTAACAAAAACGTACTTTTACAAATATGAAATATGCATTGCAAAATGGGATTTCCCTTTTTGGTTTTTTCTGATGGGAAAAGTACCATACTAAAACTTCCTGGCACAAAATTCTCAAATAGCTTTAGAAAAAAAATGTCAAAATAACTTAAAATCTGAAAAATGTACTGAGACATTTAAAATCAGTGACCAGTTCCCCTCAGAGCTGAATAAAAGCCCTGAAATTTACTAGCTTTATAGGTGCTAGTGTCCTGAAGTGCAACATTGCGTAACTTGCTACTTGTGATCCTATTTCTGATCTTAGAAGCAAGGTCACGATCCTACAACCTTAAAGTTAATTGACAGTTTTTCTACACACTTTGATGTGAGCTGAAGCAGGGCTCAAAGCAATCATGGATATACTTAAGCTCCTTTAAATCAAAGTGACTACAGGAAGGGGAAGACGGCAGAAACACCCTGTAAAAATGGAAATTCTCCCTTCCTGAAGCAACTCCCATTCTCTGCATATCTGTAGACTTTGTCAGCAGTTAGTAAATTAGCCGTGCTTTTTCTCCCATCTTTCTCTTTTGACTATAAGACAGCTATAAAAGATCAGAGGTTGGGCTATGAAAATGTTCACATAATACTATTCAGTGAAAAATACTGAGCATCATAGTTCCTACTCAGTATGTATTTAACAAAACTATTTTTGATGGACAAGGAATTACTACATTTAGAAAAGGAAAAAAAACCCAACCCATTATCCAGAGAACAGATGGGAGAAATGCCAGATTACGTACAAGCACACAGATGAGTGCTTTCATTGGAAAACTATAGAAAGAGATGTCATGGTTGGCTTAGGAAGAATTGACAGATATTGATATAATCACATTAAATGCAGAATTTCCCATTTCATAGCTGTGATTACTATTGCTTTCAATTTTCAGTATTTCAAGCCTTTGTGGGTTGTATCTTTAGGAAGAAGCTGCTGAAGGAACCTCATATTTTCAGTAAAATAGAGATTTCATTTTAAATTAGAGACTTTTGGTGTTCAAACATTAAGTTCACAATAACTTAGCTTATGGGGTTTTTCCCTCCACTGTAAACTTACACTGATTGCACATAACCAAACAACTCCATAACATTTCCATGGTGCATGAATTTGAGGCACCTGGGTTGGGACAACCTCAAGCTTAAATGCAGGCTGGGTGGAGAATGGAACAAGACAAGTTCTGGAGAAAAAGACTTGGGGTTGTGTGTGGATGAAAAGCTCAATACGACCCAGCAGTGCATGCTTCCAGCTCAGAATGCAAACAATATCCTGGGCTGTATCCAAAGAATTGGGGCCAGCAGGTCGGGGGAGGTGATTCTGCCCCTCTACTTCATTCTTCTGGGACCCCATCTGGAGCTCTGGGGCTTCCAACACAAAAATGACATGGACCTGTTGGAGCATGTCCAGAGGGAAGCTGCTGAGTTGATCAGAGGTCTGAAGCACCTCCCCTATGAAGACAGGGTGAGAGAGCTGGGGTTATTCAGTCTGGCGAAGAAAAGGCTCCAGGAAAACCTTACGCCACCATCCTGATGCCTAAAACTCATCTTACTCTAAACCTTACACATCCCAAAAACGTGTACTTACTTTTGTAATTTACTTTTGTAATTCTTACTTTTGTAATGGATTTCTTTCTGAGTAGAGCTTCACAATTATTTTCACTATGAGGAATTTGGTCCTAAGACTAAAATGTGACAAAACGTTTTCATTACATAAAATAAGAGAAAAATTACTCATGGATGTACCTTGCAGACACCTCAAAAAGCAGTTCCAGCTTTAATCATACTCCATTCTCATCAACCTGTACTGCTATGTGAGATTTATCAGTGACTTCCTAAATCCTATACAACAGTGCTGATTGGTGAGTAATCTGGAAGGAAATCTCATGAGCCCTGCATAAATGAATGGGACACAGGAGACTGCTGCTTTTCACCAGTCAATGCTATAAGATGTAACTTATTGGGACATAAAATGAAGTTGTTTAGCCCTGATTTCATTGGGAATCTGAAGTTTTTGCCCTGGCAAATTGTCTGGTCCTTATCACCAGAGATAAGAAAGTTAAAAATTTCTAGACATACATGGATTTTTGGGCATGTGGTTAGGGTCCTCTGCTTTCACACACTAAGCAGGATTTATACATACAGGGACAAAAGGCCACGGCAGTTGTGATTCCACTCTACTTGGAAAAGCTGGAAGCTTTTTAAAAACAGTAAAGTCAGAGTTGTTTTTAAAGTCAGTGGAAAAAAAAGAAAAGGAACCTAACTACTAATGAGGACCTTTGTTCAACAAGCTACTCAAGCAGAACATAAATCTGAAGCAGCAGTACTTCCAACTGAAGTGGACAGTAATCATTTATACTTACACATGGCACATACTTAAGTACCTTGGTGAATTAAAGCCAAGTGTGCAGCATTAAATTTGGGAACAGTCTCTTTCAAACAGAATTAAAAAAAAATGAACAAATAACCTTGAAATGTACCACACCTTAAATGTACTACACCTTAAACTTAAATGTACTAGACCTGTTGGAGAAAGCAACCTGCTGCAGAGACGGTCAGCAGAGTCCAGTGGGTTAAAGCAGCCTAACTAAAGAGACGTGTAATTGTTCACTTGTGCTTCAGCCAAACTTGTAAGCAAAAGCCAAGCAATTCTGTATTATGCTGATGTCCACTCTCTACCCTTATTAAATTTTGCCATTCATGCGCGTTTTATTTTTCTCATGTTTCAGAGAAGTATGTTAAGAAGAGCATGTCTCCATTAGATTAAGGGTTAAATAGAGCTATTGCTGCTCAGCGCTTGGTGCTTTCCAGAGCCAGATCCAGAAACTTACGGCCTTTTCCTTGAGCCTGTTTGTAGTCACACTGAGATTAATGAGATTTACACACAAGAAGTTGGAATGAAAACAATCTTGAAAACAGTGGACTGATTCTTAAGCACCATTGCCTTGCATCATCCTTAATTCCAGACAGTTGGAATCAATGTCCCTAGTGGTGTCCTCCAAGCTTCAATACTGGGTCCAGCCTTGTTTAACTTTTTCATCAATGACCTGGATGAAGGGACAGGTGACTGAGCCCTGGAACAGGTTGCCCAGAGAGGTTATGGATTTTCCCTCGCTGGTGATATTCAGGGATTTTCTGGACACAGTCCTCTGCCTTGTGTTCTGGGATGAGCCTGCTTGAGCAGGGAGGTTGGACCAGGTCACTCACTATGGTCCCTTCCAACCTGACCCATTCTGGGATTCTGTGAATACTGAGGAAAGAGCCTGGCTCTTTCCTCAACTGAATTACTGTTCAGTAATTACTCAACTCAATTACTCAACTGAATTGTTGTAAAAGTACCCACAACAGTAGCTCATGGCAAGTTTGCTTTTATCTCTTTTATGTCCTGGCTTGCCCTTTGCTTTTTAATTTGTGCTGTATCTCACCCTCCTCTGCAGATGCTGTCTGGCTGATTACAAGCAGGCACAGGGACCCTGGCAGACACTTGGTTTTGCTTAGGACAGGGACATGCTGTCTGACACAGTCCAAGAGGACCAGGACAGATTCAAGGGACTCACAGCTAAATTTATTTACTTATTTATTTATTTATCACACCCAAACCAAATTCACACTTAGCTAGACATGTATAGGCTCACACATACTCTTAGTAGAGAGCTGTTTTTTCATTTCACTCAAACTTCCTAATTCTTGAGCTTTCCTGGAATTACATCCCTGTTTACCCAATGCTTAAGACAAACTGCTTGTTCATCGATAAATAATATCACCTGAAAGCAGAAATTATTACAGGACTTAAAAGACGGACAAGAAAACTAACTTTCTATGCTCATAAAATGAAAGCTTTAAGAGGGCATTGAATTTCCTCATTCAGTCAGCATTTGACATGTGCTTAGTTGTAAAAGGTTTTATAAAAATAATCAAAATGTATATTTAAAATTGCACAATGGATCAGATGTTCTCTCAGATAATAAGAAAAGTTGTAACAAATACATTAGGAGTTGTATAGTCTATCCTATTCTTCCTGTGAAATGATAACTCTTTAGTAGTTCTGCCAAAGTACAACCCTTGGGCCTGATTTCCTTAATGCTGAATATCAAAGTTTTTTTGAAATCTGAGACAAATTAATTGCCTTTTCTAAGAGCAATGTCAACAAAAATGAATTTCTGTCCAAAAAAAAAAAAAAAAAAAAGAAAAAAGACGTTTTAGGAAAAGCTCTAGCCCTCCATTTTCTGAAGCAGAAAACAGTTCTGATAAGACAAGATTTTGGGCAAAGGATGTGATTTCTTGCTAATTATGTGAAACCCACAGTATAACTGTCTGGAAAATGATAGGGTTCACCTTCCCAATACAGAGATGCCAGCAGCAAATATCCCTTAGCAGTCATTTAGCCCATGCTCCCAAGAAGCAAAATCCCAGGACTTTCATTTTGTGTGATATTCAGGCCTGTTGGGGGTGATGCCAAGACTGAGATCAACACAAGTGAGTGCAGGAGTCTCTCCCAGAACTGCCAATTAATCCTGTCTGAGCCCAGAAAATACAGGAAAAAACCTCCCATTCAAATGTAAACAAGAGAAAAACAAGAGAAAAAAGATGAGTGGGAAGTACCTGGAAAAAACATTATGGCTGAGGTGAGCTTGAGAACTTCATCACAGATCTCTTTACTGTATTCTCTTTACTGAAGCCTTTATGTTGCATTTAATGCACTTTATGACCAGGAATAATTTCACAGTTATGAAGGAACTCAGCTTTTTTTAAAATCTTACTGTATCAAGCAAGTTATTCAAAATCAACCCTTCGGAAGGCAGGATGATAACCAATCAAGGACTTTATCCAACAAATTATTAGTCACTCGTATTCTATAAGAATTTCTTTAGGAAAAACAGAGGACCCCAAATCTAGGCATGTCTAGATATTCACTGTAAAATTAAGAAGAAAATGTTTCTTCAATAGGTGGTATTAAATGATTTCCTTGAGAAGTCTATTAAGATCCTGGACAATATCATAGTAGGAAGTGACATAATGGAAGAAAAGGTCAGGCCTGTGGTGCCTGCATGTGATATGCTGTGGGATTTGTCCCCAGAGGAAGAATTTGGAGCTAAACATGGCATGGTCTGGATATAGCCTGGCTATTCCCACACATCTCTGCCAGCAGCAGGAATGCCTCAGCAGTACTTTCCATCCCACTTGTGATCATGTGCATTTATCCCTCATGTTGGTCACCATTTATCCTTAATCTGGTTATTCTGCACCAACTGCCTACAAGATGCAATAAAATACCAACATAATAATAAAGAGGCTATGTGCTTTCACTTCTTTTTATCTATGCATTCACAAACTAGAAGAAAAGATTAGGAGCCTGGATTGTGTGACTGATTGATCTCTCCTGGACCTGAGCACAGTCCAGAGGCTGCCTTCTAGAAATTGGTGTTATACAGTGTGTAGCTCAATACTGGCAAAACATTTCATTATGTTACTGCCTCAGAACAGAAAAAACTGTAGCTTATTCTAGACAAATCAAAGACTGGGGGGGCCTCCCAAAACTAAAAAAAAAAACAACCTCAAAAACATTCAGATAAAGGTTGAAGATACAAATCTCATGAGTTCTACATTTGTGTAGTTTTTATCAGGATTTTTACCCAAGAAGAGAACAGCAATAAGAAACGGATGAAGGACAAACTATATATAAGCCAAGGCAGGGCAGAGCTTATTTAATTCCTGGGGGACAGAGGGAAAGTTAGAAAGAGGGTATTAAGAATGATACTACAGGACATCAACATTTTAATGCAAATTCTGCTAAATGCAGATCAAAGGCCTTTTTTTCCTTCAATTTGGAAAAGCAGAAGCTCTGTTCTGATGACAAATAATAATTGTATTATAGTTATTGTGTATGTGAATTCAGAGCTGCTTCTCTAATACCATGATACGTGTTTTACTGAGACAAGTTGTATCACTGCAGAACCAGAATTCCTTGCCTCTTTCCCTCCCAGGGAACTCCTCCTAGCATGGCACTCGCAACACAGGATCAATATAATTAATTTCATTCATTTCCCAGGGCTGTTCTGACTAGAACAGTTTTGATATTCGTATAGAGATTAAATTTGCAACCTGAGATGTTGGTAGATACATTACTGCTGAATAAACATCACTCAAGTCCAAAGAAAAACAGGATGAATTCTAGAACTGGTCCAGAATTCCCTGCTCTAAATACGTATATTAAGTGTGTGTATATCTAAGAAACTGCTGACACAGCAATGTGGAAAGCACTGCTAGAGGGCTTTCTGCTGCTGCCAACAATGTCATCATAAATCAGAAGGATTCTCAGGAGCAGCTCTGTGGTTAACCTGTGTGAGGATATGGAACAACAGCCCATTGTTGCCAGAAAAGAACTCTTTGACACTGCTTGGCATCACCTCACACACTTAGTGAACCAGACTTTATACCTATTTCTTGCTTAGCTTAAGCAGAGAACAAAAAAAAGTAATTAGTATTCCACAAAAATCGCAACAAAACAGGCACCAGTCAATATCAGGAAAACCCAGCTCCCTCTCCCCAGTGCTGAGCACTTGTGCAGCCCATTTGTTTAAAGACAAATATTTGTACAGCTTTGTATCAGACAGGACCTTTAGAAAATCAAAAACTCAGAGGGGAAAGAGCACAAGAAATGCTTACTTCTGGAAAAGTTTCATTGCAAGAACAATCATCTATGGAGGTCCCTGCAAAAATCCAGCTCACAATGGAGTCACTTGTAACATGAGAAAAAGCAAAAAATTGCCAGGACCTCACAAAGACACCCAGAAATTGCTGCTCCCCACTGCACATTGCAGCAGGATAGGGTTCACCCCACCTTCTCTGCAGAAGCTGCCTTGAGGATAAAGACTTTCTCAGCTGCCTGGAAAGGGGTGTTAGTGCCTAAAATTACATTAAATTAATTCAGGCCTCAGCCTCATGGTTTCATCAAAAACAAGGTCCCACAAATACTCAAAAAATACTGGGGCTTTCATAAGTTTTCTAAATAAACCATCATTGCTTTGGTGACGTTTCTGCTCAGGTGCAGTTTTCTAGTGTTTTTTCCTAATATTTCTCAACATGAAGTTTTCTACGGTTTTAAAGCTACATACTAAAAGTGGCAAAGTTTAGACTGCTGTACTGGGGGAGTTAACTTGCTGATATTCACGGATGGACTTACATGCATCTTACATGCATCATATTCTGTTTGCAATTTGCAAACTTCCCTAAACCATGAGGAAAGATAGTCAAAATCCGATGCCTAACATTTTCTTTTCCTCTTGATGGAATTTATTCTGTAAATTACTGCAAGAGAAAAGAATCAAATAGCATGCTACTAGAAAGGTAACAGTGCACCAACAGATAAATGAGCAAAGCAAACAAGTTACGCATTTCCTCACTAATTTGATGAAATCAGGAAAACGAGATTATAAAAACACAAAGCTTCACTACTGCATCTGTCATAATGCTGTCAAGTTTGCTACTTCTTGAGCTCAGTATTTCTAAGAGTCTGTTACTTTTCTTCCTCCTGTCTTTTTTTCTGCCTGAGACCTTTAGAGTAATGTATGAATATGATTTCCTAATTGTATAGGGACACCTTCAGCGTCAGGAAGAAGGGAGCAAGGTGAATCCTGTTTGCAGGAATAGCTATTTAAGATCCCTTATCCTCAAACTCAAGGTGCATTGGTGCATTTGCCTCCAGAACAACAGAGCACCAAGATATTTTGCACGAGATACCATTCTCCATGGGTATGCATGTGAATAGCCAAAGCACACAGGACTCACTGGGAAGGAAATGAAGACCTGAGTAGCTCTCATCTCCTCTGATTTCCCAAGAGCCAGAGAACCTCATAAAGATTATCAGATTCGTAGGAATTTTTTTGCTACGTATTTAGAAAATAATTTAGAAATTTAGTATTTTCTGAAGCTTTGTTTTGTTTTCTCAAGGGTGGTTATTTTGGCCCTCTGAGGGTTTTATGAATTTTGCCTGTTCAACACTGACTTGAGACAACTCAAGTTGGGATCAAGCTCAAGCTGACAACTCAAGCTGCTGGGATCTTAAAGATCCCAAACTGATTTCATTGTTGAAAGAGCCATTCACCCTGCAGTCTTCACGTACCTTGCCTGGTTACCTTCTGACCGAGTACAGATCTCTCTTTATATAGGAAACTTGAGACTCCATGGCCCTGTTCCAGGGGCTAAACAAAAAGAGGTTGCAAACTTTAACCAATCTGCCTCCCTACAACTAGCTAGAGAGACTAATTTTCTGAAATCAAATCCTCTTGCCTGGAAACAAAACACACTTTTGGAATCTCTTTGGGTCTACTGACTAGCATGAACCAAAACCAAGCAGTCCTCCTCTTCTTGCCTCTGGAAATCAAGGATAACTTCAGAAAGCCTTTGAAAGAAGCAGTCAAACCTGAATGCTTAGGAAAAGCACCAGCAGTCACAGGAAATACACAAATCTAAGGTAAAAAGGAATAGAAAAAATGGGTGCAACATACCACGGCAACATTCCTATGGTAGGGAAAAGCCCTTTCCTCAGAGTTGAGAAATAAAAAAAATCACTGAGAAAATAGGAACACTTTTGATCACAACAATTTTTCAATATTTTGTTTAAGAGTAGTTGGTTACTGATGCGTAGGAAATAGTTAGAGATGGCCAAAAAAATCCATGCACAAAAAGTTCTCATTTGCAATACTCCAATACCACTGTGGTGGATCTCTAGCAAAAAAAATTGCCAATAACAGCTCCCTCATTCTCTTTTTTTCACTTTGCATTTAGAAGTTGTTCTTCCTTAGCCTCACCCCTACTAGCATAGGTAGGTAGCATTTACCAACTTCACACAATGAACAGAAAACAGGAACAGAAAGGTCCCTCTTGGTTACTTTGCAGCTGAAGTTGGGTCCTCTGTTTGTACTTGAATAGAGCTCCATCCATGCTTATCCATTTTATGCTATTATCATGAGGTTAATTACACCATTATCCTAAATTACAGATTGTTTGAGAACCTTGTTGAACTCTACTTTTCCTGTTTTCATAGAGATTAGCAAGGGTAGGTTTAGCTTCTCAGGTGCTTGGTGTCCTCACTGTGAAAAGCAGGTGCCTCTTCAGCCCAGTGCAGGCAATACGGCATCAAATTCCTTTACAGAGCAGAGGTAGGGGCTGACTTTTCAGTGATGCTAAGCCCCACAGTGTCTGCCTCCACCTTTGAAAACCAGGCTATTGGGACATGAAGTGGGGAGTAACAGAACTAGATCCTTCTGTCTTACTTTTACTTCCTTGAACAGCACAAAAAAAATTAGAAACCAACACAGTATAAACTGTGACCATTAGACAATTCTCTTGGACTAATCTCATCAGAACACATGCATGGCTTTTCAGGCATTTCATAGGAAGTTATAATTTATTTCTCACTGTCCTGAGTAACCCAGTCACTTTAGAATACTACCAGAGAACCAAAATCATGGTAGAAAAAAATCACTAACAAAACACCTGGACAGTCTTGCCAAAAAAGCTTCAAAACATTTTCCACCATCATGAAGTTTCTTTTCCCTTTTTTCTTTGCCCAGTAACTTTCTTTGTTCTTAAACATCTACAGCTGTTGGAAGGAATATTATCAATCTAAAAACAAAGAATGTGTTTGTTGTTGTGTTCTTTTGAGAAAAAAAAAATCTTATATATTCAGTGGAGCTTTTTGATTGTGCCCAGATACCAACATTACAAAACATAAGACAAAATTATAAGTACACAGCGTGCCAAGAAAATCAACTCAGTGTGGCTTGCCCAGGCTCTTTGAAAGAAGGCATGCACACTGTGTCACTATTATGATTTAAAATAGCTGGGCCTCCAGAGCCAGCACACTACTGTAGCACAGCTCAAGGTGCCTGCAGATGCCTGTAGCAGCAAGCCAAGTGATTAGCTTCAGCAGTGCCATGAAAGCACCACTGTGATTCCTGCCCTATGTGTATCTCACAGCTTCGTTTGAGTACAAAACAAACCTCTGAAGAAATGAAAGACAGCTTGGGCAGGGGGAGAAAATAAACCAAGTCTTTTACACTAAACCTCATTATTATTTACTACAGAGAGCAAATTTCTTGGGTTCAATGGAAAGGGGGATTTTCTACAGCAAAGGAGAAGAAAGCAGCGTTTCTCATTGTAGAAGGACTTCTGTTTCTTTTGGGTATAAAATGGTAACAAAAGCTTACAATTCACTGAGCTCAAGGTTTGCTAGAGGCAAGCAAGAGTCTGTACGTACTTGTACATGCACCCCCCTGCCAGAGAGAGCCCTCTCAAATGCTTTCCATGTTACCTTCTCCCTTCTGCATCACTAAGAATCGGGACAACGCCCAGGGAGATTTTGGATGTGCTCTGACACTTCCCCAGATAAATTTTTTTGAAACTGGAAAGGATTTTTTTTCTTTGTTGGCATAAGTTGTTGTTGTTTTTTTTTACAATGCCCTCCAGCGGCTCTGGTATCCAGGCTGGAATCAAGGTTCAAGCTGCTGCAAGCTGTTCACAGATGTCACAGGGTCCAATACATCCTGTGTTCACCAGCACAGCGTGGAGACACACTCTGGCCCCAGCTCCCTCAGCTTCATGTGAGGCTGAAGGAGGGATGATCCCCATTCCATAAATTATTGCCTGATAATTGCCAGCTCAGCTTAGCTAATAAAATTTCATCCTTAATTAAATCTCTAATCAAATCAGTCTCTGCCCTTACCTTCCCACCACCTTCCATTTGTGTTAACTTCCTTAGATAATTTCAAAGAGATATCTAGCTGTCCCTTAAACTAATGTATACCATATTCTTCCAGGACCTTCCTTGATGTTTTGCTGACTAAAATATTGGTCCTGTTCCTACACTTTTCCACCCATGTCCTAGAAGGAAAGTATTTATGAGTATGACCAGTATGTACCTACTCTGCAGGCATCCCTTAAGTTATTCAAAATACTCACTTTTATTGTGAATTAATAATAGACTTCAAGAATTTTTTACTAGAAAAAATCTTAATTTAAATTAACTTCCCTGCCTTTTCCAAGGTTAGCAATAGCTTCCTCCAGAAGAAACAGTGATCAAAACATCACACAAAATGTTTGAAATAATACTGGATATGTAGAGATTATATTCTTCTGGACTTACATTTAACCCAATTTACCTCTAATAACCCATCTTGGTAACCGGTTTCCTTTTCCCCCCTGCCCTCACTACAACCACTCTACAAAAATGAATGAATCCACATTTTTCTACAATGGTTCTCTACTGTTTTTTAGAGTTCTCCTAGCTATCTACTAGTAATTTATCTAGTATAGAAAACACCTGCTTTATTACTGCTGTAATTGCATTGTTTATATTTTATGTTTAAAAAGCCTAGGAATCTATAACACACAAGTCTTCTGCTCTACTGTTTCATTGTTTGTCATCAATAATATCCAAAATCCCAGCACCACTGGAAATCAGAATAGTCCCACCCACACACATGAAAAGGCTGGAGCTCTGAGAGCTTTCAGCCTACATGAATACCCCAGGTTTTACTCAGGAGCTGGAGCTGAGATGTTTGAAGATATCTTTTTAAGGTTACAATACAGGTCAAAGCTTGGGGGGAAACACAGGGCAGCTGGAGAGAAAAATTAACTTGAATTATTGTGAAGTGAGAGCTGGATTAATTCCATTACATTATGATGATTCTGCACTGCAAAGAGGCCATAGATCCTAAAGACTTCAACTCCTTGAGTGCATCTCTGTGTCTCTGAAGACAGAACAATTAATTTTTTCTCAAGTTTTTCTCCTGCACTTATGAATTTAACCCTTATTTGCTTCACAGTTATTAATCAACACAAACCTCTCTCAGGAGGGGTGTGTGGAGGGTGCAGATGAGGAACTTCACTGTATCAAAATCTACATCAGTTGTTTTTAGGACTTTGTTTCACAGTATAATTTACACTCCTCTAACATGTAGCTCTTTCAATAATATATATGTAGCAGTCACTGATGGATATAATGAATTTGCTTGTCTCCTAATTTAATTATGCCTTCAGATATGCCATACAGAATTACCGACATTCTAAAGGCTATGGCTTTCCTACTCTTATATCACAGCCCTTCCACTGGCAGTGGAAAAAAAGGAGCCATCAAAATCACTGAAACACTGCACTTGGTCAGTTTTTATTAAAAAGTAGCCACCTCAGGACTGAATAGGGACAAAAATTGGTGAAAAAAGGAAATTGTTTGTTTGGTTTTAGACTAAAGACTATGCAGCAATCTGGGCTCTCTACATTTAGCACAACTACTCATGACCAAAAAACCCCACTCCAAACCACCAACAAAAGTAGTTCTCATTTTTTTTCAGGTCTAGTGTGATGTTCTTTAACTGATTTTTCACTGAAATTGCACAGCCAGTGCACAGAAAATAAAATGAAGGTGACCTTGTTTGTAGAAATCTCTGTCCTTTTCATTCTCAAGTGTAGCATCGCTAACTGATAATCCTCCTCCTCTGCTTTCTCTATTCAAAGGAAATTATTTTCCACTGACTTTTTCTTCTAGCTTCCATGGGATTCATAAATTCATCTGCACAGAGATTCAGAAGGCTGGGATTTAAAACCAGCTTTGTCAACTGCTATCTTGGAACAGCTTTAGAATGACCCACTCATTGTGAGCATCGGGTCAAGTCAGCTATAGTCAAAACTGTGCTACAAAGACAGCAGCACCAGCGCTGTCCATTTTAAGTCCAGAAACAGCTGGAGGTTTGCAGAGCATCATGCCCACACCAATAAGCCATGTGTGGATGCAGTGCCACCCAAATACTGCTTGATGGATCCCTGGGCCTCATGAAATTTCACCCCAGAGATGGTGAAATCTCCTTGGGACTGGCTGGTTGACCTCAAAGTTTGGCCAGAATTGCTTTCTGTAACATGGAGTAAACACAGAGGAAGAGGCTCTGTGGTTATGGCTCAGGTAGCCTCTTTTTGAGAAGAAGCAAACCTTCCCCTTGACCATTTCCTTTCTAAGGTGTTCTGCTGTAAAACTCTTCAGGTTGTAAAACTCTTCTGGTTCTCGAGAAACTTGGGATAGAAGCAGCATAAATGCTTCCTTCAGTACCTTGACAACCACAGCATGCACTCACAGACACTGGTGGCACAGCTGGAAAGTTTCCACACAACTTCAGCTATGATGAAGCAAGGACCCCATCTCTGTTCAAGATGACATTTTGAATATACTCTACTCTTGGGGTTTTTGTTTTGATTGCCTCATTTGGCAGGATTATCCTACATGATGGTCAAGTCAAGTCAGATGTCTCTGTTGCCAGCATTAAATGGAGTGGCAAAACTGATGTTTAAACACCCCTCTACCCCACGACAGATAAGCAATGACAACCAGAGACAAAGAACTGTCAAAAGAATCTGCCCCAAGTGCAAGTGAACAGGAGGAAAATCATACATGAGTGGTGGCTGCATAATGAAATGATAAAGCAGAAAAAGGACGGCCCAAGCAGGGCAAAGAGCCAAAGCACACTGGGATTGGCGGACATGTACAAACACAGACAGAGATGTAGATTTAACTCCTATTGTCAACATGTATTTTCATAGGGATAATTTTAGAATACTTAACAAGGCTGTACACATTTTCAATTCGGAAACACCATCTATTTGTTCACTCTTTTTCTATGACTGGACAAAGGGCAGTATTTATTAGGTGAAGTGTCTGACAAAGCCTTTAGTACTGTTAATCACACCGGCTTCCTTGATATATTAAGGCTATTAGGACTTAACTAGATAAAGATGCACACGTTACTAAGTGAATCACCTTCTATCTGTCTAATGGAAACCAAGTGTTGATTTAAGTGGAGTCATCTGTTTAAAAAAGAGAGAGAAAGAAATTGAAATAAACCCAAGATTAACAGATGTCACGGAAGGGTCAATGGCGAGCAATGTTGGATCCAAGGCTTTTAAAATAGAAACTTAAATGAATATGTGAAATCACTAGAATATTGCTCTCTGCTTGACGGTGAAAATATAGCATCTAATATAATTTGTTTAGCTTTCAAAACTACATGCATAACTATCTTTATGTATGACAGTTTCTGTGTCATTTAAGCATGTTCAGTCCTCTCCACCCTAAGGTTCCCAGGCTAGAAAATGATGTTAGTAGATTAATTTCTAGATGATTTAAAATGCACCGTCTAAAATAGTCCCGGTACATTTATATTGGCTGGGTTGGTGTGGTTTATGTGTTTATATATGCTGTTCTCAAGTACTGGGTGGTTTTAGTATTAATGGGATACGATTATGTTGAACCCTGCACTGGCCAATATAACTATTCAAAACTAGAGGGGCGTTTAAACACAACAACAAAAAGGAATGCTGATTTGTGGTTAAGTCCCAGACATGGCTTAAGTTGAATTCCTGGCTGTGCCACAGATGCCACTGTGATATGTCAGGCAAGTCACTTCTTGCACCTTAGCTGTAAAGGAAACAATATTTTTCTTTCTCCCTTCTCTTCTCTGTTCTGTGTGCTTAACCTGTCAGAGCAGGACCTTTCATGCCATGATGGAAATAACAAAGCTGCCACAGAGGTCCATCCAAAGGGAGGCAGCTGACCAGACTGTTACGCCCATGGTATACAAGGTCAATCACACTGTGCCAGCTGGGGCTGCTGGATGGAACCACTGAGTGAAGCATCACTTAGTTTGGGACAGAAAGGGAGCCTTTGACATGGGTTCACAGCCCTGTGCTAACTGCTGAAACAGTGGGATACTTAAAAAACATGTAAATTGTTGTTGTAATCATATTTGCGCTAGATTTTTATAGATTTTTTTAATCCTGCAAATCTTAATTTTCTTGTTGAAAGGTGAATTGTAGTTTTGTGACAGCCCCAGTGGGTAGGACACAAGAACAGAGATGGATTTGAGGAAACTATATTTGTCCTTTTGGTTGCCTGAGCTCTAGGAGTGGTAGGTATATTTTGAACCATGTGCTCATATTCTACTTTCAATGACTGCCTATTTTTCTTCTTATCTTCCCTCTGACTCCCATAGCCCTAAGTAGGAGTCAGACAGCAAAGGCTTCTTCGCCTGTTTCTCCTCCTGTATGAGTTTTGATTTGCAATTTTTAGCTGAGGGTGGGGAGGGGTGGGGGGAACAGGAGGAGCAGATAGGGTGTCAGAAGGTATAGACATTGAGCAAGAAAGGGAGTATACCTCCCTTTTCTCTGAATCTTTTCCAAGAGCTGAATAGATTCCAACCCTGAAAAGACTGCAGCCTGAATAGAGTCCTTTCAGCTCCATCCACTTGCCCTCCCTGATACTCAACTGCAAATGAAAATAAAGTATTTTAATTCCAGCAAGATGACTTTAAAAACATATCTTTGACAAGGAACAATTTCAACTTTGACGCATCTAATTTCAGTAAAGATTCATCCTAGTGTATCAAATCCAAAATTTGCCATTTATGTTTGACTGTTTTTTGTTTGCTCATCTGCAACACGTATACCCTCCCAGAAAAAGCAGAGATGATCTTATGGTCTTTTTTTTTTTTTACTTTAACCTATAAGAAAGACAAATAAAAGTTGTCTGTGTAGCATGCTGTGCACACATGTTGTTCACTTAAATGCCTTTTCTCTAATCAGCTCTACAGAGTAGTCCGTACAACTGTTCCGCATTCTCTCTTGGCATAGGCACCATGCATTCCCATTCCACATCAAATGTAAACACTCCCTGCACAAGAATGATGGAAGCTGTGTTTCAAATCTTGCTTGGGTTTATCTTTGAATGCCAGACAAAACAGGCTTTATGTGGTTTGATAAAGGATCGAGTCATCCCCATTTGAAGACCTTGAATCCACTTGCATACCTACTCAAATATAAACACCACCAGCAGATTCCCAAACCAGCAACTAATCTGAAGATTGTTTAAAAGATTATTAACTGGCAAGGCATTATTCCATTCCTCCAATTTCCCCCTCCCCAGATTCCTAGATTTTATAGGATATATTGCATGTTAGCTAAAATTCCTCTGGGTTTTCCACTCTTAATAAGCACGCAGACATCTGTATGGATCAAAAGCACTCAGCCACTGCCAGTGTTAAGAATTACATATATATATATATATATAAAAATATATATATATATATGTAACTCTTTGAATTTGTAAAGGTTACACTCTGTCCTCAGCATTATGCTTCCCAACTGCTGTCTGCATCCAGAAGTGCTAGAAATTTGCAGTAAAATCTATCAAAACTCACTTAAACAGGAATTATTCTCTTTAGGATATGTTGGGGTTTTTTTGCCTTTTTACTATCCATAAAATCTGTAGAAGAGTATCACAGACGACTCATGCAAATGAGTCACCAGAGCTTAATCAGTCATTGCTTTTGAGTACTAGCATAGCCTCTGTGTGCTAGCTTGAACTACCTTCAGCCAGTCTTCTTGAGAATAAAGATCGTATTTTTATTGATTAACTTCATTTTTCAGCACTAAGGATGTGCACACTCTTATTTCTAGTAAATAAGCTGATAAGGTGCAGTACTCTCACTATCTGCAGCTATTTATGCTCAATACTAGATATAAATTTTTAAAAATATAATTATGTTTACTCTGATCCAAGAGCTGATGCTTTAGAAACAGACCACAAAATGATTGTAACACTGCTCTGCAGGCCAGGTAACTACACCTAAGCTACTACACCTAGAAACTCTCCCACAGGTTACAGATAGCACTTAACATATTTTATACTAAACCATTTCAAAATTTATTCAAAAATTGACTGGTGTGAATTTGTGCAGCCATAGGACCTAATGATCTTCAAAGAGATAAAATTGGTGCTAACAAACAGATGCAAGTGAAGGTCACTCCAAAGACCTTGAGGTCTTCAAGGTATGGCTCTGCCAACCCTCCAAGGAGCAGGGTGCTGTTTGCACAGCCTTTGTAAACAGATCAGATCCAAAGCATAGCACAGCAATGTTTCATGAGGCTGTGTGGGTGACCAAATCCAGCAGCAAGCAACTGTGTATAAAAAGCTAGGATAAAAAGGGTATCTTGAACAAATTCCTCTGCCCCAGTCTTGTTTCTAGAGCAAGGCTTATAGCAGAGTCTTAAAAATAAAAGCATGAGAAGGTACATATGCATAAAATCATGGTTTTCTTTCTTTTTTTTCTTTTTACCAACTCATCCCTGACTACTGTTTAAAGTACTTGCTAAACTGAAGTTTACATACAGACATCCTGTTTAATAATCCTCAAGTGAGTCTTTCTCCATGGCTTTGCCTAATCTCTCTCTCAGTTTGTTTCCATTCTAGCTACTGAAGCTTCTGGAAGCAGTGAATCCAGCAAGGAATTATTTTTTGTTTTAATTTTTTATCATGTATGCCTGATAGTTTTATTTTACTGTAGCTGGCAAGATGGGAAGTATAGGACACTGGACACAGAAATCTGTAGTTTTTCATTGTTTATTGACTGAAATATTATCAGATTGGTAAGAGAAAAGCTATTAAAACCGTAAGGCTGCCTAATGACCCAGACTGTTGAAGGATGTGCTTAGTTGTAGTCCAATTTATAGAAAATGGGCATCCTCTATCACAAAGTTCAGCACGGAAATTGCTTCCATATGCTTGTACTTCAGCATATGGAAAAAGACTAAGGATTAAATTAATAGGGATACTTAATCTTCCACATGCCTCAATATTCCTCCACATCTCCCAGGTTATTACTTCTGCATTACTGCAAGAACTACATACAAGATGGATAACTGCTTGGTGGTGTTTGTTTTGATTTTTATTGATTTCAGGTATCTTTTAAAACTTCCAGCCAAACCCACAGCTTTTAGTTCAGTTTCTCAGTATTGGGAAGGCAAATCCTCAGACATCTATTGCAGAAGCTGCCAATATTTAATACCTGAAATGCCTAGTGCATGCTCAGCCTGCAAAGTGCTGAATATTTTCATGCCAGATGCTTTCTGAAACCATCTCTTCAAGTGATGATTTTAACCTTGCTTTCCCACACTGGCCAAAAAGTTGGGTTGTTTGTCAGTCTTTTGCCATCAATATCTATTCAATTAAGTTAAATTAATCCATCACTATCCAATTAAAAAAAAAAAAAAGCCAAAACATGCAACAAGGGCAACATCAGTCAAGGGCTTTTTTTATGTTTGCACTAATTGCTCTGCTGCCTGAGGAAGCATGGTAACTGTTACCAGGCTACAGAATGACATTAAAAATAGAGGAAAAACCCACCAGGGTTTGATCCTATGTTAGATAATGCAGTTGCTTCACATAAAATTGAAAAACTGGCTGCACATGAAAAATTATTTTTAGGTGAACAAGCTGTCAACATGAAGCTTGCTATTTTTGAACTCAGGATGATGTAGATGGTATAATACTTTTCTAAGTAAAAGGTTAAACTATCTAATGTGTGCTTAATGAGACATAAGTACAGATCTATACTTTCATTTATGACAGAAATGCTGTCATAAAAGTAACATATCCACAGTGCTGAGCAAAACTATGTCAGAAGAAGTCCTCTCAAGGGTATACAACTTTAATAAAGCTTAATGCTTCTGCCTACCATGATGAGGGAAAACTAAAATGTTGGCTCCTTGTCAAAGGAATGACCTATCACCTTGAAATGGTCTCTGTAGCATGTCCTAAACTTTTTTGCATTGAATGGGCTGAGAGTTCATTATTAGAAATGGTATGATTACAATTTGCCTTACAATACACTAAAAAAACAGATTTATTCACATTACAGCAAGATTCCTCTGCAATGTATAACTCAGGTTCACACATTTTTAAGCAAATCAACAAGATAAATCAATTATGAAACCTTTTGCAAGGGGAAACTGTTAGTTGATTAGAAAGCAAGAGTGGAAAAGAGCAAGAATGAAGTCAGAAACTGGACCTAGACTTTTCAATGGTCATTCAGTTTCTTGGAGCTGCCTTCAACATGATCCCAGTCAAGCTGGTTTCTAACATATGTATGGATAAAATCAATACTCCAGTGAAACAACTACAGAAAACTATTTAGCTAGAAGAAAATGTCATACCATGTACATAAATGTTGTAAGATACAGTATTCATCACTTTTTGAAAGCCACCTCGAACAAGACTTTGCACTTATTTCTCTTTAAAAGTACATAGTCAGCACTCACCACAAAAAAAGTATCAAATATTTATTATATCCTTACAATTTTACTGACCTCTATATGTTTAGCAATCACAGACATGGTAGATGGAAGACAGGAAACCAAATCAGCATAACTAGAACTCAAAAGGCCTGCGAGAAGTACACTGCCTTCCATCTTTGGTTTCCAAGATCAGTCCAGATTTCCACTAGTCAACTCAACAAGCACAGCAGCACCTATTTTAAGGTAGATGTTTTTATATGATAGATGTGTTTTTAACTGATGTTAACAGTGGTGCTATTTGCTTTCCAAGTAAATCTGAAGAAATGCAATGATGTCTATGTTGCTCTTTGGGTTAGTACTGGTTAGAATATAAGAGTTCACCTTCTCAGCTAGAAGCATGTAAAATATGTAAAAGTTGGAATTAATACTGTCTTACAGAACTGTTTGATTCACATCTATCACTTCCACATATCTCCTACACAAATAGAAATCTCCATTTAAATCTCTACAATGCAAAGTTTTGCAACAGATAACGTAACTCCTAATGTTTCATGTAACTGAAGAAGACTATTACAATATTTTAATTATGACCTTGGCAATCCCGATATTAATACTGTACTTACTGTCAGATACAGGAACAATTCTGAGTATATAAGAAGGGATGCCCAGAAAACTGCTTTGGATTGCTAGAAACGTTTTTGAAAGGCAAACTTTAAAGTGTTCAAATCATTGCAGAAGATTAAGTTCTATTTTCAAAACAACTTAACAGAAAGAGAGCATAATTTCTACTTCTCAGAATGGTTTCAAACTTTTTTTTGGAAATCTGGGTTGTGTTATTCTACTCTGGGAGGTCCACAAGCAGGACCTACAGACATCTGGGGCAGTCTGGTTTGTAGGGACAACAGGGAGAGTCCAGGGACTGGCCACTTTTAGCCTTCACGCATATTCTAGATGATTTTGAGCAGCGCCCATATTTAAGACTGTATTTCCTTAGGGCAGTCCAAAGCAGCAAGCCTGGCTGATCGCCTGAGAAGTGCAAACTGCGCCTGTTATACCTAAATTAATGGTTGGCAAAAGGCTGAAAAAGAACTGATTAATGTGAAAATTAAAAGCCTAGCATTGCAGTCATTCATAGCCAAGCTAAAATTAGTGCAGTAAAAGGAAAATAGGAGCTGCAGTGTAGTGGTGTGTGTTTTGTTTGATTTTGCCTCTCTTGCTGTTGTATTTTGGGAGGGTTGTAAAGTTACGGTTTGCCCCATGTTACCCCTGTCCCTTCCCCTTATAGTGGTTTTGTCCAGGTTTTCCCGCCACTCAGGGTGTCCATCAACCTGCTCACCCCCCCTTTCCCCCCGTTTCTGCTAAGTCATTCCCAGTTGTCCTGCCCCCCTTTACGTCAAGTAAGTTTTCCCTGCCCAGCTTGTTCTCGAGGTTTCTGTGTCAGCCACCTCATCCCCCGTGTACGGTTTGTTGTGTGGGTTTTCTCCCACCCCTATGTTTTCCCTATTGGTTTAGTTAAAGATATCCTTATCCCTGTTGTAACTACCCATTGCCTGCTGTACCCACCTCCCTGAGTCAGAGGTTTGATAAGCTCTTGCTGAGCTTTGGGTGTGGTCACTTCGTCTTGTCCCTTCAAGGAGATTAAAACTCTTTGGAACACCTTGACGGAGTGTCCGGCTCCTGGCTTTCTTTATCTCGGGACTCTGGTGGCTTTTCTCTGCAGCTGAACCCACGCAGCTGCCCTCACCGCCACCGCAGCCTCAGGGGAGGTTTTGGGGCGGCCTCTCGTGTGGCTCCACCGCCACAAAGGGGCAGGATAGCCGGATTCCCCGCCTCTGGCGGCGAGGAGAAGCTGCACTGCAGGACACAGAATCTCCCAAGTGTGCTGTGGGCTTGCTCCTGGCTGGAGCTGCTGGGCACACCCAGAATTAAGCCCCTGGCAGGCAGCGCTTGCAGCTGGAGGATGAAGAGTGCTGTGTGAGGAGGAAGGGCACTGTGCACACACAGCTGGGCCCATCTGGAAAATCTGTTTTTGATTTTGAATTTGGTAGCAAGCCAGCTGTGGCCAGGTTCCTTGAGGGTAGGCTGGATAGTCACTCACAGATGTTTCAAGGATGAAAAGAGAAGGCTGGTCACCGCAAATAAATTTATTTGCTGCTGTAATCCCGCTCAACCGCGTTCCTTGAGGTATCTACACACACACTCTGGGACCACTGGCACTTAGCAGGGTGTGTGAGCCCACCTGGGTGCTGTACTCCTGCTAGTACAGGGCTGATTGGGCTGTGGGCAGCCCCCCGCACCCAGCATGGCAGGACACCTTTAGGAGAGCACAGCATTTGCCACCCTCAGCTTTGCAAGTAACAGAGAACAATGGCAAAGTCAAAATATGCCGTGATTACGTGTCGGATTTCTTTTCACAGAGGTCTATCAGGCTGTGCAGTCTCTAGTCACCCACAAAACCACCTTTTCAGGGTCTTGCCAAAAGTACAGCATTCAGAAGGAAGGAATCTGCAGGAAGGTTCTTGCAAGTGTGATTCATCCCTCTGGTTTTTGTGTGTTAGGAAACAATCTTTAGGTTCAGGATCACAATCTGCGTGTATCACATGGTCAAAGTTTCAGTGCACAAGAAACTCTCTGCCTTAAATGAGTATACTCCTAAATTTACAGAAGAAAACAACATTTTGCTGATGCCAATACTTGAAAATTCAGGGTTTTGCCATAAAGGATCATAATTCCTGTCAATACACAGCTGTTTAAGCTTTTTATATTAAAATGTCCTCTTTAGGTGCCATCCCCTCTGTACTGCTGGTTGTACATAGCTCTCCTCTGACTTACAGGAGATTTTTCAAATGCACAAGAGGCGTTTGGATGCTGACACTAGCTAAGCACCATGTACTTTATGGGAAAGAGAGGGCCAATCTCTGAGAGCAAAAATACCAAAAAATTAGCTTTGGTCACCATCTACAGCTGCAGCAAAAATGTGATTCTAGCATTGCCAGTGTGTTTTTATATTAACCACTGTTTGCTGAGTCCAACTGAAATTCTCTATTTTTAGCCTTTCAGCTACTTTCAGGTAAAATTCCTGCAGATAGGACTAGCTGTATAGGGCAGATAGCATACAACTCTGAAACCACAGATGACCTCATGCAACTGCAAAGAAAGAAGGGTCTGTTACTTAAAACAAGGCTAAAATTTAACCCAGCTATACTAAAATTATACAGGGAGTGTTTTACAGTCCCATTACAAGACATAAAAACCCAGTCACTATAAATTCACGGTGTACTTATTTGTAAGAATGTAAAAAAGAGTAATTAATAACCCCCAAACAGCTTATCTCTGAGCCAGTACAACACCAAGGCTTTCCCAGGCTCGCTGGAGATTTTACAAATAGCACTGAAAAGCTGCTTTAGCTGCCATTTGAGAATTATTTGTCCACACTGAAAAGTCATTGCTCTTTGTCACAAGTCACAAGACATTTCTTAGTGTTCCACCCTTTCAGCTGACATTATGGAGAGAAAATAAATAAATGTAATCCAAACTTTCTGAAAAGGGCTTCCATGTGTAAGAACACATATTAACCACAGATGTGAGGGAGCACTGCACAGGGATTCTTTTTTGTGCTAAATGCACTCCACCTTCCCCTCTTCTACTTCACTCTTCCCCTGTGTCCCCCCATATACCAAAAGAAACTTGTTTCCTTTAAAATGACATTATTTCCAGGAGAGTGAAGTGCAGTGCTGAGTACTGTCATTCAAGTTTATTAAAGTAATTCAGGAGAAATGTGTAAGGAATGGGTATGTCACAAGTGAATCAATGCAGATCAGGGTGCTTCTTTGTAGTCCTTGGGATGTATTGCTCACACCTCTTTTAGTTTGCAGAATATTTGCTCGATATTTCTTCAGAACAAAACCTTCATGAGGTTACCACACATTTCCAGTAGTGGAAGAGACACTCTGAAAAGTTTTTTTCCTCAGAAAAAAAGTTTCAGTCTTAATAACTAAAGAACAGATCAGATACATGAGTGAAATAACTCTAAAGAAATGCTTTCACTACCTCACCAAATCACTCTAAGAGATCAGTAAAATATTCAAACTATTCTTCTTAACTCTTCCTTTCTTTCCTAAATATCAGCATAGGCAAACCTGTTTTTTTAAACAATGGCACAACCTCTACCTGTCATCTATTTTCTCAAGCACAGCCAGCATTGAAATAAAGGTTTACAAAGCACTTGACTGTTAATTCGTGATTATAGAACAAGTCTGATTTTTTTGGATTCATGACACTTGGAAGAAGAAACTCCACTTATCATAGGCAATGAAAACCAGGACAGACCAAGGTTTGCTATTTCCCTCTCTAAGGACTTGTAGGTGGACTTATGTAAACAACAGAGCAAAGATCAAAGGCAAATCTTAGGGACCATAATATACAGAGTTATTAAAGGAACAGAGCTTTTTGTCTATTGTGGAGGAAAGAAGTAAAGCATTGACACATATGTAATATATACAATTAAAAAATAAAAAAAAAAAGCGAGTCCCAAAAGTGACTGAAATAAATTAAATTCTGCTTTTTTTTTTTTCTTATTTTGTTAAAGTGATGAGAACCAAAAATGCAATCTGTGACAAAAATTAGACTCCCATCACCTGGAAAAGCCAGGCATTCAACTCTATTTTAAGTTGAATTTTCCTTCACATCCTATGAAACAACCACTGTTCCATCACAAACCATGTCCTCATTCACTGCCAGTTCAACTGAGCCTTACCTTGTCCTCCACTCTGTTCAGCCTGGCACCAATTGTGTTATTTCCTCGATCTTTGCTTTTCTCTGTGGAACAAGAAACACTTTCAAATTAATATATGGTGGTGTAACAAAATAGCAGCAAACCGCAACTGGGTGTGTTTAACTAGCCCACCAACACCACGTAACTGAACACCCTTACCAGGCTGATAGATCCATTCCTTAAAAGTAGTTTTCTGTTTCTTTTTATAGCATTGGCCCGTGCCAGGGCTTTTAATAGCCCCGAGTTTAAGGCATTTTTAATCTTAGTTTTGTGCTTTAACCACAGAGAGCAAAAATGTTCCTAATTTAGTTAATGTTTTAATTGCCACTTAAAAACAATCTGTGACTATGCACAGAACTCTACAGCCAACTTGAATAACACATTTGGTAACATTTTATCTTTTCTTCCCCACTATAAACTATACAGAAACATGAGTTTGCAAATGACATAAAGAGAGTTTATGTCATCAGCCAGACTCGTCACAAACAAGCATAAGCCTCTGTGCTCCTTTTCCAGTGTCTTTTCAAAGCTATCAAAGATCTCTGTGAATATTCCAAATTTCACAGGAACTCTGAAATCTTAGCACACCAGTTATTGAATATATGGTGAGTCTCAGAAAGACTAGAGCCAACATTTTGAAGACTTCGGTGAAAGTAGGTGCTTTAAGAATCTAAATAAGAACAGCCCTAATTTAAAAGTGTTGATGACTAAAAATTATTGCCAATGCTTAATCTTCAGAGCACAAGCAGTTGGCATGGTTTAGAAATTTGGCAATAAAATGTAAAGTATTTTAGCAAGTATTTTCCACTAATTATATGCTCATCAGATTAATTTTAGACACATCCTTTGTACTGACTTACCTGAGACAGAGATAAAAAGAGATGGCTTTCCTATGGACTGGTCCAACCTATAAATCAAAAAGAAACACTTTTGTTTTTTATCAGTCTGAACCAACATCTTCACTCTTTCTAGCTGAGCAGGAAGGCCTCTTCACAAACAAGCAAAGTGAAATTCATATCATTTTGGTTTGTCCTGTGAGTGAAGCAGCAAAATGGGATTTTACTTAGACTGCCCTACAGCTTCTTTAACCACTGTAAAGTTTTACTATGCCCATTACTTTTCCACATGCTCAGCATTGATTTGTCTTTTCCCTGTTCTTCTGCAGCATTCTTGTTGCATCTGTCATCTCTTAGTTGGCTCTTAGGTGCAATTGTACCAGAGCAGATGACAGTATTTCTCTCTCCAGGTGTAGAACATCCCCTATAATATAGGGATTGCAGTCTATAGTCACAGCTAGCAGGGACTGAGATAATACACAAGTCCCAATCATCAGATTTTTAGGCTTTTTGCCTTTTCCTCCCTGTGTGAAAAGAAAACTTTATGCAAATGCCATTTTATATTCCCTAATTTTTGCACAGTCCTGCCAATATGGCACCTTTAACCATGGCAATTTTTTAACCATGGGCCCTGATCACTGCCTAATTTACAAACATCCTCCTGCTGCTGTTTATGGGCACCAAGAGGGAGCTTCACTGACATACCTCCTCTGCAGCTCCTTGATTCTCACCATCAGGTTGAGGTGGCCCTGAGAGTACTGCTCAATAACATCTCGGACATCATAGGGCTTTCTGGCTTGCTGTAAAGTAAGAAAAAAAAAAACATGCCTTCAGTCACAAGGATGGTCTGTGGCAATCTAGATGTTTTTAAAGAGTAAACAGTAAGTTCTTTTAGCACTGTGTAAACATATGAGTTATTTTGATTGTTGCCACGATCACACATTTTTGGTGGAATAATTCTGACAGTTCGTATTTCATCCACCTTTTTGCTACTGCAGGTCTGTATGCCTTTCAAAAGATAATCCACTGAACTGGAGCTCAAAAAGAACTTGGAGCCAAAAAAAGTTTATCTGGCACTTTGTTCAGAAGTCTGTGCACACTCTAGTTCCTTCTGGAAATAAGGTTCATACTCCTTGGCCACTGAAAAACAAAGAGGTCTTGCACATGCACAAACCCCTGTTCTCAGCCAGCAGCTGGGGCTCACCGTTCAGGTCTCATTGATGGAAGTTAAAACACAGTCCTAGAGGAAGGTGCATGACCGATTTCCTCTTCCAGAAAGACTGGCTGAGCTTTCAAAACATCTGGGAAACAATGGTGCAAGAAATGCCCTGTCTCTGTAATTTGCACCTCGTGCATAGGAAAGGCTTCATCTGACCTATTATTCATAAACAACTTTTGTGCAGTACAGAGGCAACAGTATCAAGATAAATGCAGTAGTATCTAACTATAAAACACCAAGATTAACAGGGAAGCAAGTGAACAAACATATTGAATGGTAGCAACAAATTAAAGGTATCTTAATCCTAAATCTAGAATTTAGAGTCCAATCAGTGCCAGAACTGGTGTTCCCAGCATAGGAAAGACGTGGACCTGTTAGAAAAAGTCCATTTTTTTTTAACACAAAGACAATCAGAGGGCTGGAGCACCTCTGCTATAGACAGAGCGAGAGAGTTGTGTTGTTCAGCCTAAAGAAGAGAAGGCTCCAGGGATACCTCATTGAAGTCTTTCAGTATTTGAAGGGGGCTTTTAAAAAAGATGGGGAGATATTTTCACAAGGGCCTGTAGAGATAGAACAAGGGGGAAATGGCTTCAAGCTGAAAGAGGGCAGGTTTAGATCAGCTGTTAGGATGAAATTCTTTAGTGTCAGGTTGGTGAGACATTTAAATGGGTTGCCCAGAGAAGTTGTGGATGCTCCGTCCCTGGAAACATTCAAGGTCAGGTTGGGAGGGGCCCTGAGCAACCTGACTGGGTGAAGATGTCCTTGCTCATGGCAGGGGGTTTGCACTAGATGACCTTTGAAGGTCCCTCCCAACCCAAATTTTTCTATGATTTCTGACTCATTTGTTAGGCTGTTTATAGAAACTCTGCAGATAATTTTCAAGGTTTTGTAAAAACCTTGGTAACACTGAGTTACAACTTCTCTTTTCTTGCATCTTTTGAGAACAAGGAGAAGATTTTTCAGTGGTAGCTTCTAAGATACCAGAATTTGGATCCCTTTTGAAGTCTCAGAAGTATTTTGTCACCTGTACTTCAAAAGCAGATGTCTCTGCACTGCTTTATCTTATTTCCCAAACTTCAGGATTTCCTCAAATCCATGCCATAAATATAATTTTTTTTCTAAGCCAAAGGAAAGTGGGATACCATACAAAAGACAGGCTGTGGAGACTGTGGCACCTTCATGCAGTTCCCTGCACCTGCCTGGGAAGAAGCTCCCACATTTCAGGAATGATTTCTTTAATAAAGTCACTCCATCAAACAAACTATATTTCAGTCTCCCAGGTTCCCTAAGTCAACTGCAAGCCTTGGGTGAATGTGAGATGCTCTCTAGTAGAAGGCTAAGCAGGACTGGGAATTGCTTCAATCTAATCAAGGAGCACAGAAGAATTCCCAAGCATCCCAACTGCTTACACACATATAAATCACCACTAACATCTCACAAAGAAAGAAATATGGCTCTGCAATGGTATAAGCCTGTAAATCTTTCCATGGACTAGTACTGTTAACATGATAATATTAAAAAAAATAAAATAGGATTTTTGTACTTTAAATAAGCAAAAGAGAAATCTGCAAGTTTGAAAACTTCAGGTTCAGAAAAGGTGTTCATAAGAATAAAGACAGAGAGCTTTCTCCTGCCATCCTCATACTCTGACACAGGAGTCTGACAGTAGTGTAAGTATTTCCCTGCCTGTTTTTCATTTACAGGGCTGTTTCTCTCTCTTTAAAACAGGAATTGAAAACCTGGAGTAAATGTATTTTAAGAATGAGGCTAAACTTCTGAGTAAGACTGGGTATTTAAGTCAGTACTGATTTTTCTGTAACTGCTTCATATTAAAAGCTGATCTTCTGTTAGAAAATCCTCTTGATGTTGACCATATAAAAAACCTACAGCAGGCAACAGATTAGTATGGAATAGACAAAAGTAGAAGCCAGTCCCACAGCTTTCCTTAACTGCTTCTCTTCCTGACTTTTGGTCCTCTGCTAATTAAGCAAAACTCATGGCAAAACTCTTCTTAAATACGTTAGAATTTCCCCCATCATAAATGAAAGTTTTTAAAAGGTACAAAACCCAATGCCAAATATTAAATGTGCACCACTGGCTGTGGCTGTTGTTGTTCCCTAGTAACTGCATGGGAAGGGAGGTAGACCTGGGAAAAGGGAATCCAGGAAAGGGGAATTTCTGGGAAATGCAACCAGGTGACATCAAATAAAATGAATGAAACATCCTGTGAAGCACAGGACACTGAAATGCATAGTTTAGAACAGCCCAGTATGGAGATTAGAAATGATTACACACACAATTCATATTAATCACATAATATGATGAACTACAAGACTATAAATGTAAGATTTTCCAGGGAAATTGTAACAAATCAGGCAACAGTTATGTCATCGGTAGAACTATAACCTGTATTTATAATTTAAGCTATGTATAGAATATTTTCAATGGTAAAAATCATGCCACAAGTTAAAAAGCTATTTTAGAAGGAAAATAATTTATTCAATTGGAAGAATTTTCATGGAAAGAAAAATTAAAAAGTTTTCAAAATGAAAATGCAAAATCAGAACAAATTCCTGGTCTTTGTATCTGTGATGGATATCACAGTTGCATCTATGTACATTAGTTTTAAGACTTCTAGAAACTTTCATAATTGGAAAACAAAGGTTATTTACTCATAAATCAAGCTAATGGGATAACTGAGTATGGTGATTTTTTTTCTGAAATTCAGTTGTAATATTAGATTGTGTCAAAAATATCTGCTCTACAACTAATACATAAAATTCATTTTTGGTAGGCAGGGTGAACTTAGAAGCATAGAAAAGCATTCATTTCTAAGCCTGCTTTCCTTATAATCAATAAAATCCTTCCTTATCCATAAGTCATTCACCTTCACTGATGCACAGGACTTGTGTTGAACGTGATCATTTGTATAGAATTTGAAACAGTCCTACAGACTTTATGAGAACATAAACACATCCATAAAAAAGGTATTAGTTCTTTATAATATTATGCTGGGTTCATGGGTTATACATAGACATCCTCATAAGGACTATATTTAAACCTTGACTTCTTTAAATACAGCCTAAATTTCTCTCCTTCTTTTTAAAGAGGAAATGATACTTCACAAAGACTTGCTTTTCATGTCCTTTGAAAATCTTTCTATCCTTGTTTAGCATTTCTTTATTTGTTTTATTTATTTATTTAGTTTTAAACAGGAGAGCTTTGCTTTCTAACTGGCTTTTGTCCTTTTGATGCCATCACCCCCTGTTATTAACTGAGCCCTTTAAAAAATATATCTAGTCCAATTCAGACCTACAGGTGTGTCCTGCAAACAGCTGGTATAGTTTAAGAACCGTGCTGGGTTCATGCTGGGACTTATTTTGCAAAATTTTCCTCTTCCTCTCCTTCTTCCAATGTTGTCCTACTAAAAGGTTCAGAGGCATCTCTAAAAAATACTTCTTTAAAGAGCTGGCCTTCCTTAGTGTTCCAGCTAATTTTAAGCATGAATAGCCCAATGGACTTCAGATGAAATTGGTTTGTGGGCTTGTTGTCGTTTTTTCCAACAGTTACAAAAAGAAAATATCTGAATCTTCTTTTTTGGAACTTATTTTTTACATAAACGTAAAGCTTAGAAAGAAAACACCTACTAAAAACCAGCTGTACAGATGTCTGAAATGCTGAAAGATACATTTTTAAAATGCATCTTCTGCTTTACCTTATTTTCGGACATTACATTAGTCTGCTTATTAGGAACAGTACAGTCATTACTTGTCACATACTAAAACAATTTAATTTCCTATGATTATTTTATGTGCAGAGAACAGATTTACAACATACTTTTGACAAAAAAATAATGACAATGGTTATTGCTTAATTACAGGAGAGATATTCAAAATCACCTCATGGCTTGAATTTCAAGGTGATGTTGTGCATTAAGTTACTTGGGTGTTTGGAAAATTGTACCTTTGGTGCTCTCCAAATTTCTAAGCTTGATCATGACCTTATATTCAGAAATTATGGAGAAGTATCAGCTATTCCCCTACTTTCCTACTGGAGATGCTGCTTCTGAAGAAGTAGCAGCGTAACACTTGTACACAGGAGTAGAGACCTAAGATCCACCCCACTTCAGTCAAATGACATTTTTAGTTCTTTAGTAGCCAGTAATATTGATCTTTCAGGAAGAAGGAAGACTGCTAAGGAGAGATGAGAGACAGCCCTATTGAAGGATTTTGTAGATGGCCAGGACTGAGCCTTTTGCAGATGCAAAAGTGAGAGTACAACTGAGAAGCCAGATTAGCAAGAGAGATACTGAGCACAAACAAGTTTTAAGTATGAACTGAATAGTCCCATTCTATTCAGTCAAATGCTTTTTCAGCTTCTATCAAATCATCTGCCGCAGGGGAGTTTCTTTTATTTGCCAAGTGGATAATGTTGCACACAGTGTTCAGGCATTTTCAAAATCTGTTTCTGAAAAATACCACTTGGGAGGTAGATCTACAACACATGGATTTCTTGTTACTAAGCAGTTTAGTTAATACCATGGCAAATATTTTATGATATGAATTTATGAGAGCAATGATTCAGTAATTACCACAAAGCAAAGGATCACAATCAAGTTTTAGAATGAAAATTAATAAAGATTTTAATGTAACTGGCCACATTTACGCAATTATTCACACAACAGCAGCAGACACATCACTGGAATGGGCCTCATCCCTTGCCCAGTTTCAAGTGCTGACCAGCAAGTGCTAAGAAACTTCTCAACAAAATGACTATAAATATTATCTTCAAGTAGTTGAGACACTGTGCCTTTCTTAATTTTAGTCTAATAATGATAAAAAAAGGTGAAATGTGCTAGCAGAAACTTTTTGAAATCACTCCCTTCAAGAAAACTCTGGACATGGGACATTTCAGCCTAAATGGTGATAGTCTGAATGCATTATATATAACTAAAGCAATTTTCTGACAAGCTCAGGAACCTTAGCCATAAATTACCTCAAGAATTACAGTATAAATGAAAATATTCAAAGTAGAAATTTACTACCTAGTAGTAGCTAGGTCATGTATGAAAATTGATGTAGGCAGTTAAGCCCCTCTCATCCTTTGCATTTTCAGTTGTGAAGCCTGTTCTCTGGAGATTATTCCTTTTTAATTAATTTTAAGTAAGCTAATATATTTATTACCTATATATACATTCAGTTCATTTATATCAAGCTGAAGGCTGTTGACATGTATTTTTACTGGATTAATGAAATAGATTTTTAGAAAGTTTGCAGTCAGAATTTTTTATTCAGACCAGGAAACAAGGTTAATTAGCCACTCTTAAATGCTTATGGCATCACAAGACCACAGCAAGTGGAGTGGCACACGGGAAATGTATCAGTGAGGGCCAGAGGAGGAAAGAGAATCAGTATCTCACTAACTGGGAAGGAGGTCTCCTACTATGCAGAGGGGAGAAAGGAGAAGAAATGAGAAACCTTCCAATACACTAACAAATTTCCACCTTGGTTTCTTATCAGGACTTCGTTATCATTGAGTAAGGGACAGAAACAAGGCTGAGGTAGTATTTTAATCTCTAATCCTACTGACTGGGCATGAAAGCAGCACACAGTTCAGAATTAATGGAGACATACGAGAATGTTTGCACTGCCAGAAAGAGACAGTGATAACAGAGGGCTAAGGGTCAAGTCCATTAGCAGAAAATAACATTTTAATTCAGACTGCATTTCAGGAGTTCAGCCTATTTCCAGTGCATCCATAGTTGACTAACCTGCTGCGAAACAACCACCCTATTGAAGGAGGGAGAGAATAGTGGGTGTAGATCACCATTACTGAAATGAATTGTGTTAGTCTCTCTTAAGTTTCTAAAGGAGACAATGAATCAGGAGAATAAAAGGGTTTATTTAGAAAAGGAGCTTTCTATTCACAACTCACCTGGAACTTTTTTTTTGCCACAAAATACTGCATCCTCCGAATCACCTTGATGGCAGCACGGTGGTGTTCCCGCAGCCTGTGGGAAAAACAAGGAAGATGAGGGTGGAAAAGAGCATCTCCATCCAGACTAGAAATACAGGAGGCTGCAGAAAACCCTTCCCCTACACTTCAGTGTGCAGTGTAAGTAGATGTGATCCAGCCTGGCAGCACAACACACCATTCTGTTGACCTTCCCCACCTTTCAAGAAGGCTCTGAAAATCCAGGGTTTTATCTGACCCACACTAGGTTTGTACCCATTACACATCTAAAAGAGGTGTCCACATAACCTCCTTTTGTGTCTAAGCAAACCTCCATGCATCCCTCCCAGTTTAATTTCCACAAAAAAATCCCCAAACTCTGAAGTTCTAGCATATCCAGCCACGAACAGTTTTTAAACAGTCACTCCAGATTTTAGGATTTTTTTTTTTGTTTGGGTTTTTTGAGATGTTCACCCCACACTTTCTGTACAACATCAATTACATGATTTTCTTCAGAAAGAAATTTCTTCAATTACATGATTTTTTCCCCAAAGAATTATTTAAATAAAAAACACTTGAAAAATTTTTGATTTCATGACTGCTAAACAATCCAAATAATCTTGTGGTTGCTGGATGTAACATCTACATACATATTTATCCCCAAACTGAACTGTAGCTTAATATAATGACAAAATAATCTAACAGGTCTTTAAAAAATATATGCCACTCTGTGCACATGCATATGATCTGACAACAGAACAAAAAGAAAATAATTTGCTCATTGTGCTTTTAAATGACAGGCTTTCATAGAATCTAACATTATTTTTCAAACAGTGCCTTAAAACCAAGTTATTCCAAAATTTTCAAAGCTTGCAAAAATGTTGTATTTTCTTCTTAACATTAAAATATAATACCAAACATTAAACCAATTATTCAGATTGCTCATTCTGTTACTCTTACCAAGATGCACTTGAATGACATTACAGCACCATCGTTATTTCCTTTTTAACTGCATGAACATTTAGTGTTTCTAACTCTCATCCCAAGCAGACTTGAAGTGATGGCTTTGGGGAGCAGCTTAAAAGCAGTTAGGTGTTCCAGATGTTTTATCTTTATAAACTTATTATTAGTAATACTGATAGAATGGCATACTGAGATGTCACCTTGCAGTGCTTTCTGTCCGTACTGAACATGACAGCATTCATATTTATTAAGGGATGGAGAAGTCATACTTAAGTTCTATAAAAGTTTGTGCAAGTTTGGGTCTTTAGTATGTTACAGCATGGTATCACAGCTATTCTCTGCAGCTAAATATAACCTGGAATTTTTGTGAGTATTCAGGTGTTGCCTCAGGATAGAGGAAACTCCACCAGTAAATAAAAGTTCTGCATGCAAATGGTGGATGTCTGTCCTCTGAAGAGGTGTAGCTTGGGTGTTTCCCTTCTGAAAACCTACACTTTTTAGTAAGAAAACAGCATTCTGCAAAGTCAAAAGCAGAACCAAAAAAAAGCCATCATTTCCTACTGCTAGCTATTGCCTCTCAGGTGGGTTCTTTCTGTTACAGAAATTGTTCAGATTTAGCAATGACAGAAAAGATTACTTTCTCTAGAAATAGCATAAAATCAAGCTAATAACATACAGCTTTTCACTGCACATCTACAGACGGCTACCCCTAAGTGTATTTATATAAATCATCCTTACCTCAATAATTATGCACCAAACCTGCAGTTAAATCTGCATAGGAAGATTTTTCCCTCTTAACCCCCTCCTGAGGTGTCTTAGAGACACTGTCTCCAGGCCTCTGCTCTCACAGATCTGACTGCAACATCATGGTTCAAGTTACAAAAATGGAAATTTGCTTCTCCTGGCTGTTTGGATCAGTTCCCAGGGGACCAAGTTAGCCTAATGGTAGTTCAGGGTACCCCTGTTCTGTGAGCCTGTGCTGCATCATTCTGCTGCTAAGGACTTGGATGACTTCCCCCAAACCCAAAGGAAATAAAGTGTTTGGGCTTTTAAGTTCTGCTTCACAGAGATGGGAGCCAAGAAGGTAAACACTGTTTAATTTTCTAGTAAATATCAATGGTATGATGACATGCAGCTATACGTCCTATACATAAAAGAACACAAAAACATATTTTGACAAATAGAAATATATTTGAATTGCCATAAAACTGCTTGTAGTGTTTTGGTTTATGCCTCATTTCCTCAGCAGGGTTCTTCACAGTCCATTACTTCTGAGTAAAACCTTTTTCTTTGGGACAGCCAGTCACCAGTAGAGCACACCAAATCCCTCATTCTCTATCTAGAGGACAAGTCCCATCTATAAGCAAGGCAAGCAGATAACAAAAATAGTATTTGCCATTCAGTGAAATAACAAAGCTACACAACCAAAATGATTTTCCAATGTAGCTATTCACCATCAATCATTTTTCAGTGCTAATATGAACTACCATGCCAGGAGGGAAAGTTAATATTCTCTTTTTAATCCTTCCCATTTCCAGCTCCAGTAGGAAGCCTTACCATAAGCTTGTTTCTGCTTAGGCTGTAAAAGAATTACATTAAAAATGTAATTCTGCACAACAGGCTGTCCTGATTCCCCAAGATTAAATGCTTCTGCAGTGAGAGAAGGGAATCAAGGATTTAATTAGTAGCCAAGGTTATGATTCACAGTTGTTGGATCTCTTTGGCAAACTGGTAACAAATACTTTAGTAAATTGAGAATATAACCATTAACTGGTGATATTTGTTTGTTCAGCCACTTGTGACATCTCTGAATTTTGGTTACAGAGGGGCTGTCTGCAGCTTCTGGGCACATGGAGCATGCTTAGACATCAGATAGGTACTCAAAGCATTAGTGCCCTCACCTCAGTGAATATTTGATTTTTTTTTAGGACTGTGGCTGGAAATGACCTCACCTGAGTGTACTGCCAGAGCACCTCACCTTGCTGCTGTGTCCATCCCCACAGCTGGAGGGAGACACGCTTTGGAGAGGCACTGCTGTGCACAGTGAGTCTCTGATGGCAGCTTAGAAGGGGTTTTCAGGGACTGCTGGGGAACTCCAGAGAGCCTTCCTGCTGCAGTGCAGCTGTGTGAGCTAAGCTCTCATGCAATTGCAGTTCCTCCTTTTCAGATGTTTAATTTTGCCTGACTTTGGGGGAAAGCTTGTTGGATAAATGCATTAGCAACAGGGTCCGCAGGGCTTTTTCCCTTTTGGCAACACAATATTTTATATTGTGATATTTTCCTGCCCTGAGCATTCATCAGGCTTTGAGCCTCATCATCACCATACCCATTAATATCATAACTGACATCTGAAGGAACTTGCCAAACACCATTAGACTGATTCTAATAACCAGCAGCATGTTACCTTAAAATGTAATGTACATAGAATGCCTTTAAAATCAAGCTAAAATTATTATTTCTGATACTGGACAAGAAGGTGATACTCAGCCTGCACCCTTCTGAAGAAAAACTGCCAATAGCTTTCACTGGCTACCAGTAATTTTCTTTCTCATTATGAAGAGGACATCAAGATCACCTTGAATACAGCGCATTCTATGTGACATTTCTCATGGATTTAAACTCACTGAATTAGGTCCTGAAGCCACCAAGGAATCCACAACATTGTTATAACCCTTAGGAAGTAAGAAGGATGTAACAATTCAACAACAGAAGACCATCCTGGTTGTAATAGGGCCAATGGATTTGTATAAACCTACATTATTTGCAGGTATAAACTAGGACTGCTTTGTACATGCACTGAAAAACAACCTGTTGTGGATTCAGGCACTATCCAAAGCATAAAAAATGAGGATGAAAAAACCTGGCAACAAAATACAATGGATTGAGCATGTACATTAAAAAAGAAAGCCTGGCAGAACTAAATGACTAGAAATCCTTAGTTTTACCTGCCTCCTTTAGTTGTTAAGATACTTAACCTACAACCAGTCACTTGGAGGAAATCTGATATCATCAGTCCATTAGAAATCTGAACTGGAATTTCACTTAAATTGGAAAACAAGCATGATGAAGTACTTTATGTAATTCAACTGACATTCCTATTTGGTTGGAAAGTTATTAGACATTAATAAATGCTCTGAACTGTTGCAATTCAGACTTTTGTTCATTTGACTACATATTGTTCTTTTTCCCCAACACAATAGGTCAAAGCCTCAGTAGGTTTCTGAAGCTGTGGCTCATTCCCAGACCCACACTCACTGGGAATGTCACTGTTCAGTCAGGACCCACCTGCCTTCTTCCTGCCAGGGGACATGCAGGGCCACCCCAGAAGAATGCTCTGGGACAAAGGCTAAAACCTTTTAGTTGCCAGAACTGTGCGTCTTTATGAAAAAGGAACTAAGCAGGTGCATGGTTCCGTTGCTCTATGATTCAAGACAAAAAACCCCTTTTTTTTTACATTAAGCTTTACAAGATTAATCCCCATTCTGAAATAGAGTTGTTTTGATAAAGAATCAGAAAGGAAAAGCAATTTTTAATTAGAAATATTAATTGTCCTTAAAAAGCTGATAAATTTTATATCAAACCCTTAGTAATTCCATTACAAGTTTGTTCCTCTTTTCATCTTAGGAAGGTGTTCTACATATTGGTTTAGTGCTAACAGAAATATTAAAGCAACAGGGCAGAGGAAAGGTGGTGCTAATTTCCTATTTATAACACTTGCCTTTTTGTTCATGTGCAGAACATTTCATTATCAGGACTGTGATGTCTGGCACAGACCTCCCAATGCATGCGGACGCTGATATTATCAGAGCTGAAAGGTCAACGCTGTCTATTCAGAATGAGTTGAACAGGAACGAAAACGCAGTTGGAGAGAGCCACAGATTTATAATATCTTTTACAAATGCCCATTTCTCCATAAACCTAACACTGATTTGAAGATAAGCTCAGTTTTTAAAACCTATTTAAATTCTCTGCAGTCATCTTAAAATTCTGACTTGGGACAGGGCAAAGTATTAAGAAAGAAGACTGAAGTTGGTTGGCCTGAAGCTTTTGGCAGTAATCATTATTTAGATTTGAGCTTTATCTTTAATGCATCAGTTTTTAATCACATGTTTTGCATGTGAACTGAAGTATTTTTTTCCATTCAGGCCCTGAAAAACATTCCTTGTCACAGAGTCTGGTGGAAGAGATTCAAGATAACTACATTAATCCATTTCATTAGTGCATTTAAGTCTAATGAAATCTTCCATCCTTATTCCTCCAGGCATTTTAGGTATAGAATTTGCTGTGGCTCAAGCTTATTCTGAATAGGCATCAATTGCCTATTCCCAGTTGATGGAAATCTCTCTGCAGTGAGCTACATTTTAAATGCTGAAAATTGGAAGAGATTAGGTTGCATTGCTGTGTATTCTGAAACAGGAAATATTTGATCACCATACCCAGGGATAAAATCAGAATCACTGATTATTTCCAATATTGTAGACTACCCAGTTTCTCCTTTCATTTGTTGCTAGTTCAGCAACTGTTGTTTGCCATCATTATGATCAGTTTAGTGGGGGCTCTCTACATATAGCCTGGCCCATAAATGATTTACAAAAACTATCTTAAGAATAAACCATTAAAAGCTGCCCAGAAGCGTTAGAAAAATATGATGGCATTTGAAGAGCAAAACAGCTACACATCTGAGATTTATTTAAATGGGCTTAGTTTACACAGAACGACAGAATGGTTTGGGTTGTAAGGGACTGAAAATTCATCTTGTTACAACCCTCTGCTGTGGACAGGGACACCTTTCTCTAGACCAGGTTGCTCAGAGCTCCTTCCAACCTGGCCTTGAACACTTCTGGGGATGGGCCATCCACAACTTCTCTGGATAGCCTGTTCCAGTGCCTCACCACCCTCACAGAAAAGAATTTCTTCCTGATACCTCATCTAAACCCTCTCTCTTAGTCTGAAGCCATTTGCCCTTGTTTTGTCATTATTTGCCCTTGTAAACAGTCTCTCTACATCTTTCCTGTAGGCTCCCTTCAGAACTGGAATTTACTAAATGATCCCATAACATTTTCAGTGTAAGCAAAGTTAGAAACTAGTGACAAAATTAATCAAATTTGGATGAATTCATCTATCCCCCCATGGTTCTCAGCACCAGCATCTTCATGGGTTTAAATGCAACAGAACTACAGAAATAATAGATAGACACAGAACAAGAAGAATCACAAATAGAAGGTAAGCTAGCTTTTAAAAATTTCTTTGGTCTCAGCATTCAAAGGCATTTTAGTAATTACTGGCAAACAATCTGTTTATGAAAGATCTAGATCTGCTGAACTCCTGTTCATGCTTGTAAATTAGTTATGAACAGGTAAGATTTCATCAAATTAATTTGTTCATCTAAGCACTGAATAATTTAACAACAATAGCTAATTATTTCTATGAAGACATTTGATGAATAGTTTCTATAGAACAGTATGTCTCAAGGGTTTAATTTCCAAAATAAAAGTTTCTTTGACTTAAATGCATGTCTTATAATGAAATTTCTGTTCCCAACCTAGGGGAATGCAGGGGCTGACTTCCATAGGAGTATCAGTGATTCTAAATTAAAAAATTGCTCTGCAGGAGTAATGTCAAATTCAGGCTTTTGCTGAACCCTTCAGCCAGTAAACAATTTGATTTTTTACTAATTGTGATCATTGGCCCATGGGGAATTAGCTTAAGGTGAATTAACATTTGTACTCCTCTTCACCCACTATGTAATTTCCCAACTATATGTGGTTGGTCTTTTTTATTTAAAATATGTAATTTTAAAACCACAGTCATCTTTTAATGGATTTATATTTTATACTACAGCAGCTTTCATGTCTCCCTTCTGAAAAGTAATGGGTTTAACTGAGAAATCCTTTCATGTAGTTATAGAAATCCTCTTTTCTCTATAGATAGTCTGACTTAGCTTGATTTGGCTTGCAGATTTTTAATAGACATACAAAGAAGGACAAGTTTAAGAAATAGCATCTCCTCTGGGGGGATTTTGATGTTTTAAACAAAAACAAACAAAAAATGCTTTCCAACTAGACCTAAGATGAGCCAGAATAGCTAAACAGCATAGGATTTTGGAGTGTCACACTCAAATTTGTTCAATTTTCCTTGGAGGAAATGGTCCAACACATTGCATGTCTAGAACAAAGACAAATTGCTGAAGCTACAATGAAGATCAGGTATAAGTTTTCAGCCCTAATGGCATGCTGGTGCGAACAGATGCAGCAACAAGATATTTCCTGTGTGGTCTGCTCCACAGTGATGGTAGCTAAGAACTCAGTTCTTACAAGGATAGTTTTTATGGAAATCAGGCAATAGCCAGAGATCTCTTGTACATCCTTAATCAACTTTGCTGTATATTTTCCCAATTCCATTTTAACTTATGCCTGTTACTAGGATGTGAAGAGCTGCACAAACAACATGGGAAAAAATACAGGAAGACAAAATTATGTTTGGTCAGGACCGAAAAGCCACATAAAGAAAGAAGGAAAAATATACAAGCCAGTTCCCATTTTGTCAGAACCAAGTATTGTTTCGCAGCTTTGGTGATGTCATTATCAAATGCCAATTGATATTGATGTCCATATCAAATCACAGAGAACCTTTATTCAGCTCTTCAGTCTCTGCATCTTATTGAGTTAGAAGGCTGTTGCTTTTTCACACAGTTTCAAGGCCAAGCAATTTGAAAGTAGTGAGACACAAATGAGATCACAGATAAGTAAATAATAATGTACAGCACTCTTATAGATGCAGTCTGACACATTAAACTCTTTCTAAAGAAGCTGAATTCAGAACACAACAGAGCTTTTTGTTCAGTGCACACAGGAAGCCATAGGCATTATTATTTTGCCTCCTCTGCTTAAAAGCCATCTTTTCAGATTAAAAATAATATTTTTTTGCTGAGCTTTTCATTTATAGCTCTGAATTATACAAGGAAATGCAGGGCTACACTCAGAGGCACTAGGAAAAAATAACCATATTTCCTCTGGCTACTTGCCTCTCTATTGTTTGTCTATTAAACTTACTATAACCTTTGAATATTTAACTGGCTGATGTTGCATTACTTCATTATGCTCAAGAAGTTGCTCACACTACACAGTATCTTTTTGCTGTGCTCATTGTAGGGAACTACAAGGCCCCTGCAAACTCAAGGCTGAGTTTGACTTTTCTATTTGGCTTAAATTGCATTGCTCAGAATGTGCCTCAGATACAATCTGTATACAAAAATATCTAATGCTGAGTATGAGATGTAAAAGCATCAAAATGATGTAACCCATTGAGATTTCTCAACTTTATGTTTCTATTCTCAATTATTTGCTTCTACTCTACATAACACATGCTAATTTAACATATGCTATATCTCCCATCTTAGTTAGGACTCATCTTGCGGTACTACTGCTGCCATCCCATTTAACCTTTTGTTTTGAGACAAAAGAAATAAGCTTTCATTGGGTCAGGTACTGATGGAGTTCATAGAGGGTCCTTGAAAGTTCAAAGCAAAACTGCATTATTTAAACCTCACACAATGACTTTAGCCAGAACCCCTCTTCAGTTTTTTCCCACATCTCAGTGATATGTGTATTTTCAATAATGGTGAATAGATGTAAAAACATGGTCCCTTATTTGTAAAACCAGTCACAGGCAAGAGGTTAGAATCACTTACACATCTTCACAAATTCAACTACTCTACCAAGGCAAAGTTGAGAGAGTATCTCAGCTGTTCAACACACATGAAAGTCATTGCCCAGTTGTGACAAAAAATGAAGCACGTCTCCTACTGCAGAGACAGGAGTTACGGCAGAAAAAATACCTGAAAGGAAAAGGCCATTGATGTAAATACCAATATTTAAATAATTACCGAATTAAGAGATGATACTATTTCAGAAGTCTTAACACTTTCCATGTGGTTTTTTTTTTATTACAGAGGTGATTGGCAAATTCTCCTGCTCCTCAGTAATGAAAAGGAGAAGAAGGAAGTTGCTGCTGCTCTTTCTAAGCACTGAATTCTGAAATCAAACTGTATCCAAACCCCCCACCATTGCCACAGAAATCCACTGAAAAACACAAAGCCAAACTCTGCTCTCGTGTTCACCATGGGATAACAGAAGGGACTGGGAACCAATGGACTGTTAGGTCACCTTGGCTTCTGGCCTGCCATCTCTGTAGGGGCTCTAGATGTTACTTATGCACAGTGATAGAAGTGTGTTCTCACAGCTGCACTTTTTAGTGGGCGTAGCCTCCAAAAATAAATTGATAAAAGACTGCAAACGCCAGGGTGTTGCTGTGGTTTCTGCAAGCTGCAATGAAAAGCCCGGCAAACGGTGAAAGATGGCATTCGGACAAGGGGACTTCACTTCCCTTGTCAAAGCCATCACTTCAGGGGAAAAAATGCAGTTACAAATGTAGTTCAGAACTGCATGTTTTGCAACTGGAAGCATTCTCCAGGATCTGTTATTTTACAATAGTGGGGAAACACATGGGATTTCAACTTGTGGAGAACAGCCTTTCCCTATAAATCACAGAGTGTAATCTGAAACCTAGAAACAGCACAGGGGCTCACATTTATAGATTTAAAACAGATGAAGAGCAAGCATGCTCTTAACCCTTTCCCCATAATTCCTTCCCAGTACAAAATAAAAATGAATATACAAATACTGAACAGAAATTAACTTGGCAAAAATCAAGATGGATACAATTCTGTAAACACGGAATAGTTTAGACTTCCCTAAGGAAACAAGCACAGAATTGTGCTAAAGCAAAGCACTTTAAAACTGTTAAGCATAATCCAGTCTTCGGACTGTTCTTTCATCAACTTTCATTTAAGCAGTTTATCTTACTGAGATTAGGATCTCTCCTATAGAGCAAGACCTGGCAAACACAGGCCTCTGGTTTTGAATATCAGGCTATATTTCACTGGGAATGAAGTAACTAGCAGCCTGTCATCTCACCATAATGTTATAAACTCCTTAATCAGGCAATAGGAGAACTAATACTAACACATTAGTAATAATTTATCTTCAAAAATATGTAAGAGCATTAAGATGACACATTGTTTATTGTTCCTTAAGATCCCAAATCATTTCTGTATCAGTTTAGCATCTCCTATGGCTCACTGGACAAAAAAACACAAAACCTAGCAAAGCCTGTTTCAACTTGAATCCTAAGACACAGGCTTCTCCTTGATTTTTTTATTTTTTTAAATTTAAATTAAAAAAAAACGAAAACAGTGTAAAAGAATGGACTGGAATCTCAGCATTGCCAAGATGCATTAGTCTATACCTTGTCAGAGTCAGAGTTCCAGTACTTCCAGAAATTCACTCACATACATAACACAATGGTGTGATTAAAACCAGAAATGGGCTCAGATTGAAATAAAGTATGATAGTATGTCATGTTAAATCTCTACCCAGTGTAATATTTTAGAGAAAACTCTAAACCAACCACCCCAGGACGGTTGACAGGAGAAGATGAAAAACAATTTTAAACTTACTGCAAGATCACTCATCTGCAGACACAATATTTGCCTGTGGTAATTCAAGCTGTGTCCTTTTATTGGTTGCAGTTCAGTGAAGTGATACTTTTGTCCATGTCTCCTAATGAAAAGCTAAGATGTCTCTGGACTTCACTGAAAAGGTTGCAGTTGATGGAAAAATATCTCCAAAGTGGCAATGATGGGCACCTGAATAATTTTCAAGTGAAGAAATAGCCACCTGAGAACAGTAGAAAAATGCATCATGAAAAAGAATTTAATCTTAGCCACTTGGCGTGTTGTGGATTATCCAGAAAATACAGACATGGCTAGAATTTTGTGCTACAATAATCAGAGGGGCAATCTGAAAAAAATCTGAGCTCTTTTTGAAAAATCTCTTTTATGTAATTGTAGTTGCAAAGAAAGATTTGAGGAAAACAGAGAGTATAAGACAGAAAACTATGCTACTAGCCTAATTCTGTCTTATGATCAACATGTGGTTACTCAAATGGTGTGTTAGGAGATCTCCGTAACTACAGAAGCCACGTCTTTTACTTTAAATAATTTCAAACTAAAGACTGATTTTTCACAAATACATACTTTGTGGAAAACTTAAGATTAGACCATCAGCAGCTCCACCTTCATCCTTTTATCACTAAAGCTTTTTCAAGCTACAGTCCAAGTTCAAGTAGACCACCCAATGCTTCACTTTATTCCTGCAGATGCTCAGATCCAGACATCATCTTGTCTCTTGTGAACCCACTATGGTATTGGTATAAAAATGCCATTGGGATTTCCAAATATGTGCATCAGACCACCTACCTAGGTTGGGATGGATACACGGTTCTGAAAAATCTCATAAGATGATCTAAATTATTGTGATAACCCGACCTATTCCATATGTACTAATTCTGTGAGTAAGAAGGAAGGGGCACTTTGCACCTTGAAAGCCACTAAAAATAGGGACTGCATCACATTTACTGAATCATGTACTCCAAACAGATGGATAAACCCTTCTTTAAAGCACATATAGGGCAAAAGTCCCTGCCTAAATGTACCAAGTTGTTTTGAAGTCCCCACCTGTCTACAGTGGGTGCAGGACTACGTGCATGAAGTCAAGGGGAGAACACAGGCCTGAACCTACACACAGGCTTGGCATACCAATGGATCAGTAGGAAATTGGAAAATCTGAACATACAAGAAGACGTTTAAGACAGCAAATGGAGATTATATATTGTGGAGGATTCTAGATACACACTTATTAATTAGATCTTTTGTGTGGAAAAATCTGACTTGAAACATCCAATTTCTCTTGTTCAATCTAAAAGTTAAAGAATGCACTGTGTTATTACTATAGCAAAAAGGCAGGGAATTTTATGAGCTGATATGCTGGAGACAGAAACTGGCTGGGTCTGACTAGTCTGGTATGTGAACTCTGTTTCTTTCTGTGGCTTCAAAGCACAAGCACAACTCAACAATGTATTTTTTATTAGAATTATCCTCTGGTAAGTTAGACATGGAAAGCAGAATGTGTTTTAATTACTTTCCCCCCTCTTAATTAAGAAACTGTAAACAAGCATAGCTGTATATTTCAATTTAATTTCAGTTACATAGAAAAATATTTTTCTTGATATTCCTATTTCATTGTGTAAATATATAATGATGTGTACAGAGTGATTAACAGTTGAATACTTTGTTAGAAATATCATATTACTTTGTAACTTTACAGCCTTGCAACACACATTTTTGTGAAGTAATAATTCCTCAGTAAGGGTTGAGCATCAGCTCCATTACACTCGTGTAGGGAACAGAAATGCCTTGTTCTTGGCAAATTTTAGGTGGGCTTTATTTATTCTAGAAATACTAGAATTCCCCTTTTTTGTGTGTAAAATAAATGCACACACAGCTTTCACTCTCAAGTGTCTTTCCTACAAAAGAGGTAGAATCAGGAGTTAGCGAAACTCTCAACTGGTTCAAATCAGAACTCCACTGATTTAATTAGGCAATTCTGAAAGTCTTACTTAGAAGAGCACTGAATCAGGCCCTCCTCTCCTCTTTCCTCTCCATATCCCTGTGAGCCAGCTCTCTTCCCTACCTACCTACCTACCTACCTTCCTTCACATTAGCTCTTGGCCTCTCTCCCCCTCTGACTTTCTTACACTCAGATTTTTCTACTTGATGTTTTCTGGATCTGTCCTGGGGTTCCTCCTCTCTCTTGTATCAGTCAGAAGTTATTTGTCCCCATTTTCACAGCCCTTCATAGGTTACTGTGACTTCAGCCATCAAATCTCAGAGCTGTCTTCACTCTGTGTGCCACCACTCAATGATCATGCAAACATCTTTCCACATTTCCTTTCTTGTTGCCTTTTACCAACCAATTCTGCGGCAGAATGTTTTCCTACTTCTTACTCTTTGGTTCCACATCTTTTTCTTGACAATTGAACACAATTCAGAGAATATAATCCTCATATTTTGAGGAGCACAAATGCTGAAGAGGAACATAGTAAAACTAGGCTGTTATTGTAGCTATTGATTTTGCAACTGTGTTTTCTGTGCTAAACAAATGATACAGATGCCCTGAAATCAGGCAAAAACTTATTCTTTCAAACTTTTGCAAGACAAGAGCTGTTTTGGAAGAAAAAGGACTTACCAAACCTAACTAGCCCTTCCTAGTAAGCACTTTGCAGATACCCTGCAGTACAAGGCCATGAATTATTCAATTTCTGACTGATTATTTCATAAAAATATCTATTTATATAAGCTAAGATACATAGCAATTAACATACAATATATGTCTATGAAAGCAAACTGAAAACAAGAACTGGAGAAAAAAGGAGAACAATTTTGATTCTGAAAACACCAGAATTGAGAAGGTATTTTAAAGTGATAAGAAAGGTGAGGGGACTTTCAATAGATACCTCAGTGATGCCTCACTGAAAATCTTCTGGGAAAGCAGGGAAGTGTGAAATGGGAAAAGTGCACTGAAAATCAGTATTACTTTTCTACCAGCTACTTTTACACCTTACGTTTATATCCATGATAGTCCAAGAGCAGAGAGGAGAGCAGGCTAAGCATATGCAGGAACACTGAAATAAAACTAAGTTCATTTGTGATCTAGAGCTTCAGGGAGTGTTTATCAGCACTGTAAGTACTAATGCACAATGTCACCCTCATACCATGAGCAAAGAGTTGACTTCACAGTTCACATTGTTCAGGTCTTTAATTCCAGTCTTCATTATTAAGCCCTGGTCACTTTGGGGACTGAAAAAAAGTTATGAGCTTTGAAACAATATCAAAAAGAGCAGGCATAGTCTTATCATACCCCGGGAAGAGCTTTTTAGGTTTGAGTTTAATGCTACTTTCCTCCCTTACTAGGATGGTATGAGAAAACCAGCCAAGTGTATTCCATCTGTGGATGGTGTGGTTTCAGCTAAACCAGGCTCCGAGGCTGTATTTTCTCTTCCCCCTCACATGCTCTTTTTATTCTTATTATTTCCCTCTCGTTACAGTTTATGAAAGCATGCTCTCAACCAGGTCCATCTACTGAGACTTTAATGAGAGCCTGAACAACATCACAAGTATTTTTGCAAACAGGTAATTATCTAGACTTTTCCACATATAAAAGTGCAAATGCAGGTGATATTCCCCTTCCTCCCCCCTTTCTTTTCCCCTACATAATTTTATTACTCAATTTTTGCATGGCTTTTAGAAAACAGAAGAAAGAACTTCCATTAGAAGAAAATTAAAATTGCCTTTTCACCCAGCACTTTTGAGTTAGTATTGATTTTCCTGGAATTTGCTGATGAACAAATCATGCATCCTGAATTCCACTTAAAAATCCTATTAAATATCTTGTAGTCAGCAAATGCTAGGTTGTAAGAGTAAATGTCACATTAAAATATGTTGCAAGAAGTGGCAATCTGATATTTATTGGCCTGCAGGTCTACAAGTCCCTTTTTGGCCTTGAGGTGTCTGATCCTGTGTGTGGCTTAATGGGATAATCAAATAATTAATACAGTTGTATATTTTCTCTTTCTTTGCTGGTTCTTAGGGTAGTTTGGCTTATAAAGATAGAGCTTTTTTGGAGGATTTTGTGTATAAGGTATTTGGATCAGGAAAAAACTTGGAAGTTTGGTGGTATTTATAGCAGGCTATAAATTTTGAATTGTTTTTTATTTTGAATTGTAATTTCAGCAATCATTTTGCAGATGTTTTGTTTCGTGAAAGAACTGTATAGATTTACAACTTTTCCACAGGCAAGTATAAAATGCATTAATTACTCATTGCTTGTTATTATTTTTTTTTATCATCAATAGTATATTCTCTTACCATTGATGGTGGACTTGCAGTGTTGGGTTAATGGTTGAGCTTTCTGAATTTAATGGTCTTTTCCAGCCTAAATGATTCACTGATCACATTTTAAATGAAATAACCGTCTGGTCAGAATACAAGGAAAACCAGGCTGATAAACCACTTAAAATTCAACCAAACCCAGATAAATGACAAACAAGTTTGAGTGACTACAGCCAGAGAGACTCCATCCTGGAGTGCTGTAATGGGAAGCTCTTAAAAATCTGTGTTTGTTTGTTGGTTTATGCGAAAATGCTGAGCCAGGCATGGCCTGCTCCTTGTGGGCAGAAAACGCCTGGTGACCGTGCATGACACGGAGACTCTGCTGTACCTCTCAGGGTCAGGGACTCAGTGATGACGTTTTTTCAAGCCAGGGCTGATGTCTGTTGGGCAGCAGCTGTGGAGCTGTGACTGCAGCTCATCCCATGGGCAATTTATCCCTGTAGCAATGCCAGTGAGAGACCTATGAAAAGTTATGGCCTATGAAACGTTAGGTGGCTTAAGAACAGCAGAGCTTAATGCACAAGGCAAATGTGCTTTCTGCACATAACTGAGAATTTCAGCCTCTAGCACTTCTTGGTAGTACTGTTTTTTTTTTTTAACACACTAAATAAATTCCTAAAGATGCAAACAGACAACTAAAAGCACTTGGGGCAAACCCTACCAATTACTCATCTATCTCAGAGTTGCCTTATAAAAGTCTGGTCTTTAATTGAAACAAAAATAATTTCACTTAATCTCAGACCAAACCAGAAACAAATGGTTTGGTCTTTGGAAAACTCTCAGAATTTTACATTTAAAAAAGCTTAAATATATTTTCTTTGTACTAATTATTTCTGTTTGCAAGTCAAGACATAACACACCAATGATAAGATGCCATGATAAGGAACAATTTTGTTGAATTTCCAGTCTGAACTGGAAGCAGGAAAAAACAATCAGCTCAAAATCTTTTCCCTCAAGACTTTCATGACACAGTTTGGAAACCCAAGAGATTTGGATGAGTCTGAGAGGCTCCACATGGGACAATTTTTGCTCAGTTCTCTGAATCTTTATCCACTGCTATTTTATTGAGAAGACTAAGATGACATTGCCCTCTAGAACAGATTATCAAATTTGTCTTACTTGTGCTGTAACCAGATGGCCCCTGCCTATGTTTAAATGCAAGTCTAAATACATCTAAGAATACTTTCTATTTTAAAAGTTTAAATATGATCCTCTTTTGAACAGTATTTACATGTGTTGTCTGTGTGTATATATGCACAAACCAGACAAAATAAAGCAACAACAAATAAAAATTATTTTTATTTGTATAATTAGGTGATTAAATTGAATTAGTGATTTTTTTTTCACTCAGTTCCTTTTTTTCCCCAGAGATATGGAAGGTCCTGAAATGTTTTATCCTAGACAACAGCCTGTAGTGATACCTGTAGCTGTTTTCCAGGGACACATTGATACCAAGCTATTAGGACAATTATTTGTTTGCAATCAGGTCTAAAATAAAGGCCAAATAAAATCCTAAATGATTTTTCACATCAGAGTATTTTCCTGAATCTGGGCTGAAGTGAATGCAGTTACAATGTATTTTAGTGAACAGCAACTGCAGAATTTCTCAACAGCTCATGCAGCTTAAGATTCACATTCCAATAAAATTAAAGTGCTAACCAGCTACAGACAGTATTTTCTAGTACAAAGTGCTGTCCCAAAGCTTGTTTTTATTCTGATACTCAAAATTATTAAAGTAAAGCACTATTAAGTTCATCTTCAAATGCAGTAAAAAATATTCTTATGTAGTTATGGCTGTGTCACAAATTAATTAAGCTATGTGCAAACAATAGCTGGACATTCCTTTACCTGACTCCTTACAAGGTAAGTAAAAATAATAAGGCTAAAACCCCCCATCTGGTTTCCAAAAGACAGGCTGTTACTATTTTGAATTTCATAGATATAAACTTCTAGATAAAAATGGAAACTTACTTTACTTCACATTAATCAGCACAACACAAAATGTTTTATCAGTAGCAACAGCATAATCCTCACTCTTTTAATAAAAAAAAAATAGCTTTAATTTCTGCCTGTGTGTATATATGAATAAATATGTATTCACTTGCTTATTATTGGAATATTTCTACTGAACCACAGAGTTAGTTCTCTTCTTTATCAGGTAAGAAGAATACTAAGAGTAATTGGTTGGAAGAAAAAATAAATGGAATACAAAATGGGGGAAATACTGTATCCCCTAAATGAGGTCAGGCCCGTTCAAGTTTGCTGGGTTTTGCAAGGATATGATGTACAATATATAAGCTTCACGATGCTTTTCCACTTTAAAACATGCAGATCTGGATATAACTTGAAGGCCCAAAGGCCAGAAGTCCAAGAACCCTCTTCAAGTCAGTGGCAATTCAGAGAATTTTCATGAGAGAGCTAAAATAACTGGTATGAATCCACTGGAATAAAAAAATCTGCCCTATTGTGTGTTACTCATGTGTGTTACTCGGTTACTAAGACAGCCTTAAATAAAAACATGTGGATTATATAATAACATATAATTGTTTATTTTTTGTAATGTACCCTCACCTAAGTAGATAATTGGCAATGAGGACTGAACACGAGAACTTTTGACCTGAAATTTCTCTTTTTTTTTTTTTTTTTCTGAATTCAACAGGAACATGCTCTCTGTTCTCTCAACACTTAAAACAATTTACATAGGTCATGATTTCTTTCATTTAATAGATGTGCTTAGAGAAGATTGAATAGTTCTTGGAAGCTGAGGGGAGATATCCAACATCTCTACTAGACAGTGGATAGTACATCTCTAGATACTAAGATAGTGGTATCTATCTTAGAACAGGAAAAATTACAACATAGATGCTGTCATTGACAGCACTTAAATCAATATTCTGGAAGTATCACATGTATAATTACCTGGCAGTGAAAAACAACCAAGAGAATGTCAAGGAAATGCCATTTATGCTTTGTTTTTCTCACACACATGTGTGTTTCTCACACATATTTACTAAAGGTAAATGTTCAAATATGCATTCACACACACACATTCACACAGTTCTTGAAGAGAACATAAAAGGTAGAGACAACATAATACAAGAGGATGTGCCCTAAAATTTTTTCTCATCTTTATCCATTTGTGAAGAGCTGTCCCTTCACAAGGGTTAGCACAGATCTGACAGGGTAAAATCTTGGCCTGCTGAAGTCAGTAAAAGTTTTGCTATGGATGTCATTGGGTTGGAATTTCTTCTATTATCTTTAGACACCTGGACAGCTGCCTGAACATCTGCTGAGGTTGTCTCTAAAATGTCAAAGTGCAGTTTCTTACAAATACTCTGATCTGCTGGTGAGGACAACTTCATCCCATTAAAAAGTACTTACAAATTAGGGTTCATTACAAGTTGCTGTGCCTGACTTGTTTGGTAGATTTATTATGGAGCCCTCTCACTTGACAAAACATAAACAAATACTTTCTTGCTTCCCAGAACCACATTTTTCCTGTACCCTATCAAAACATGATGTAGTAAACCATTTTTCCAAGGGTACACAGGAAGTCTGTGGCAAAGCCAAAAATTCAGAGTCTCGTGAAATTATTTGAACATATTCCTCTTTTTTTCTTTTTTTTTTTTTTAAGAAGTACCCATTGTGAATGAGAACATGAGGGCAAAAATGAGGGAGCTTTATACTGGTGAGCTAACATTTTTCAAGTCCAAAATTTCCTAGAAGCACAATGAATTAAAGTGCAAAGCAAACACTGTACATGCACAAACATAAGCCAGGTTATTTCCCTATTTATGATCATATATGCATGCATCAAAATATTTGTGTATCTCTGCTTATAAAGGCACAAGGAACAAGCAAGGGTCTGCCAATGAATGGCAATATTTATGTGACCATTTACAGAACAGTGACAAGAAGAATATAAAATCTATATTATTATAGAAAAGAGTTTAGAGACATCTCACTACAGATGCTAAGTATTAACAACTTTTCACATTTCATTTCTGTCTCTCCCTTTTTGTATTTAATGTAGTCTTCCTAACTAAGCTTTCCAATTATACAGATTTCCATTTAAATTTGCTATTATGTGGAGAAAACAAATGCATATTCTAAAAATGACTGTTTTTATAAAAGCAGGGTCATTGGCAGGAACCCAGCCTCACCAGACTCACTGATGTTAGATTAATGGTACAGTCTAAGTTCATTAGTCCAAAGCACAATTGCCTGCTATATAGATGGCACTAAACACTGGTTACATGTTCTTGCTATGTTGATGTTTGGGGAGAATTAACAGTACCTGCATGTATCAAGGGTATGTGCCCTGAAAAAAGTTTCCTTTCTTTTAATATTTTACTTTATCTCCAACAACTTATATTGAGCTAATATGAGGAATTTGACAGAATATTTTCAGAAATACAGCAAGCAACATCCAGCCTTGCTACAAGACTGTTCAATGCTTCAGCAGGACACAAAGCCCCTCCACACCGTTGAAATATCCTTTTCCCCAGGCTCTGCAATGCACTTGCTTGAGTAAGCACAAGACATCACAACTGCAATAAAATATATAATAGTGTTTAAAACTCTGACTTTAGGGTTAACCAAGTACATTCAAGGCCTCAAGAAAGATTTTGCCTGAGAGCGGGGAAAAAAATTCTGGGAAGGCTGAGGTACATAAAATTAAAACCTTTTGTAGATGGTCATACTTTCAGTATGCTGGGATCAGATATGTAAGAAAAGGCGCATCCAGGTGACTTCCCTGCTCTGAGCATTAAACCATGGGTCCCAGTAAGAAGGGTAAGATATTCGTATTCATTTCATATAATATTATACCTGCACATTGAATTTTAACTTCAACTTATTTGGACTCATTTGTTGCCTAAATATGATCAGTCATTCAAATCTCCCACACATGAAAACTTGATGTTTACATGAGAATGAGTCTCTCCAGGAGTCAGAAACAGAAAATATTCTAATTTAGCTAAAAATATCTTGCAGTGACAATTTCATGCTGCTATGAGTATATGGACACTTCCACTGAGTGCACCAGGCAATACCTCACACAAGATAAAACACCCTTGAAAGATTTGCAGGGATGAGGCCAGAGGTTTTTTCCTTCTCGTAAACCAGAAACAGATCACCAAAATACTGTTTCAGGAAAAACATATTAAACAGAGGACTTACACATTAATTTTGCAGAATTTGATGTTAACCAAAAGACTGAGCTGTGGGCTGAAGTATAGACTTTAAGCCTGTTACTATTTATAGAGTGAAGTTAATACTTACAAATACAGTGATAAAATACAAAACACACAAAGCCCATGCAAGGAGACCCTCCAGATAAAGAGGCAGCCCAAGATGGCCTATTTTTACTAAAGGTATTTTTCAAATTTAGTATTTCTCCAACATGCTTCCTACCCCAAGTACTGAGGTCTTGTAATGGCCAAAGCACTTCAAGACAAAACTTTCATCTACTTGGGAAATGCTGGTGTGAGAAACAATGGCACCGTGCAAGTTTTAATACAGAGAAATGAAATAGCCCTGACCATTCTAAATTCAGATCAAACCTTTGTTGCAAGCTCACTTTTTAAGTGTTACGTAACAATTTGCTATTGCAATGCCATGCTGTTAAAGTTGTTTACCAGATTTAGAGAAACCTGATGTACTTAAAAAATACAAATAAAATTCCACTATTGTTACAACGAGTAATTAATCATATTTTCAGCTTTGCCTTCAGCATATGGCTGCCACTGGTAAGAAGGTAGAATTCAAGCAAGAGAAAGTAAGACCTTGCTTTTATCCCATTTAATTTGCCAAGCAATTCTGTTTCTTGTGAATTTAGTAACATATTACAGCCTTCAGTGAACAGTAATCATTGGAAGTATTAGAAAACAGAAGCTAAGGATTAACCTTGCATTAAAACTACTGTTGACCTTATAAGAGTGATTACTTATTAGTCTGTGAAAATCATGACATAACCTCACAGCTCATATAACTATTCAGGTGTATTATAAAAATAAATAAATACCATCCTCCTCTCACCACCAACAGCACTACACTTGAAATCACTTGCAGTTGAAGTTTTAATACTGATGTTTAACAGAGCAACACAAATACAGCATTCAGATTATTGTTAAGATTGAAAGGTTTATCAATAAATTTAATAATTGCTGCATGAATTAAAAAATGTCCACCAAAAAAAAAGACTCAAGTCTGTTTTGTATTTAAGCTGAGTAAAGAATTTTGTTTAGAATACATAGAGTTAAAAAGCAACTATTTGGTCATACTCAGTTGTTTGTGCAGCACCAAATTTAAATCCTAGAGAGATTATAAGAAAATTTGCTGCAGGCTGTCAAATCTCATTAAGTTAATGGAACTGGTAAATTGGCACATTTCCAGCACATTGTAGAAAGAAAAGCGCTTTCAGCTCAAGAGTGAAGGAGATCTAGTTTCGGTTTGGCAGCTAAAGGAGATTATTAGCTATAAATAATGGCTGCACTGAGATGACTTATATAGGATTGCTTGACCAAAATGAAGTTGAAGAGACAAAAAACACTAACATTTTGAAACAAATGATACAGTCTCTTTGTTGGATGGAATCTAGAACAGCTTTGTAGACATTTTCCTTTTAAAGCCTTACTATTTACAAAATCATCTAAAAGTCTTCGTAACAAGCTTAGCTACCACTGAACTCATTAACGGAGAGAAAATTCTTTTTGTTGAGCCTTTGAATCTCTTTAAAAGATGCTATGAACCAGTGCTTTAGTGTGAGGTGGTAATGTGCTGTGAGGTACTAATACATTAGTACAAAAGTATTATATTATTTTGGTCTGAATTACTGTGGCATGTTTTCAGAGATGGCACAGCAGAAGGATATCAGTAGCCACACAGGGCATGGAGTAGAAATCAGTAGACGTGGGAGATGTTGGTTTCCTGAGCCACCAGAAAAGACAAAATGCAGAAGAATGTGTGTGCGTGAGGGAGAGAGAGAGAGGAATTTCTCTTGGGACAATGAGATCTGCATTTTCTTACATTTATGTTTCTTACCTACTTCTTACCTCAAGTTTCTAAATTGCAAACCACCCTGAATAGTGAACTACAGAAGATCAAATTTTATACCAATAAACCGAAATTCTGAGGCTTACTTAGATACTGACATCTGTGAAGTTAGAGATTTCAATATCCCTATGGCCAGGAACTGGTTCTATCAATTTACTTATCTGATTTGAAGTTGACAGGGTATTTTTCCATTCTTCTGTGGTGAAATTTTTGGAAACAGGTGCTGATTCACTGCACTTTGAAAAAAAAAAAGCGCAAAGCCCAATTCCTTCTGCATAAAAATAGAACAAGAATTCTACTGTTTATTTAATTCATTCTTTCTTTGTCCTCTTATTGTTTATCTGGAACACATTTTAGAGGAAAAATGTTTCTATTTGTATTTTGGCCTCAGCTTCTTTGTCAAGCGCTTGGTGCAGGAGTGCACGTGTGCCCGTGAGCTAGTTTGGTAAGAACACCTGTCACCTTGCAAACTGGATTAGCATCACGTAGATCCTTGTCAGCACTGCACTGGAGGGACATTCACTTCTGAGCAGCGCAGTCCAAATTGAATCCAACCACCTTTGCTCATGCTACAGCTGATTTCCCCAGGCACCCAGGCACAGTGGGTACAGAAGCACTTCAATATCTGCATGCCTCTGCTTTTACTTTAGATTTACTGGTGAGTGACTACTGAATTCTGCCAAAGAAAAAAAACATCAGGTTCCCACCCTATGAATGAAAGCTTTATTATGCTCTAAAAAATTCTGCACAGAAAAGGCTGCCTCCAACAACCAGCTGAGCAAAAAGTGAAAAGGCAACAAAAAAACAAAAAAAAAACCAAAAAAATAAACAAACAAAAAAAAACCAACCCACAAAACATTTATGTGGTAACACACAGTGCTTTCACCAGGGATCTCAAGGAAGAATATATCAGAATGTAGGAGCACCAGTGATGTTCTGATGCTGCAGGGCCAGTTTGAAGTGTTAGGCATACTAAAACAACCTTAATTCACTGCATCCCTCACACTGCGGGTAGAAATTCAGCATCTAACACTTACTCACACTCTGCTTCACTCCAAAGCTCCCAACCTCCCAACCTGAAAACACTTCTTATTTTTAATACTGCTCAAGAGTAACTTACCTCCTCTAGACAGTAAAATTCAGCATGTGAATGTTTCTGCAGGAATACTCACTAGGAAAATTTAGGTTACTAAGCTACTCTGTAACAAAATACCAGCATTCCTGCACGAAGTCCTCTCTATCCTTCATGAAAGGATAAATGAAAATCAGAGCTAAATAGTTAACCAAGTGTTCTGTTTGAATAGAAAACTAAATTGACTGTTCCTTTTCTAAGCATCTTTCTTTTCTAAAAGAAAAGAGGCCAAAGAGAAGGCATATGGAAATAACAGCTACCATCACAAAGACCAAAATTCACCTTTCCAAAAAATCTACTTAGGAACAGTTTTAACTCTTTTTTCCCCACACACAAAGAAGTGAAGAATGACTGACCACAATTTCAATTAAATGTTAAATGTCAATATAATACTTAAACAACTAAGTAGCAAAACAGCAAGCAAATGCAAACAGTTTCTCCTACTATCTCTTTTAATAACACAGATAAAACATTTTGTCACTTGCAACTTTCAAAGTATGTAAGTAGAGTTATTTCCTCCCATTAGAAGATTATACGCTTTATGTACTGCAGATTTATAACCAACCATTGTTGGTGTTCAACCATTTATTGATGAGATATCATCAATGTACCCAAGCAGTGCAGACAGGATCCTGGTCAGCAAATCTACCCCAGAGACCTGAAGCACTAAGTATCTCCTGATATTCTTCTCTAGACACCTAAGGTAAATGAAATAAAACATAAATGAGAGGGTTCTCCAAACCTAGGAACATTATTGATTTTGCAGTCTAGTCGATCCTATCTTTTAACTGAACTCTTTTGAACCCTTACAGATTAAACATTAAATACAGGCAAATTGCCTGACCAGCTGAATGTTAGAAACCTTGACAGGAGTAAGGACCACTCATATCTCTCATTATAAAGTTACATCACTGTTTTACGTGGATACCAGAAAATTTAAACTGACACCTGAAGGCAGGAGTGTCCTAATGAAGGTGAAGAGTAAAAACAGGACAAGGAGGAAGGAGCAGAGAAAGACAATTCTTTACTCTGAGGGTGGTGAGGCACTGGCACAGGTTGCCCAGAGAAGCTGTGGATGCCCCATTCTTGGAAGTATTCAAGGCAGGCTGGATGGGGCTCTGAGCAACCTGGTCAAGTAGAAGGTGTCCCTGTCCATGGCAGGGGAGTTGGCCTAAGTGACCTGTAAAGGGCCCTTCCAACCCAAATTATTTTACAATTCAATGACAACTGATTGCTACTTGAGCCAAAGTAGAACAATGATTCTATGATTCTAAGGTATCTGAGCACATGAATAGACTTACTAGATTGAGGCTTGGTTATATAATTCATTTCTTGGAGGAAACAAGTTTAAAACAGCCTGACTAGTGTCCCAATTCGAGTGCAAGATATTCCAGAAATAACAACATTCAAAGAAGGAACATTGTTGCTTCAATAATTGCTGGTTTTTGTATAGCTGAAAGTGACAGTATACTCAATTTCATGGATCAAACTGTAACCTTACATACACCAGCAGTACACACTGCATTGTATCCCATGCCTTCCTACTTGGACATATTAACAGGGTGTGTTTTGACCACTTGTCTACTGTAATTACATTGATTTCCATAGGGGTTTCACCCACTTCCAGCTGTTAGCCATGAACTTTTTTGTTCTTAATGTACGCCAAACTAAACAGAAGCCAAAATTACTTGTTTGCCATCAGTCTTTTGGGGGCATATCAAGACTGACACCCCAAAGATACAATCATGAAAGTCCTCATCCTTGTTCATTATGACCATGACAAAGAAACAAATAAGATTCTATGGTAAAATTAGGTTAAAAAAAGGTCTTGTTCAGTCACAAATTGCTAATCAATTCTTTTCTATCTGACCCTAAGTATAAATGATACATTGCTTCAAACATACCTGGCTCTACATCTGTAATATTCTCTGCATCCTAGAACTACATATGCAGCCTTTAGTTTTCAATCAGTTAACAAAAGTGGCTATAAGAAGACGTATTTATGCTTTTCTAATTTCAGTTTAATTTCAAGTATCTCTAAGTACATATTCCTAACAATTCATTCCTAAAAGGAACTTCCTTATTTTTACTTTCTGTAAAAGCTCCCTTCCACCTCTCCTGACTTCTGCAAGGCAGTGTATGCATCACTTTGAAAACACCTGTGTTTGTCTGTAATTTATTGTTTTATATGTATTCTTTTTTGTAAATAGTTAAAATCTTTTACTCTTAGACTATTATACGCATATATTAGTTATAAAAGATTTTTTTCACTCTGTACTATTTATGAGTAACTATCTCCTTCACAGAACTCATTCCTATAAAGAACTTAATTTTTGCCATTGAAATTAAATTTTTGAGCTATCCAGGATTAAAGAAACATCAATAAACCAATTACTTTGGGCAACAGTGCAAAATCAGTACTAGTAAAGTAATTAATACCCTTTTCATTGTTTCCACATCATGGAGTGTTAATAAATTGGGCTTTTGTCACTATCCAGTAATTTCTTTACAACAAATTTCTTCATTCCAATCCATCTTATTTTATGGCTCCCTGTTAATACTTTAAAATACCAGACTAATTAGGTTTGCATTTACACTGTTAAGTCACAAGCTCCATTTTCATCTCTGTTCAGACTCTCTATTTTCTGATATTCCTAATGAGGCAATACTTTTATTTAAGGGGTGTGATCCTTTAAAGAATTTCTAGTGGCTTATTAGTTATGTGAAGAGGATCTTTCAGGAGTTCCCACATATATCGCTTAAGCACAGCACGCGGCGCATGCATTAGCCGTGAACACTAGCACACCATTAAATCCAGGACCTGCTCTAACCTGGAGTTCATCTTTTTACAGGATCAGCCCGTTTGCAACAGCAGCACTTTAATTACTCCCTTCCCTCATATGATATTTTTACTCATTTAATGCATTTGTAATGTGCTTGACTGTGGCACAAGTTGAACATCTTCCTTACCTTCAGCAGAGGTGAAGAGAAAAAGCAAGACTGGGCAATGTCATCACTGAGGATGACTGTGAGACAGAAAAGAGGGCTTTCCCTATATTTCAGCTGCTGTATATTCCAAGAGTACCATCAGGAAATACACAACTCAATAAGGAAGCCATGTCATAGACAGCAATTCACCAGACAATTTCATAGTCACCCACACGAAAAAGGTGCCTTCTCCGTAAAAGACAACTTAACCTCTTTCCTGTCAGGAACAGGAACATGAGAAAAGACGGTAATTTCTCTTCTGAAATGTGAACTGATGTGAACTTTTACTCTGAAAGGGACATAAGTGAATAACTTGAGCATCTTCATTTAAAAAGGAAATTGCAACAGTCGGAGGAGCCCTCTTGCTGAAAACAGCTGCATAAACCAAAAATCTTTTAAGGACATTTTCTTCCTGGGGGAGTGAAAAAAAAATTTCTAAATTTTCTCACCTAGCTGCTACTCCTGAGATTTACAGAGAAAAAACCAAGGTCACACAATGCTGGTCTTGGCTGGTGTAGGGTTAATTTTCTTCATAGTAGCCAATATGGGCTGTGTGTCAGATTTATGCTGGAAACAGTGCTGGTAATACAGGGATGTTTTCATTATTGCTGAGCAGGGCTTGCACAGAGCCAAGGCCTTTTCTGCCTCTCAACCCCATCAGTGGGGAGGCTGGGAGAGCACAGCAAGTTGGGATAGACACAGTCAGGACAGCTGACCCCAGCTGCCCAGAGGGACATTCCTCACCATATGGCACCAGGCTCAATTCTAAAGCTGGGCAAGAAGAAGGAATGGGGGAGATGTTTGGAGTGATAGTGTTTGCCTTCCACAGTCACTGTTACATGTGATGGAGCCCAGATGAACACCTGCCCGCCCTTGGGAAGGGGGGGGAATCCATTTCTTGCTTTGCTTGCACCTGTGGCTTTTGCTTTACATATTAAACTGTCTTTACCTCAACCAACAAGCTTTCCCACTTTTATCCTTCTGATTCTCTCCCCCATCCCACCATGGAGGGCGTGAGGGATCAGCTGTGTGAGGTTGGCTACACCCTGGAGGAATGAGAAAGCTCCTTTCTAGCAGGTCAGCTAGCCCAGCTGGAGAATAACTGGGCTTTCTCGAGTCCCTGAAGAAAATGCAAAGATCTCTGCAATCTAGGCTTTATGTGAAGAAAAATACTCTGCATGGCAGCATCATGAGTGGAATCAATGGTCAGTATCACTGTACCTTAAATGTTTCTCATGCCTTGGAAATGTGTTTGGAATTAGTCCTCCCTCCTCAGATGCTGAGGTCCTACACATTGACATAAATGCTGTGCTGAGTTATATACAGGCAACACTGAGATCTGAGCACATACTTCAAGCCATTCTGAAGCCAACAAGAATTATTCCTGTACCTTAAATGGGCTTTTCTAGTCCTTCTCCAATTTCTGAGTTGCTTGTGGTGAAGAGAAGGAAAGGGTAAGAGCCAAGCATGCCAAACACAGCCTACATCACCACCTCTGCTTCACTCAGAGGTGAATGAAGTCATTAACTTGAAAATCCGGACTTGGAAGAAGTTTGAAAACACTTACAACCTCCAAAATTCCATCTGGGAGATAATTTGCCAAGGTGCTAAGTGGAGACAGAGCCAAAGTTCCTGGTTCAGCCAACCCAGCTGTATGGCAGGAGCCTCCTGCCAAGAACGTGAAGGCACAAAATTACAGAGTCAGATATAAGACTGAGCAATTTCCACAATTGTACACCAAATTTAAATCCCTACACTGATGTTTGTAAAAGGCCTTGAAGATGAACAGTACTATGCACAATAAGCCCTGAGTAAAATTATTAAAAACAACACTTCGTGAAAAGAGATTAATTATGTTATTACTGTTTGCACATGTGAATTTTCCATAAAAACAGAAATCTCGGCCTCAGTTCAACCAAGCATTTTAACATGTGTCTGACTTATAAGCACATGAGTAGTTCCATGTCAGTTAATGAGACCATTCCTGCTTAAAAGTTAGGCATGTGCTCCACTACCTGTGGCCATAGGATTAGAGACACAGACACAGAGACAGGTACCACCTCTTTGGGCATCTTGACCTCAACTAGTGACACGTTTTCTTATCTCAGAAGCATGTAAATGGTGAAAGTCTCTGCCCATAAATATGACCTACACACCTAGAAGTCTGTCACATGGTTGAGCCAGCATGTCCTGATATTGTCCCATAGGTAGGCATCTACAGATTTCTCCAAAGATGTCTGGTGTTAAGGACATGACTACTTGATGAAACCTTGGGCTTTGAAATTCTACTGTTGACTCCTACCACTTGTGGAGTACCTAAAGCCAAATTTCCCTCTTCCTTTTCCCAGCTTTGCATAGCACAAACAAAACTGCATGGAGATGAATCCAGTTCTACAACTGCCCCTAAAGCTTTTACCATTCTACTGAGTTAAAAAGGCACAGAGCTACCTTTGAGGAATAGCGTTAAATGCCAGTAAAATTCAGAGGAAAAATGAAAACAGTGGTGAAAAATTATTCTCAAGTTTTTCAAATTAAAGATGTCAGCTTATCCAATTCTGAGTGAATACTGCTCTTTAAGGAAACGGAAGGGAAAAAAAATCTCTAGACCATATATTTCAGAAATTTCCAAGGCAAATACTGTATCTGTAGTTCCTTTATAGTATATGCTTTTAACAGACTGGAGAGCACAGCTACTACTATCTCCACTTACCTCACTTCTTTAGATGGAGGATGAAACGTAATAGCAACCAGAACTTTATGCCCTACCTTATAGTTCATGTTTCTGAATATATTATTAATTTTATGCTCTTCATTTTTTAAAGGATTCCTTAAGCTTCTCTTGAGCTATTGTCTTTAAAAGTTAATTCCAGGTGGAAAACAAAGCACTAAGCAAAAAGAGCTCAAGACTTGACTTTCTTTTCAAACTCTGAACAATGCACAATAACTGCCCTTTCCTGTGGTCACAATTGTTGCAGAGAGACCTGAAGGAGTTTCTTCTAATCAATTTCTATGCAATTTCAATCTTGAGAAAGAGACCCTACAGCTGAATTTTCCTTCCTGGAATGGCTTATGGATTATGTACTAAGACATGGACTCATTAAAAGAGAATCAAAGGAAATTTCTCAGAAAAGGAAAGCCTTCTCTTCCTTGTTTTAGTGATATATATATTATTTTGTGATACACAAAACCTGTCAGACACCTATTAGTCCATCTAGTGAACTACATACTCTGCTCCCAGAGATTCAATACTTTCTATATTTTCAGATCAATGTAGCAGGAATTCTCTCAGTGTAAATAAAACCTATACAGATGTTGATATTTAGAAGTCAAACTCTCTTTAGTGCTTGAAGAGTATCTGTTTTGCTTGGCAAGCACCCATCAAGTGACGCAACTGAGATCACCTAAAAACCTTCAAGAAATAATAATAGAGGAAAGAAGGCAAATCTGGCAGACAGAGAATATCCTTTTAGGTAAAAGAAACTTTGCACCTGGTGCCCTCTTTGTTAAAAAAAAAAAAAAAAAAAAAAAAAACTTACTTGGAAATGAACACCACTTTGAAAGAAAAAATGGATAAAGTGGATACTAGAGAGAAAGCAAATCACTTATCTTTTTGGAATAAGAACAATAGAGCTCTTTAATTACAGATATATAATTAATTAAAATACTGCATAATGTAAAAAAAGTGAAGCACAGAAACTAGCAGGAAACTTGTGAATGCTTCATTTAACAGCCATGTGAAATACCTTTACTACTTGACGTCCTCTTGCATAAAAACCACTGATAAGTCTTTCTTCCTACACTTAATAATATCCACTTGGTAATTTACTCCGTTTTGACATTCTCTTACACACACACAAACACACATGTAGATACACTTCTTATAGCCAGCGCTGTGAGAACTCTCCATCTGGTCTGCAAACTGTAGAATTTCCTTTCCCATCTATCTCAGAAATATAGTCCCATGACCCATGGGTCACCATCTGCTCAGTTACACTGGCACAATGCCTAGTATGCTTGAGGTAATGCCACCATCCTTTCCTCCAATTGTAAACTCCCAACAAGGCAGACATCTACCAGAGTGTTTGCACACAATGAGGCAGCTCCCAGCAAGATTATAGTTAAGACACCACAGAAATTCCCTTCATCCACAGTAGCCTAGGATGTGGGAATGACCAAAGACACATGCAGTCTCTCTTGATCAAAGGTCATTCTAAGGAACAAAGCAGTCAGTGCTGATGTGTCCAAGATAGCATAATATAACACACACACATAATTGTGTCCAGCATGTGTGGTTCCCCCCCAGTTCCTCTCTTAATGATCTTTGCTTCACTCAGTATTCATTTGCGTACAATCTCCTATTCTCAGGATGCCCTAGAGCAGAACAAATTATACTAAACATAAGTGAAATCAAACAAAGTTTTCATTGAGTACCATTCATAACATTTACAAACAAGTCTCTTGTGTTAAGTTTTTCAGAAATAATTGGCAGGTTCAGTTTTACACTACTAGATTTTCTTCTTTCTTTTTTTCAAGGTGTACCTATAACACAGTAACAAAAAAATTCATGTGACTTATTTATTAAGAATAAAGGTAGCAGAAAATGGAGAAATTTCTCGTATCATAAAAACCAGTAGATAGAAATAAATATAAAATGTAACCAAATTAGAAAATGTGTGAGGAAAGATATTTTTCACTTTTTTTCAAGTGCTATTTAATATTAAAAAACCCCTTAGGAACAGATGTTCTCTGGCTTATGCGGCAGACATTACAGGTAAAAGTCTTCTTTTACAGTGCTCCAGTAGTATAAGTCCAGGGTAACAGAAAAGTACATTTGAAATTTACCTCTAGATTGTACTTTCCTTTTGAGGAAAGTTCCCACTACAAGGAAACACTCTATCAATTTTTGTTACACACTTTTCTGTGCCTCACGAGCTAGCAAGTGTTCTGAAACAACAAGCCAAAAGCCCACTGGCAAAACAAAGCCAAAACAGATCTTCTTCTACAAACTGGTGCCATTTGTAGCATGTGCTTCTCCCTAAATTACCATTTCAGCTTCATTACTCAACTGTCTAATACTTTATTCAGGTAACATTACACTGGAAGAGTAATTTCAGCAACATTATGCTTCTTAATCTTCAAGAATGCCAAAGCTAAAAATAAAATCCAAACAGTTTGAGAATCCAGGCAGGGTTATGACAGCATTTCTCAAGGGATCAAAATGTCATTACCTTCACTCCTTAGAGGGAATTTTCTCCTCCAAGCTTCAGTCTTGAAAGAGGAGAGATCAGACCTCTGGCAGGCTGTGAGTGAGTGTGCTTGTGGGCCAATGTAGGTGTTTTCCTCCCTACAGCAGCACACACTGATGAAGATGAGGCAACGCTCCATGGGCTTTGCCTGAATTCTGCCCACATCACTCAAGAGAGTTTGGGTAAAAAGAAATGCACATTGAGGAGATTGTTTGCAACTCTTCCTCTTTAACTGACGGGAAATGATCTTGTCATCAGAACAATGCAGAAACTCAGGCCCTTCTTGGGGCATTCCTTGGCAGCACTAAAAAGCAGCATCTGTGATTTAACCCACACTCATCTACATTTCACAGATGAAAACACCGTTTTTCTTTCTAACATGAACTTAGGGCAAGCAACATAAAGCTGTGCAGTCAGACAAGGTTCTTGGAATTCACATGCTCACCTCCAGAAGGTAGATTCCAGCTTGTGGCATAGTGCACAGAGCTGCCTACAATACCCTGTTTCTAAGCAAGCTAAAAATCTAATTAAACTATTTTTGATAACCCAACTAAATATGCACTTACTTTGGTGTCTTGACACCTTTGACATGATCTAAATTCAGAAGAAGGAGAAGCACAGATTATTAGGGAGAGCTGGAGGTGGTGATGGTAAGGATGTCTGTGTCACTTCTACATACACATATATGAGAATCATCAAACATCAAGGAATGGGGAAGAATTTTCTTAGCTGAAAAATAGCTGCAAGGAAACCACAAGACTTCTCGAACCTTTTTCTTCTTCTATATTTGAAGGTAACTTGATTTTCCTATTTAAGACCCATAGTATTTCTCAGTCTCTGCTAGTGCTTCAGCATGTGACCAGACTGCATTTTCTTATCTTTGTGCTATCTTGCAAAATCTCCTTACTAAATTTAAATTAAGGGGCAGTTATAGCAATGACTGGCTGCAATCTTCATGACTGTTTCCTGCACTGATACTTAATATTCAACATCCAGCTGTCAGAAAACATAACAGGAAAACAGCTTGAGTAGATACGACCAAGGACTTCATATGGGATATAAAATATCTTGGATACACTCCTGTGTGTCTCAGATAAAAGCATACTGCAACTGTATGAACATTAGGGAGGTATTTGCAGCAATTACTATAGGAAATTAACTTGGAAAAACTGAAATTGCATGGTAAAGTTATGACAAACCCTCTGAGAAGAACTGGGAAGAAACTAGACATTTACTTCAGAGCGTGACATGGATCTGCATTCTTGCATATGTGCTGGTTCCACACTCCCTGCCACAGGGGACATAATGATTTGACCTTGCTGCACATTTCTCTAAAACAAGTTTCTTACAGAATTAGCAGATTAAAATGAAAGTGATCATACAGAGCAGAAAGAGGGTTGAAAGATGAATTTTATTTTTTCCTGGATCAGTGTGTTTATTTTTTGCCTTGGTTGGACCATTCCAGTAATGTCGTTGGAATATAAATGTAATCCACAAGTATGAGACTAGTCTGAGTGCTGATTAATTCAAGTGTCTTAAATCCACAGCTTTTTGTATGAGCTAAACTTGGGTCAGAAATGCCAAATTAGATAGTGGCACAACTCTTAAGAAATAACTTGTGACTTGGACAATCCATAAGGAATCAATAACAAATTAAAACCAGTCAGTAGCAGTGAACTGAATAAATGAGTCATTCTTCCCAAAACAAACCTAATAGTAAAGTTCATTTGTCTATCAGGAAATTAGCGCTGTATTTTTGAAAGGTGCTAAATTACTTTTTAGAGATATCATAAAACTGATATTGCAAACCAGAACAGTTAAAAGGCAGCTTTCCAAAATGCTTCTCTTACTTACTAGGTAAAAGTACCATATTCGTGCTTAGTATTTCATTCTCCACAAATGGGTAGAAAATTCTTTTGCTTCACTTTTGAAATGTTTACACAGCACAGCTTTCCCAAAAAGCCTTCTGGAAAAGTTTTCAAAGGATTTGGGAAAGATTATAAAATAATGTTATTCAGGATTAGTTCAGAAGCAGTAACTAAGCCCAGAACAGCACTGGAAAATGGGCAAAAAGTAAGATAATTGTTATGCAGCGTTAGTTAAAAATGCAGTTTGATAAGAATCAGAGCTAACAATTTTGAAATTTTCCAGGAATTCCAGAAATTGTGACTAAGTATGAAATTGTTGTTCAGACTTAGAGGACCTCAGTATTGGCTTATCCCACACCAAAATAACATTTAACTCATTTGAAATTCCTACATATTCAGAAGGCTGGTAGAAAGAAAAAAGCATTAAAGACTTCATTTAAACTATTAATAAAGGATTTTAATAGCAAGTCTGTGCTAACAAACTGTGCCTTAATTGAGATTAGTTGTATTCTCCTTTTGCAAAAAATTCTGATTAATGCATCTAAAAATATCTTTAAAAATCTCTTGGTTTTGCTGACAGTAAGGTTACCAGGAATCACTCAATGAGCTTTGAATCAGTTTCTAACTCCTGATTATATTTCAAGTATAGTAATGGACTGAGCAAAACCTTTTCTTATTCTGTCAAAAGATCAGTTCATATAAAACTGACCAAGAACTTTTATTCTATTGGATTTTTAAGTATTTCCTCATATCCTTTCATTATATTACACCTAGAGAATAACCTATTAGCTCTACCACAACTTGAAAGAACTGTTAGAGCTGGGCAGGTGAGTGCAACCAAAGACCCAGTGCCAGTGCTCAACCCCCAGCACAAAAATGCCAAGCTATTCAGCCATCATCGTCCTGAAATACACAGTAAAATGTCCCACTATGCGACCACTGGCTTTTCCCTCCAATACCCCAGTCTATTCCTTCTTACTATAGCCTGAGAAAATTCTAAATATGTTTACACAAAAGAATGTGCTCAGTAGAAAACACTGGCTTTCCAAGGCTGTTTTTTTTCTCCCAATACTCCATTGAAACTTTCTATAAATAATTTTTTCCTCCAATTAACATGTGTTATAAGACCAGCAGAAAAATAATAAATTATTGTTGCTATAGGCTTTTCAGTTTAATTTATTACTGAAAAGTCATGAGCACCACTTTGGAAAGGCCAGCCTGTGAATCCGTAAACCGAGGAAATTAAGAACTAAGCTGCTCTCTTTACCCTGAGGTCAATTAGAAATGATACCAGCAGACTTCTCAGTGACCTGGGGAGATTTATAGCTTACCATGCTAGGCCTGTGGTTCAGCCAGAAGATTAAGATCAGAACAGCACCTGGAAGACTGTCATCAGTTAAGATAGGCTGGACCAATGACTCCAGGCTAAAATGTGCACAGGAAGAGAGGTCATGTCAAGTAGCCTTTGTTTTTACCAGGGCTAAGGCACATGTGGAAGGTACCCATTCGAGAGAGAGCTGGGCTAACAAAGGTCTGATATAGGGGCACTGGAATGTCTTTTAATAGGAACAAAGACAGCGAGTTGTCAAGGCACTCTGACTTCTCTCATTACTAAAAGTCACCTCCAAAGATATTTGCTACTTGATGAGGCTTTGTGTGATCTGCAAATCTTGTTCTTTACTGCTTTTCCTTCATTATTTTTACAAGTGCAACCATTAGCTGCAAAATGCCTCACATCATAAACCCTCATGATTTAGGAAAAAAATTGATCACTCTGCTGTGAGAATCTTAAAAGAAAACAAAAAAGGCTGTGTCTTTTAGCCACTCATAAATATTTTATAATTTGGTAAGAACAATAGCCTACGAGGTCAAAGTTCAGGTCTGTAGAAGTCAACAAGATCCTTGCAAGACAATAAAAGGGAAAGCTACCCTTTGTTTTATAACAGCTTTGGAAACAACTTCACGAAGGTGATGGAAGCTTACAGACTTTCCATTGTATTCGAGTCATTTGTGCAAGTTGCCCTTACTACAGCTTTGATAAATGATGTTTGCAGTGGAAAAGCTGTTTAGGATTTCTGAGCATCGTGAGCATTTAGATCCATGTCAGGTACCCAACAGGGATACACGGAAGAGCGCACAGCAATTGTCATTTTCTCAAGTAACCACTGTTCAGGCTCAGAGAAGTATTTCCTAATTTCTTCTACTGCATGTAGGCCCAGGCTGGAGGACAATTAGGTAAGAGGAGAACAGAACACAATCTTTGGGTTCTCAGTGCCACACGGTCTTTAAAATTGGAATAAAAGAGATATCTGTCTCATAAGAGTTGTGAGGCTTAATTAACACTCAGAATGCTATTTATAAGGTGGATAACTGAAACTCCTGGGTGAGTAACTACTGACATTTGTTATTTCTGAGAGCTCTCTACAACAGAGAAGTTGTCTCCATTTTTCTTCTATCTTCCAAAGTTTTAAACTAAACCCTCAAAAAAAACCCCAAAAACTGAAAGTGGCATAGATGAGGATTTACTAACTTAGCCATGGTGCTCCTTACTTTGTTATTCTCTTTTGGTTTATAAAGCTACAGGCAATAACTCTAGACATGAATCTGCACACTAAGATGGATTCGTTATCCACCAGATCAAAACACATCTCACAAGATATCATGTGCCCAGAAAATATGAACCCCAAACTTCTGCTTCCACCTTCAGCTTTGTAGATGCCAATTCATAGCCTGCTATTTTTTGTGCACAAAGTTTCTCATTTCTGCTTCAGAATTTGAGGTTCTTCTGGGTTTCTTTGATGTCCTTAGAATCAAAGAATAGTTTGCTCAATTAAAAAATCCTGAAAAGCTTTCCTACGCTTCCCTTGCCTTCTCTCTTGGAAGGAGAGCCAGTGCATGCCATGAAACACTTAACATCAACCTGCTAAGCACTGGTGTTTTGAAATGGGTGCTTGACAAGTTTCTCGAAGGTTCTACACTTGCAAACAAACATGCTATTTATAGAAATAATACTAAATAACCACCTGTTTGATGGAACTGACTGAGAGAAAAAACCCACATTGGCAAAGTCAAGAAAAATGCAGGTGTGACAATGTGAGCTTGCTCCAGAGTTTTTGCAATAGCTTTTCCAGCTGTTTAATTACACAAACATCTGATAACAATCCTGGAATACCAGACACAAGCACAGAGTGTAAGGCTTTTCTTGTTCCTTATTTGCATCAACTGAGACCATCACAAGCCTCTACTTCCCATCTTTGCAATGATCTATTCAATATGGACTTAAGCTGCACATAGAACATTATTTTTTCCACAAAACTTGATGTTCCTCACAGCATATTAAATCTCTCCTCAGTAACCACGGTCAGTATAAAATTTAAATATTTATAAATGTTTCAAGCTGTCACATCTTTGTCCTCCATGAGACTGGAGAAGGAATAAAATCAGCTCTTCTCCTCAGGCAACTTTTCCCAATTGATGCAGTCCAGAGACAGGCTTCTTGGCATTTATTATTATAATCAACTTTCCATAGCTTTTACCAAGGCATAATCCTTAGTAAATGTTTAACCAATGCAGATAGATTTTCAAGTCATACAACATAAAACAAGTGCACAGGGTATTATGCATCATCAAGAACACAGTGGATCATGTTCAGTTATCCACTTCTTTTCTACTCCAATTCCATTCCCTTAGATGCTCTCAGCTCTTATTTGAATGACCCCAGTGTTTCAGTCTTAATAACCTTCACAGCAGTCCATTCCAAACATTTATTACTCCTAGGTTCAAAAGTATTGCTCAGCTACATCTGTTCTTAATTTGATTTTGCAAAAGTTTTTCTTCTTTTTTTTTTTTTTCTTTTCAAATGCACTATTTCCAGTGGAAGAAATATATCTAAAAGCTCTACTCAGGGAAAAAATTACACAGTATATAGGAGGGTGTGGCAAACACGCCTTTTGTCAGAAAGCTGAATTAATGGGTAACTGGCTGATATTTAGAGCTTGTGGGCTTTTTTGCCACAGAAAAATCTGTCATTTTTGGGGACATCCTTCACTCAAAATTTGAAATATGTATACACACACACAAAGGAAAAGGCTCCTGCTGGGAATCTCACCATTGCTCTTATTTAAGTATGTGATGAACAAGATATCTTTGACACATCCAGCTCATTTTCCTTCCACACATACCACAGACAGCATGTGGCAGACAGGCTGCTCAGACACCAGGGTAGTTAGGGATCCTGCAGCTCCAACCACTGTGGGCTTTGGGCAGCTACACAGAACATTAGCAATGCAGGGAAATCTGAGGAAAATTAATTTCTCTGAAGCTGCATCAATAAAACTAACCTGTGCAGTGATATTCCAGATTGTGGTTTGTATAATGCAGCTTTGCTCCTACTTGCTCTTTTGACACACATGATATGCTCATCACTACCTTCAGGACAGGACAATTCTGATCAGCTCAAGAGGGCTGTGAATCCTAGAATGGCCTGGGTTGGAAGGGACCTTAAAGATCATCTTGTTTCAACCCTCCTGCTATGGCAAGGACACCTTCCACCAAACTGGATTACTCAGACTCTCATCCAACTTGGCCTTGACCAATTCCAGGGATGGGGCATCCACAAATTCCCCGGGCACCCTGTACCAGTGCCTCAGCACATTCACAAGTAAAGAATTTTTTCCTAATATCTACTCTAAAACTAAACCTCCTCTTTGAAATTTAATCCATTCCCCTTTGTCCTGTCACTACACGCTCTTGCAAATTGTCCCTCTCCATCTTTTCTGTAGGCCTCCTTCAGGCTGCAATTAGGTCACCATCCTGAAGTCTTCTCTTCTTCAAGCAGAGCAATGAGAACTCTCTCAGCCTTTCCTCATAGGAGAGGTGCTCCATCCCTCTCATCAACTGGTGGACCTGTTCTGGAATTTGCTCCAACAGGTCCATGCCATTCCTGTGCTGGGACCCCAGAGCTGAATACAATGCTCCAGGTGGGGTCACACCAAAACAGAGCAGAGGGGCAGAATCCCCTCCCTAGACCTGCTGCCCACAGTGCTTTGGATGTAGCCAGGATGCCATTGGATTTCTGGGAAACAAATGCACATTCCTGGGTGATGTCCAGTGCTCCTTTGCTCATGAGTCATCTGCAATTAGATGGGTTTTTTTTGGTGTGGGCAGGGCTATCTCAAAGACAACCACTGGGCATTTTCACACAGTGAGAGATGTAAGTTAAGAAAATTGTTCCTAGCATATTCCCCCCGATAATATGGATTGAAGGGCAAAAAACAAACAAAATCAAAGTTCCTGATAAGCTCCCAAGCAAAACCAGAAGGAATCACACAGGCACACTTTCTATTCCATTTCACATATTGTGATTAGTAACAGCTTCTGTTTTCCTCTGAGTCACTCTTTGAGACGCCACTTTTTAATGCCTCAAAGAGCAAAAAAAGACTCTACCCCACTGTGAGGGAACTTTATGAAAGTTCTCATCAATTGACAGCAGCAGCAGCAAAGCAAACCATGTTCCATCTTGCTTCAGTGCCCTTCTGGCACTGCTCGCCTGCAGTGCAGACAGTAAACAGTAGTGTGTTTGTGTGCAAATAGCATTCTCCTAAATGATGTCTGCACCTGTGTAAACTGACATAACTATCATTTTTCTAAATTCAGTTTATTTAAGGAGTTCCCAAGAGACACCTGTTCCATGCACAGGCATAAATAACATTCAATGAGCTGAAAAAAAGCGTGTGTGTGTCTGTGTGTGTTTATGTGGGGAGGTGCATGGGGGTGAAGGGCAAAAGCGACTTGCAGGGCCGTATCCACAAGTGTGTTTATATCTCCTGGTCCTACAACAGACAGCTGCTACTGCTTTCATTTCTGGCCTTCCTGGTCTAAGCTGCTATTTGCAAAAAACAACTACAGTGAGTTTTCAATACTGGCTTACTAAAGAGAGAACCTAAGTAAATACTGGGGAGGAATGAAAGAGAAGGGCTGGAGCATGTAGGAAACAGCTTGGCCCCTGCCTCATCTCTGAGAACAGCATCCAAACACTATAAAATCAACATGGCCAAAGACTCAGCCTAAAAGCTTATACAGGAGGTTCTATGGCATTTTCTCGCTTTGCTCTCAGCCTTCTAAGGCTGGCACAATGCCTGTCCTTGGAGTGTTTTGGATTTTTGGTTTGGTGGGGTTTTTTTGCATTTTAGTTTTGTTTTTGTCTTTGAGAAATGACAGAGCAGGCCTTGAAGGTTTGGTCTCCAAATCAATCACACTGTTCTGTAAGGATTCTGGTCCTGTTTGGGACATCTGCCCCAGATATAATAAAACACAGAGAGACTATTTCTACTTTAGAGCAAACGGTGAGACAGAAGGTGCTCACATCCCATCTGACCAAAAGCACTTCGAAGAAAGCTATATTGATACTCATCACCTGGCACATTCTCTCTGACTGAAGTAACCCTTCTAAAAGTATTAGAAACGCATTTCTCAAACTCACTGTTAGGATTAATGTAAAGAAAGCTATTTTGGGGAAAGTTGGATGGCAAGGACAAAGACTTCCAAACAACCATGGTGAGTAATTAATTCTCACCTCCTCTTATCTCAGTGGGATAAGAGCCAGGGATCACAACTGCAGGAGTGCAGTGAACACCCTATGGAGAAACTTAAAGAGTCAGACAGAAAACCAGAAGTACTATGGCAGGAAAATTAGTAAAACATGAAACTCAGCAAGCTGGAACAAGACAATAGAATGTAGAAATCAATGACTTTGAAAAACATCACAAATTTGAAAATTAATATGCGACCCACAAAGTAGCAGAGCTTGATTTTCTTTGTACAGCCATTTTAACACACCTGTCACAACAGTCAAATTTTGGGGAAATAAATGAATCCATGGGTTTATACAAAAGAAGTCCCCCTGCCTAAAGATCAGCCTTGTTCACTTCAGTGAAATAAAGGTGGAAACCAGATTTTCACCATATCAGGACTATGCATCCCTAAAACATCAAAACCTTTTGTCTGTTTCCTCTATCAACAAATTGCACATCTCATATCAACACTTTTCAAAAATTAAACTAGAGCACATCATCACCTTAAGAAGGGCAAATGAAAAAAAAAAAAAAGATAATAACCAGAGGCTTATTTTAAAGGCTATCAAATGTACCCCTTTTAATCAGAAAAGCATCTTACACCTCATTCACTCTCTACTACATCCCCTCTTTGCTGATTAAAAAGTGAAGTTTTCCCGAGCAAAACTTCATTAATGTTTAAACACTGGATTTTACTTCAATGAAACTTGAATCTTTTAATTTCACAAGCAATTTTCACCCAGGCACTGGATTAGCAACTCATACCCTCTTGATGTTTCAGTATCATTCCAGTGTCACACTCTAGACCTTTCCAGAGACTCATAAACCCTAGTGCTGCTCCCAATCCTAACCCACCAGTCTCCAGGTCAGTAATGATGGGAGGGAGACACACAGCTACCTCTTAATCCCTAAGGAAGACTACATGATAAAAACAGTGACACAGAAAACACAGAGATTTAAAAGTGAAGACACTCAAAGAATGTCATAGTATTATAGAGGTGCTAAAAAAAAAAGCATAAAAAATTAAGTGTGAAGCATGTTTTTTCACAAAACCACAGAATGAACTTCCAGCTGAGGCTCAAAGGGATCTTTGGAGAATTTTCTAGTCCAACCTTGCTGCCCAAAGCAGGGTCAGCTGGAGGACATTGCTCAGGGTTTTGAATAGCTCTAAGGACGAGGACTCCACAACCAGCCTGGGTAACCGCTCTCTTTGAGCAAATAAAAGTGTTTTTTCTTATGTTTCAATAAAATTTCCTGTCTTTCTTGACAATATTTATGGGCATAAATGGAGAACAAAAATAGTAGAGCAGGGCATTTGTTCCATGTGAAAAAAATAACCGCTGGTGATTTGTCTATAGGTCTGTGCCTTGACATCATTTAACTGCTATACCAACCTGTTACTTAAGTGAGAGCCTGGAATCAACAATTCATTCACAGCTTTTATGTTATTGAGCAGTTTATAGCACAGAAAAAGCCCAAGAAGTTAAACTGCTTTTTATTCTAGGCCTCCATTCTCAATGACACAGTTCTTTCTGCATGCTATATTCAGCAGGCTGTGGATGCTCATGGAAATTGAAGACAAAGTTCCTTTCCTTTTTGCTGAAGTCAAGAGTTTGATGCTTTTGATTTTATTTAGAAAATTTTTTTTAACATGCAGAGTTGCCAAAATCAAGTCCAGTTCTACAGAAACTGCCCATCTCCCTCCTGAGGATTTACAATTCTCTGAGATGACAGTTTGGAAATACCATGATTCTTAATGCTCTCGTCTTTGTATTTCACATAGAAACCCTTTTGTGCCCTGTCAATTTTAACACAGTTTATTGCGAAGTTCAATCTAACACGTGTGTTGACAGAAATTTTACAGGTGATGACATCAATGTGCATGATGCTAGTTTTTGCGAGTCTCAGAAATCTTATTGTACACTCCTGACCCTGTATCCTCATCTACTGCAGTGCAAAGCCCTTTTGCTGATGCAAAACACAAAAACAATGTTTGCATTAGTTACGGAGATTTACTTACCCATACATTTCTTCTTAAAGTGTGAAAGAGACATGTTATGTGATGGTTTGTGAAATAAACTGCTGTTCTGACAGCCAGATTAAACATAAGAGCACTTGCATGCTTATAGATGCAGATCTAGACAACTGGGAAGGATTTACAAAACCACTTAAGCAGACCAGGTTCCCAAGTTTCCTCTGGCATTTCCCAGATATACAATCTGCTTTAGAGTGACCCTGCACGACAGTTTGGTCTTACCTTTAAGTATTAAGTATTCTTACCTCTAAGAATACTTACAGTATTTTGTGACTGTAACACTCAGACTAAAGAAGGCAGCAACTTGTGAGTACAGGAATTCAGATCTGGGGCTGGACCAGCCCTTAGCACCTGCTCTGCCCAAAGACTGGGGCTGTGAGGGGCAGGCAGCACTTTTGAAAACAAAAGCCTCCTTGCTTAACTATCTCAATTCTGCTTGATAAATTAAAACTATTTCTTGCTAAACTGTCTGAACTATTAGGGGCTATTTTTGTCCAATATGAGGAACATATGCCAGATTCCAAATCCTACACAGTTACTTCTCTTCCATGGTATATCCTCTCTATCACAGTATGATCCAATTCTTCCTCCTCCTTCCTCTCCCTCTGAAGTTTCCTTATCACTGCAATGAGATAAGGCAATTTTCATATTCCAATCGAGTAATGACTCTTTGATTGCCCGTGGCAAAAGGCCAGACAGCTCCCAAGGCAGGTCATTATTAGACTGCAGTACACACCAAGGCAAGTTTCACTGATGGAATGGATGATGGAAAGGAACACAGTGAAATGAAAGTACTAATTTAAAGCTGTCATGTGAGGCAGCCAGGAATTCTGCAGTGCACAAGAGAACACGCACCTCACCATGTCTTGGAACCCTTAAATACAGGGATGGTGAGGCAGAAGAGATATTGAGAAATCACCCTTATCCTCTTAAAATAAAAGGTCTATCAACTACTCATGCACCTCAGTCTCATGGAAGTGCAGTTCAAGAAGTGCATCTTCTTGAAGAGTGCTAATTTCCCCCAAAAAACAACAAAAAAACCACAGAAAATTCAGATTCTGATTAACAAAAATCTTATATCTAAATTAATCACTAGAGCACACTGACTAATTGTTTAAGGTTTAACCTTCACTGAAAATTTCCTTTGATTTAACATTACTTCATTTATTTCAGATTTCATTATAGTATCTCAAGGGTATAACATTATGAATATCATTCCTGAACCATTATCCACTCACATGAAGACAAAAGTTCTTCAATATACACATTCTCACAGAAACAGATCATCTCACAACTCTTTCACAATTTCAAAAATTACATGGCAGTCATGAAAAAAATTGCTTCACATGCCTAGAGAAGGTCAAACAAATAATTGGCTCTCACACCAAGCTCTTTTGCCTCCAATTGCCACAAATTCTGTAAATCAAAGTTGATGGAAAACTCTCTGAAGAAGAAATCCTAGCTTTTACTCTTTACATAGCATGACAACACTTGCAGGATTTTTTAAACCTTGATATGATGGTGATGTGATGAGAACCTGGCAACTCACACTTGTTTCCTGACGTTCCTCCAGGCTTGCTGTAGTGAAAAGTTTTTTATGAATTAATCCCCACTAAAATATCTCTATGACCCCTGTTTCAGAATTAGGTCTTTAAGGGGGTGGGGGGAGAAAAAAAAGTGAAAATTATCAAGAAAATAAGAACTGGAAGTTCAGCTTCTAAACGTGTGCAGATCACTTTTTGGATCCAACTACTGAGAATGCACACATGCAACATACGAGAATTTACTTGGCAAGGAACACTCCATGTACCAATTAACAATTTTGCACCTCTTAAGCAGCAAATGACCACACAGTGGTCATTTCACAATTCCTAACTCATTATGACTGCCCCATTTAAATTAAATATATCCCCAAATCCTGCCTCAGGAAACAAGTAGTGAGTTCAGTTAGTTTCTGAACAGCTTAAATACATTAGTATGAAAATAATCCCTTTTTATGAGATGCTGTTATTTCATAGGATATACTTATTGTTTAGGAATGCGTATATCATATACTGAAATTATGTACAACTTATAATGAAACACATATAAAATTGCAGGAGCACCAGGAGCACCACTGCAGTTAAGATTCTGACAGACTCTCCTTCATAAACTTATTTTTTAATCATACAGAATTTCAAGATGAAATCTGAAAAAAAACTATCAAACCAAACCCAAAACATTTGGAGGATACAGGCTACAATTTGCAGTTTTTTCATATAGAAGAAAAGAAATGGGAACAAAATTTCTGCCCTTATTCTGAGATACATTTTCTTTGCAGATTAGACTTCCACTTGCTGGATTTGAGGGGGAGAAAAAGAATTATTTGGTCCCCTCCTCCCTCCCACCGCCATCAGTGAAACTAAGCAAATTTGCCATCTGCCATAAACAAAAGCCTGGTTGTTGCTGTGCTTCCTTGAGAGAAGACCTTGTAGGTAAGAGTGACTATAATTCCTTCTAATTCAAAAAGCAAATGTTTAATGTTTCTGCACTTCACTGGATTAGGTGAGATAAGCAATTCAATCAACCAAAAAGAATGCTTATGAATATACTTAAATTGGTGGGGGACAGGGTGTGTATATGAGTGCAAAAAAAAAAAAAATCATAGCACACATACATCTTAAAGTTGAAGAATCTGAATAATAATTTGATGAATTATACTAATTTCAAAATGCATATTTCTCTGAGCAAAAGAAAGATGCTGAGTACTTAATCTAAGGTGGGGGAGGACAAGGAATATTTAGAAGGTGTCTGCATGTCTATAGGTATAGATATTTCTCCTTTCCTGGGACCATCACACACCCATCTGCCCCGTTATTTTCAAAGCCACCTTAACCAAATTATATAGAGGTTGCATCCTCCAGTGCTAACTCTAAAGTTAACTCAGAAAATAACCAATTGCTTTGGAAAAATGATAGACAATCTGTTGGGAAAAGGTTAGCGAAGAATAATTCCAAAGGAGATTTTTGGGCATTGACTTCAATAAATGCATTTTCTCCAGAAACATGTAACCTGAAAAACACACTCTTGCTTGTCTGATGTCAAAACCAAAACTATTTATGCCTCACACACTGGAGAAATTGTTCATGCCTACGTAAAGATTGCCCCCATAGTGTTTCCAAGGTCAGTAATTTGCGTGGAATTTGCATCAGAACTCAACAATGCTTATGGCAAAAAGAGACTGCTTTTTCCCTATTTTATGATGAAGTTCCAATATTAAAAATATTTTTTCCAAGTAGAGATTTTACACCATACTGTTCCAGATAAGACTTCTGTTGTTTTATAGGAAATTGCTCATGTACCATGCAGCAAGCAACAGCCTTACATAACCCAAGGCTTCACCTCAGCATTTGGTAAGAAGTTAGGCTGCAGAATCACATCCCACCTATTCATATCTTTTTCAAGAACCAGATTTTCTGTCTTTTACTCAACCAGAAATCAGTCGTCAGGGACAAAGGCCCTCAATTAAGAAACCTCTTAAAGTCCTACCATGTATACAAAAGCAAGTGTGTGCTTAAACCTTTTGCTGATCCAGCTGTGTGGAGACAAGCAGGAGACACTGCATTTACACAGCAAGAACTTTCCTAAGAGCAAGACCTACATTGCTCATTTACTCAAGAAGTTTCCTAAAATATATTTACCCATATGACCTATGAAGTGAAATACTTACTGCACTTTCTAATTAAAACCAGGAGTGATCTACAAGCCTTAAAATTTGGGGAGAAGGGCAGTCTAGCCTCATATGTTGTAAGCAATTGGATTATTTTCAGAAAAAAGAGTACCTTCCAAAATTAGACCTAGATTATCACCCTTCCTCACTAACAATTCTAACTTTAATCACTTGTTCATACAAAATGTTCTGTAACAGAAGTTCCTATTTCCAAATATAATCCCTACTTGTCTTGCCCATTTATATGCTGATTTTCAGTGACTTGAAATGAAAAATGCTAAGTAATTACGCACCACATAAAAACATATTTGAAGTCTTACTTTAAACCATGTTACACTCTAACGTAAAGTTGCTTACAAGACTCAGAAGATTTCCAGAATCCGGAAGTTGGTGGATTTTTCCAACTCTTTCTCTCTTGGTTATAATATTTACACACAGCACTCTCCAGTAAGCAAAAATAAACAAACTGTCAGTTTACTGCTCTCCACAGCTTTTGAAGCAGGGAAAAGCCTGTTTCTCATGTTGTAAAAGGATAAAGAGGGCCTATATCAAACCAGTTCTAGCTGACAGGGACATGGGGGGAAAAGCTAATCCTGAGCCCTTGATGGCATCACCTTCAGGCAGGCCAGCTGGGCTCCCTGTATCACTTATAGGTGGGGAAAATAATATTGACTGACAAATTCTGCCAGGTTTCAAACAGTGTAAGAAACTGGAGAGGCCAACAGGTAATTATCCTTCTAGAGCTCTTTATATTAAAGATGTTCTTGCAAATTCCATCACTGGTGAATTTCAGCCCTTAAAGGCAAACTCAGGCTGTATTTCACAAGGAAGACTCCAGACCCTGTGCCAGAATATGAAGCAAAGAATTCTAAAAAGGAATCTGAAAACATAGCCAAAAGGTCTCAGGAGAAAAAAACAAAAACAAAAACAAAAAACAAACAAACAAACAAACAAACAAAAAAACCCTGAACAAAGAACAAATCAAAACACATCTTAGATACTAATATGCAAACAATACCTCAACGGTATCCTACAAAAATATGATACTGCCCTAAAAATTCTAAACCAGGTCTAGTAATTCACAGCAAAAATTAATGCAACAAGTTGTATGATATTACAGTTTTAAGACAAACTTGCTTTTTATTTTCTGGTTACTGGACTAAGTTATTTCTACATCCAAAGGTAAAACCCAATATTCTATCAAAATTTTTTTTCCTGCTCTTTTTAATTGTGGTCTTCAAAGTGCCCTGGAAGAGCCCCAAGAGCAATGTTTGCCCTGATTGCTGTACTTCTTTATGTTCTGCTCTCTGCAATTATTTAGATGGTTTAAAAAAAGGAGAGGGAGAACAACTGTGAAAGGCATTGTGCAACCGCAGCTGACTTCATGTTAACCCCTGTTCCTGAGTTCCACCCTCGGGTCAAATGCCTATGAGTCAGTGTCTAGCACAGATGAATGATGTCACACTCACACCACCTCTTTAGCAAGAAAATGTGGTGGAGCCTTTCATTGCTGATCTTAAGAGACCCTGGGTTACTAAATGAAGTTCCCAAGATAAAAAAAGAATAGGCTTGAATTTAAAAAGACAGGAAATGAGCACATCACTCCAACAATTTTGAATTGGATTCTAAGAAAAAGACTGCGATGGGTCATATGCAGCAAAAATAACCAACAGGATGCATGTGTTAAAAGTCAAAAAAAGATTTGCAATACCCAAAAAGCCAGTAAACAGGGGACATTATATAATCTACCCATTCTAATAAAAGCAAACAAACTAAAATAAAATTAAACAGGGCAGTGGATATGATCTCTCTTGCAGGTGCCAAGTAATGATAGATCAGATATGCAAGGAATAATTTGATTTCAGTGAAACCTGAATAGAGTACACCTGTGTGGATTTGAGGAGACAGTTCCATATTGTTTCAATACACTGGAATGTGTAATAATTGGTTTGAATGCAGTGCAGTTCTTTGATTAGAGAAAAATTATCTTTGAGATGAGAATCTTGTGGTGCAGAATTACTGCACCTGAAACCATCAATTAATTAATCACCATTTTAAACATAGGAAAACACAGACGTGAGGAAGAAGTGGAATGAGTAAGCACACAATAAAATGCACTCCTAGATGAAGAATGCATAAAATGACTCAGAAAATACTTAAGGTGGTATTAGATCAAGCTCAATGAGACATTAAACAATTTCCACAGTGCCTTTCTGGTTGTGAAAGCTCCTGTGTATGAGGGCTGGTATGACTTATCTTTGCAGGAATCTGAGAGGAGGACATCACAATTTCCTCAACTCCAAAAGTGGTTTCCCAGGGGAAGGAGAAAAAAGAAAAGCCCTGAGAGGGAACTGTCATATCATGACTTTATAAAGCCTGCCTGAGATTGCAGGAGCATGGATTTAACAGAGTTCTCATTAAACAGATCCAAGATGATCCAGATGGACATGGAAAGAAACAGCAGTGACTGATTGCTTTCTGAATTCTAATTAATAATTTTTTGTAATATTGTGATAGTAGGACAATATTTTGATTATTCTCTAAACGTAAAAATCTCATTTCCAAAATTTACTGTAAAATGTAACAGAATCACAGAATATTCTGTGTTGGAAGGAATCTACTAGGATCATCAAAGCCAAACTGCCATCCCTGCACACAACCATCCCCAAGAGTCACACCATGTGCTTGAGGGCATTGTCAAACACTTCTTGAGCTCTGTCAGGCTTGGTGCTGTGACCACATCCCTAGGGAGCCTATTCCAGTGCCCAACCACCTGCTGGGTGAAAAACCTTTCCCTATTATTCAACCTAAACCTCCCCTGCCATGGCTTCCAGCCATTCCCTCAGGAAGTTTGTATAGGTACTGGCTGATGCCTTCCTGAGGCTCTAGGAAGGGTTAATATAACTTTGGATAGGGATACTCTCAGGATACTTGCTCTCTCAGCTTGAAGAAATATCTTGTCTTCTCTTTTATTCTATGCTCTGCATTTTGAAATCAAGAAAACATTAAACCAGAGCATCGCTCAAACAAACCATCTTTCAGAGGAATTCTAGTAGGAGTGAAATGCATAAAACTAAGAATATAATGTATCAAATTACATTTCTGTTTGAGAATGCTGGCAACTAATAAATTCAAATACATACATATATAAAGGTCTGCCCTTATTTACATTTCCCTTTCTTTTTTGTTCAACTGCCATTTTTTGGCCTATAGAAAACAACCCTCTTTTTTCAAGTTGGATTCCACTGTAACAATGCTCTTTATTGGTAGTCCTCCCTCTCATCCTACACCCACAAATCATGATACAAAACTGCTAAAATGTCAATCTACATGACTGACATTGAGTTAACACAGGCCTGTTGTTTGCTTTTTTCACTCTTGTCTATATTCATACTATTTTTTTTCCCTCAAAATCCAAATCAATTGCTTCAAAAAAGAATATACATCTAATTTGCCTGGACTTCCCTTCCCTATTCCCATTGTCATGACAATTCCTATCCCTTGTTTCCCTATCCACCTTCAGTAGGTCTGTGGTTATATGGTATTTATTTCTACAGCTCCTGCAACTGGCTACAGCCTGTCATTCTGACCCTAGATCTGAGTTTCAGTCTTGCATGAGAACTAAAAGCCCTCCTTCATTCTTCAAACAGGTTAGTATTTATGCTAGACCCTCATTTTCAAGTTCCCTGAGCTCACTGTCTTCAAAAAGCCTTGGTAACAACCAAAATCAAAGGTCTCAGTAGCTATCAGAATCTCCTGTGCATATTCTCCAAACTGAAGGGTTCTTCCAGTCCAGAGGGATAATTTCCTTCCTTCTTTCTGCAAGGTCTGTTTAAAACATGAGCTGTACTAATAAACGGAGAAAGGCCATTTAGAAGCAAGGTTTTAAGCAAAAATGAGCAGGAGGCAGCTCAACCTCCAAAGTACAGAAAGTGGCCCCAGATAAACCCTCTATAGGGTTTGTATATTGTAAGGAAATAAAAACTAAATAACTGTTGTGGTTACTTCACTACATTATTGTCATTTTAAGATTACTAATAACAGATTAAAAACAGTAAGGTTACATAATGCAAGTCATTACTCTAGTCTAAATCACTCAGACCATTTAATTTGTATGTGCATTTTTTACACAGCATAAAGAATCCTCTTTCCTCCCTCCAATGCTGTACCTCTGTGCAAAGACAAGGTCAAGAGAGGAGTAAGTGCATGGGCCATTTAAAGACATTCTTTCCTACTTATATCTAATTTTACTGTCATGCCAAGGAATGTGAGTGTGCAAAATTCATTACTAGTGAAATGACACTATCATCAATAAATTTTCTTGTGTTTCTGTACCAAGTTTGCTAACAGAGCATAATGTAGTAGTTCTGTATTTGACTTAAAATATTATTAATAGCAATTTACTATGCATAAGAAAATGAGCACAATATCAGTTCAATTAGAATAGTTCTCTATTTCCAGAACTAAATATGAACATCTGAGGTAGCAGTTTCTGGTGTATGTTCTGTGGTAATTTTGTCTTTTCCCCCAACTTTTTGCATAGATTCCACTTCTTGAAAATCTATTTTGCTAAATTGTAACCACTGACACACTAGCAGCAGAAGGAAGGGTTTCAGGATTGCTTCTTCATTCTTAAATCAAAGAAGCATGAATAAGATAAATCTTTGCTCTGTTCAGTTAATATATTCAGTGCCTGAGTATTCCATAATCTGCAAGTGCTTCAGTGCACTGCAACAACTCAAAATAGCCTAACAACAATAATGTAAAGTTACTACACCAAAAATTCTCTTAGGCCTCTGGGACCACCTTTGAGAAGAGCAGATGCTGTCGTTATTTTTCTATTAAATCTGATGGTCTTGGATGATTTTGGTATTGGTAAGAAATCTGGGGCACTTGGTGCTCCTTACCCTTGGCAACAGCATGAAACACCTTGAGAGGGCTTGTTTAGTCTTACTCAAAGAGAGTTTAGCATGGTTGTCTCAAATCTTGGTATGCCTTTCAGACCAATTACAAAACTCAGCTAGGAGCTCTAGCATTCAGCTTCTTTTCTGGAAGCTTCAGAAGACAGACAGACTGAACAATTCCACTCGCTTTTTGCTGTTCAGTAGCACTGAACTCTTTAAGCCCCGAAATTGTTAATGGGCACTTTGGACCTCATAGGAAGCCAGAAACTGAATGCTGGTTAGAGGCAGACAGGGATGTATAAATAAGGCTATTGTTTCTAGGGAATAAAACTTCAATATTTTTATATGGTAGTTAAAGTAGAGTATAATGGGCTATTGTTTCTATGAATGGGCTCTCCCGAGTACCAATCAACACATTATCGTTAACATTAATCACTGGGATATCTTCTCCAAGATCAAACAAACACTTCTTGAGAACTCAAACTTTGACTTGAGAAAACTTTCTGTGTAGGAACAGATTAGATTTAAATATCAGCAACTACATCCTTACTCAATGAATCTTATTTTAGTGATTAAATGTTACATAAGGCCACCTGGCCACCTGCAAAGGTTTAGAAAGACTGTGAGTAAATGTTAAAAAAAAAGGAAAAAAAAAAGAAAAAAAGGAAAAATCCAGCCACCAAAATTCTATGTTAGGCAAAGTATCTTTGGTTCTGCTCTTTAACATCTGGCATATGGAACCACAATTCTGCTTCTACATGGTAAGATTTTTAGAATTGCTTTAACAGTATTGGCAACACTTTATTATTTTATACATATACCAAGAGATTTAATTTTACTATATTTGTAAATATGTTTGAATCCTATTTTACTTTTTAGAAAGAGGAATGGGATTATAGAACAACTTAGTTTGCAGGGTAGCCAGAACCAGATACTCCAACCAAGCGGTTCTGACAAAACAATTCCCAAGAGCTCAAATACTCCAAGAATAAATAGTTGTCTGCAAATCAGTATTCCCTGAAGCACGAGTGTTTAGAGTCTTGGAATATTTTTAAAATACTGACTCTGTAATTCCAAGCCCTTTTTATTGATATACATTTCCAATTCAAATCAACACACTTCTCAGATGGTACAGTACTCCATTCTTCTAAAAGTACAAGTTGCTCTCTTGTATGCAATGCAAAACTTGAGAGAAATTCAACCGTGTTGCATATAATTTACAGTTTCTGTAATCTCCACACAAAAATTTCTAGTGCACATGTTGTGGTGCTTGGATTTATCCCTTAAAGTAGTTGTTGGTGTAATACTGCCTTCATCAACATTTTTTTTTTTTCCGTAGGCCTGATTGTGATCATATGAAGGTTAGTGACAAGTACTTCCAAACAGTTAATTTTAGAAGTAATAATTTTGTTCCTCTGTCTTTCATTATTCTGCACTGAGTTGTTTGGTTTTTTTTTTTTACATTCGATGCAATACAATCTTAGCAGGAAAGAATAAGTCTGTATTAATAGCAGTTGCATCATCTTGCAGAGGTAGAATGCCTACTCCAAATCTGTTACTTTTAACCATCTCAGCCAAACAAAATGATGTGTTTTGTTACAGGTAAAGGGGCATTTCCCATTAATGCTGGCTTCCATACTGTCCTTGAGGCAATGGGCAGCTGCCATAGATTAGAGAGAACCTAGCTCTACCCCCCCACTGCATTAAAAAGCCTCTCACCTCATATGAAAGATAGCAGCTGCCCTGGCTGGTCACCAGGGCACTCAGAAGCACACAGGTCACAGCAGGACAGGGCACAAAAGGCTGCCTTCCAAAGAGCCCTGCTGAGCTCCCGGGTATAACCAGGTGTCACCCAAAGTCAGCACCAGGAGAGATTCCTCATATCCTTGCACAAGGAACACTGCAGGCTTTAACACTCCAGTCTTGCAAGCAGAGGGGAGAATATAATTAAATATCATGGTAACATCATAACATCATTCCAAGGACACACTTCAAACTGATCCAAGGCAATTAGGATAGTTACAAGTTCCATTCTATGACAGTAAAATCCAGGTATCTTGATTTTGCTGAGTTTTCCTCTTGAACAGCTTCTCTACATCAGTAATCCTCAGGTAGCTCCCCTCTTTTTATATATCTGGGGTTTTTTGTTTCTGAAGGTATCTGGGTGCCAATTGCACAAAAAATCACATAGCCTTCTTTCAGAAATATCTTTTCCTGAGATAACAGTATCAAAATCCCTTCAACAAATATTCAGTCCCTCTGCTTGTAGCAACAGAACACAAAATAATTGTAGTCCCCCACACTTTCCCATGGAAATGAAATATTCTGATAAATTCTCGAAACTACAAGTATAATGATGTTTGAGCCAGAAAAGAGCAAACGTTCTAGGAGAAAACAGTTCATACAGTATTTAATTTCTGCAAGATGTAATATATGCTTAGAAATGAACATTTTTATGCACCTGAAAGACAAACTTATTTAAGGGGCTTATGCTGCTACTCAGATTAGCCACAATTCCTTACTTTGCAGTGGTTCAGCAAACTCCACAGAGGGGTGGGCTGACTAGGACTGTAATCCTCCCTTTGAGTTTTCTTTCCAAAGGTTACTTTTGAGATTCACCTTTTTCTCAGTTTTATCAACCTGACCAAATATACTGTGCACATGAAAAATGAGCAGCATTTTCAGATCTGCTTTAAATGGTATACTGCTTAAAATGTAAAGAAAATAATAAAAGAGAGGATCAAAAAATGAGGTTGAGTTGCTAAGGAAAAAAATTACCTAAATGAGCATCAAATAGGGCAGAGAAATAACACTGATGAAAACTATATAAAGCAATTAAAGCAATGCCCTATAACCACTACAGGATAAGCTCTGATACTCAAATCTTAGAGACTAGTTGATGCTAAGGTAAGGAAAAATAAGGTGTGGAAATGAAATATTCTGGAAAAAAAAAAAAAAAACCAGAAAAAAACCCCCCAAAAAAAAAAAACAAAAAAAAACCACCAAAAAAAAAAACAAAAAACAAAACAAAAAAAAACCCACAAAAAAAAAAAATAAAACAAAACCAATTCTCCTAAAACCTTTATGAACAAACCATCACACTTCAAGTTTAGGCAGATTCTGCATTTTGTTTTGGCTAACAGAAGAAACAGCTCAACAGGACACAAGTACTTATTTAGAAGTTGCCTTAAACTTTTAAAGATCTCTAAATTTAAAAAAGAAAATTCTTCTCCATCCCCCATTCCCATGAAAGCCTCCAGTCCCAGGTCTATCAGTTTCTTGCTGATAGATCTGAGGCACAAATCTTTCATTTGTGCCTCAGAAAACTGTGTGAGGTCATAGCAGCTGTCCAGCTGGAAGCTGGCCAGGATCCTTTAGCGAATCCACCAAACAAGCTGAGGTAAAGTTTATCTTTCACAGGATGGGCTATAATACTGATACAATCATCCAAGAGTCATTCTAGAAGTCTTGGCTTTCTCCTCCTTCAGAAGGATGAGGAGCTAAGTGCTGTGGGTCAGCAAAACACCAGACAAAACAAGTAACAAACTATCCAATCTAAAAAGCCCTCAGGTAGGATAGGAGACCATACAGATTCTTTTAAGTTTTCTGACAGAAAAACTATTAACCTTATCATGATGTCACCTAAAGTTTTGCTTTTGCTGGAAGTACATTTTCCACTGATGAAAATTTAGCTGCAACTTTCCAATAGGATCATTTTTAGGACGTATGCCAGCACAATTTGATGTCCATGATGTCATCTGAGTTGATTAATCCAAATGTGTCAAACAAAACTGAAAATGAATCCAGTCTCCAGAAAGAAGTGTCAGTTGCCTCTTGTAGCTGTCAGACCAATGTTTATATTAAAACAAACCCACCATATGCCTTGTATAGTTAAGACAGTAAATAAGGGCACTTGGAGCTCTGAAAATTGTCATTGGCTCCTTCATATCCTTATGCATACGCTACATTGCTGTGCCAAGGACTTCGTAAAGGTTTTTGTCTTTGAGATGTCATTCTTAATCCTCAGAAACATTTTTTTTTGGTCCTCTACTACCTGTTAGCCACATAAAAATGAGCATTAAAAATCAGCAGTCCTGCTCCCTCAGAGCCTGGACCAAAGATACTTGCTTTATTACCAGTATTTCTGTATGGAAAGATTTGCCTCAGCCAGTCACTAAATCCAGCAAGATTTTAAGTAAAAACCTCATTCAAAAGACATCATATCACCCAGCTCCCATGATGGCAATGAGTTCTTTATGCTTGTTTTCATTCCTCCTCAGCAGCCAAGAAGAAGTATTTTGCTCTGAAAGTTGACAGAAACTAACACACATTCCTGCTGGAGAAGCTCAGAGCTGCATGACAGCAAATCCACCAAGATGCACCTTGCACCCAAACATGCTTGAATATGATTTGAAGTAATCAACTATTTTTCTCTTATTCTTCTCAGGCTTCTCTAAATTGTGAGAAACTGACTCACAAGGGACACACGTCTCTAAGATCAAGGAATGAGTTTCCAGTTCTGAAATTGCCAAGTGAGCCCATTTATTGCAGAAGAAAGTTGAAAGAAGGAATGCCAATAGTTTCAGGCTTAAGGCAGATGAAATTGTCCACAGTCAGGTAAAACGGCAACTATTTACTGCTGTCTCGTTGTCTAAACTTACAATAGGAGGTGGATTCCAAGTTTCAGCCATGCAATGGAAGCTAAAGGTGACCCATGTTTGGAGTGGTGCACCAAGAAGTACAGACTGCAACCTTTCACAATTGGGACCATTTTTTACACTACTAAATCACCTTTACAGGTATTTTATAAACCTTAATTGCATTTATACATGCATGTGAACATAGCCCAAACATTTGAGAACACTTGGTGATTCACACAGTACCTGTTACTGCAGCAAAGAGGGTAATAGGATTAAAACCTTACAGAAGGAACATTAACCAAACTGACCAAAGGGATGACTTAAGGTGATACTTTTACACTGGAACACCAGATACAGCATTTAGCTCTGCCTCTGTTGAAAACCACCTCTGACATTTATAAAGCTTAAAAACTGTCAAAATTTCACTTAATGCTTCACCCAATAACGAAACCTGAAGAAACAGTGCCTTTCCCTACACATCAGAGCCAAGGCTTAAGAAGCATGGGATTTAGAGGCAAGCACAGAGGCATGCAGTTCTATTTTAGGCACTTCTGTAATATCCAAGACACTTGCTTATGCAGATATAACATCAGACCCATGCCCTTCTGGAGAGGCATTTGTAGATCAAACAAGAAAAGTTAAGTCAGCAAAAATGGCACTAGGTGTTGACAATTGAATCCGTTCCAGTAAAAGAAAAGAAGAAGAAAGATGCTGGCAGCAGTGGGAGTAAGGTGGCTTCCTTCATTTTGGAGAAAGCAAAGCGGCAGTGTATGAAAAATATGGAACAAAGTTTGTTCTTAAGGGAAAGCAGCACACATGCTTTATTCACAAAGCATCCATGCTTTCTGCATGATGCCAAGTCCCACATTAGCATCAGTATACCCACAGGAAAGCGTCAAAGCCCACGCATTTTAGTGTAACCAAAGGAACTAAAGCTTCTCAGTTTCTCCTCTTTGGGAGGAGACTACAGGACACTGACTGCCAATAAAGAGGGAGGGTCTCTTGAAACAATGGGGAAAAGGACAGTCCAGGTAAGGAATAACCATATCAGAGAGTGGTGGGAGCTATCCTGAGGGAAAGTAGGGAGGTGTAAGTGAAAAAGTGTAGCAGCACTCTAAAGCACAAAGGGAGTGTGTGTGTATACAGGCCAGCTCTACCCTGATACAAGGACTAGGCAGGGTATCTGCTCACCTTTCATCTTGCAAAATCCCAGATGAGCTTTGTTTGAGGTGCTCAGGCTTCCTGCTTGGGCACTGCCCTCCCTTTGGTCTAGTTAAGAAACCGAGGAGTTTTTCTGAAGATGATGGCTCATATCACACAACACATAAAATTCCCTCTGTTACTGGAGCTTTTGTGGAGGTGTGACAAGCCTTTCCAAGATCTTGGATGAGAAGAGAAAGTTTGTATCTAAATCTGATGGTTAAGAGGCTGCGTCAGCTTGCAACCCTGCTGCAGGCTCCTACTTCCAAAGTAGGAGTTTCAAGTAGTAGTTTCAAAGTGTTTCAAAGCTTTGAAACACTTTGGAATGATCGCTCAAGCCTGTCAAAACAACAGCTGCCAACCTTACCTGAACTTCCTGCTAATGTACCTGGTCATGGATTTTTTTTTTACTTGCTAGTTTTGGTTTTGTCCTTTTTCTGTGAGCACTCTTGAAGGCAGAAATAATTACACCCATTTCACACTTACAGTTGCTCTTGGGTCAAAACCATTTCATAGCAAACAATTTTCAGTGGAAATAATACTCCAGGAATAGAGCCACTCAACAGATAGACATCTAAGTGACATCACTTGCATCTTCTGGAATGCCACTTTCTGGGAGGAAAAAAAAAAATTCTCCTAATAACAACAAACTCTAAGTGCTTTTACAGATGCTGGCTATATCTCATTTTGCCTGAAGAAACCAAAACTTGGAAAATTGTTTTTCTGCTATCTGACAGCATCAACTTAAAAACGAGCCAGAAAGGGGCAGAAAGGACTGTACACCATTCCATTTGCACACAACACTAATCACACTTGACATGCTTGTTTAGAGACCTACTTGTATACCTCAGAGCTTGGCTATGCATATTTTTAAAAGTCTGAAGAATAATTATTTGTCCATGGTACACTGGATGTGGCAGTGTGACCTGGTAAAATGCGGATATATTTTGTTCCTCTGTGCTTGTTCCAAGCCAGGCCACTCTTTGCTCCAAATGCTTCAAGTGAGAACATATACTTTCATATCCTTTTAGTTACACAAGCAGGACTTTCTATTTCCTTGTTTATCCTCAGTGAAAGGGTGAGCAGTCAAGTCAAGCATTGGGCAATGCAGCAGATGTGCACAAAGCACCCATCTGACAATGGCCAGGGTTCCCATTGAGACTTTTGAGTAGAGAATAATTGTACTTTCTTTTGGCATGAACCGAGGGTACAAAATCACATTTATGTGCACAAGCCTTTGCCCTCTCAACGTGTGTTCTCAGCTGCATTTGAGTAGCTGGCGAAGGTCAGTTTGATTTTCAGTCCTAAAAGTGAAGAATGACAGTAGGAATATGGAAGATAGTAAATTTTTAAAATAAAGCACTTTCTCCCTTTTCAACTACATGTGGATTTTATTAATTAGGGTTTGCAGGATTTGCAGGGGAAAAAAATAGAAAATCACTCAGTAATAAACAGGCTCAGGTTTTTCAAAACACAAAAAAACCACCCCAAAACAGAAAACAAAGAAAGCTGATACTGCAGAGAATTACACTTTTACACTATAATTTTAAAAAATCTCACAAATTGACATAAAAAAATCAGAATTTAGTTTCAGGCTTATGTGATGCTTTCTTGTAATGACTCTTCCTCTGTTTGTTTTTACATTATTTCCTTTCCTGCATCTTAATTATCTCTAAGCATAAAAACTCTCAATATAATCTTCATCTATTATGTTTTCTATCCCTGTTTTCCTTTCTATTTTTCTCCTTCTTTGATCTTGCTTTTTTGTCTTACCTACCTTTCCCAATCCACAAATTCTCAACTACCATTTTGCATTTGGAGTACTGAGCTTTTGTCCACTCATTAGCAGCACAACACATTTCACCTGAATCTCACCTCTTGAGATGGAACTGAATATTTTGATTTTCTGTATTCTGTATAAGAATTAAACTGCAAACCAGGAACCAGAAAGCCCTCCAAGGAATTCACCAACCACTCTGCAGATAACTGTACACACAGCACTCTGGAAATAACAAATCCTAAATTCCTAATACATTTAAGACACAGCAAGGAGCTCATCCTACAAGCTAAATGTGTGTGCTAGTTCCACATCTATAGATTCAAATGCAGTATTCAAACAGAAACAAAATTAAATTTGTGTGACTAAGTTCTCCAGTATCTAGAATAAGACTTACTTGCCTTAAAATTAATAGCAATGAATAATCTGCTTTTCATACTTTTACAAAAACACAGAATTTCTAACTTCCAACTGTATGCTTAATTATTGTGCGGTTTCAATTTATCATAATAATAATATTATAATATAAAATTTTTGAGTAGCAGATGTCCATGAGACTCCCAACATTTTTACTTGGCAAGACCCAGTCACATCATCTTACCAAAACAGAAAGCCATAGAGTACTTATAGGTTCATACAACACATCAGACCCAAACCAGAGAAACAAACAGGCTTCTTGAAAAGTAGGTGAGAAGACAGAGTGAAACTCCTCGACTATCCAGCTTATACCCTCCCTGCAAACTTCTTTAAAGGTCACATATTAGATCTCTGAGACCAATTCACCAGTTTTCTGTCCTTTTAGTAAAAAATGCCCAACCCTTTAAGTACAGGATTTTGCCTCAGGTCAGTACTAAATTGACGGTACTTCATCCTTCACCCAGCATTGCTCCTGCATGAGACTCTTCCCTTGCTCCCAAAGTAACGTGCTACCCCAGACCACCCTCACCTGCTCCTTTCCCATGTTGTTAATGCTGAAAGTGTGCCCACACAAATGCAAGCAGTGCTCAGTGGGACGTGCAGCAGCACCACGACATCATTTCAGATGATTTCTAACTGAGACTGCAAATATTTTAAGCTCGTTTGTAAAGGATGTGATTTGCAGGGACATTTAATTCAATAAGTAAATTTTCAGTGTAAAACAAAACAAATATTGGGGTACCTTTGCTTTGTCTTTTAATTTTAAGAGCTCCCTCTGGCTCTGGACACAGCCACACCAATATTTTCCAGGAGAGCTGTTCTGATGCCAGGGTGTACCGGCTGTGCCTGTCCCCTGCTCCCAAATGACCCAGCCACTATGAGAGTGGCAGTTTAAGGGTTAAGCATCAGAGGGCACGGAACACCAGCACCATCCCTGAGCCCTGAAAGATCCCGGCATGGAGAGGGCAGTGCTGCCAGCCCAGCCACGTCACTGTTTGCCACCAGAAGGCAGGCGATCCCCCTTCTTCCCCCCATCATTTTCTAAGCTCTGTCTAGGTACAAAGGCAGTAAACAGAACCTTGCTGGGCTGGCAGGGCTGGGACTGGCCCTTTGCAGCTGCTCTCCCAGTTTCAGACCTCATTGATTGCAAAATTAACTGAGCATCCCTCCTCCATGCCGTCTCTTGCCAAATCTGTAATTTGCCAGGTGCAAATTCCTTGGCATTTACAAGTCCAAACACTATATTTTGGTCTTATCTGTAAAAGCAGGAGCAGGAACAATAGGCAAATGTTACTAAATTGGCCTGATAATTTGGGACAGGGGGAAGGAGTAGGATCAGCCAAACCACAACTGTACAGAATAATGTGCCTTCTTGAACAACCCAGAAGATCGGACAGAGATCCACATGGATAAATGTATCCTTACATTTGTGTGTTGCTTTAAGACTGAAAAAGACACACACTCAGAGAGAGACAGACAGAAAGACAGCAGTAACCATTAAAAACTCTCAGCTACTGAAATGCTTCTGGAATTTCTAGCTTTTGACAAAAATTGCCAAGCAGGGTGTTATGAAGCTGGTGCATTTATAAACTCAGGCAATGAATAAGGAACTCAAATATGAGTTATATACACCATGTATTTAAGGAAAAAACAACTCACAAGACAGGGAAACCAAAGCTGATGGAAACTGAACTGAAGTTGAATTAGGAGCGGACTCAAAGCCTCACAGCATGGGATGGTTTATTAGCAGCCTGAAGACAAAGGCCACAAAGCAGTTTTACTCCCTTAGAGAGAGGAGCCCTATTATGGAGCCTTTCAACTCTCCAAGAATTGCCTTTTAACTCTCCCTCCACAGTAGGACAAACATGGGAAAGAAATTAGTCTTGGATGATGTTAGCTGTTTTGTAACTTGTAGTGCTAGTCCCACTGGAGCTCTTCTGACTCCTGTCAGATTTATTCTCTTGACATTCAAAATGGATTAACCTAAGGTATCTTTTCATACGTAATAACAATAAAAAAAAAAAAACCAAACCTCAATCCACATAGCATTTTCTCCCTCTGCCTCAAAAAAATGGGGATTAGTTAAATGACCAAATGATATTTCCTGGACTTTGCAGTAATCTCTCCTCCACTGTTAGTGCTACTTTTAAAGGAAATGCTACATGCTAACACAGAATCTGCATAATCAATCTGACATCATGGTGTCACCTACCTACAGCACAAAAATGTAAAAAATTCCTCTTTGAAAACCTCTTTGTGTTTTCAGAGATCTCCAAGTCATTGAGCCTGAAACTATCAATAGCAAAATGCATTGGGTAGTAGTCAGTGCATCAGTTTATCCAACTCAGCTGCAATTATTGTGTTCTTGCCAAGAGAAAAATCTATTATTTTTAAAGCAATTTAAGAAGAACTTGGGAAAATTATGCAACCTTACTTCGGCTGTCTGGTGCTGCTTACTGAAGAGAATTTTCTTTAGATGTGCCAAATTCTGTCTTCCTGAAAATATCTCATCCTTAGGTCTTTTACTCTGATGACTAACACACAGCTAAACTGTTGTCTTGTATTATTTCCTTACTTGGGAAAGGAAAGGATTGTTTGAAGAAAAGCAGTGGGCTAAGCTGAGCAGTGGGCTAAGCTGAGCATCAATTCAGGGCAAAAAGAATGAATGTATATATATTTTTTCTCCTGTAAGAAATGGATATACCTTATAAAGTAGTGTATTTCAGGAGTGAATTTGCTTTGTCTAAGCAGGTGGTGCTCCAAGCAGACTTTGGTCCACACCACATGGAGAAATACATTTACTGCTGTGTTTGTGGAAAATAAATTTGCATGTTAGAGGGCAAAAAAAATGCATATGACTCAGCTGCAACATAATGATCCCATAAAAAACTTGAAACTGCTCTCACAAGACAAATTTCATGATCCTGTGTCTCTGGGCATGGGCTGTAACGCCCCCCATGAGGTGCCACATTGCTTTAGGAATATTTGCAATAAATCCCTGTAATACTAGAACACATGTTTCAACTGTAGGGCACCAAGTAAACATCTCAGAAGAACCCGGTTTTTTTTTGCATTATCACAATAGATTCTCATGGGGCTGACATGCAGCAAAAAATAATCTGACACCATGAAAAGCCTTTAGAGGCAGGGCTATCTGATTAACTTTCCAACTTCTGTCATGCTCCTGTTTTTACTGCCTGCCAGCACTCATACAAATGATAACTGTGAAAGTAGTCAATGTGGATTTTTTTCCACATGATTAGCAACTACTGGATTCAAGTAACTAACATCTACGGTATCCAGATGAGTTCTTGCTCAAGACAAGCTTTTCTTATTCAAAAGAGGAGCATAAATGTTTAAGCACCGAGCAAATATACAGTGAATTTATATTTTAATAAAAAAAATTCAAATGTTAATAACAGTACTGAAATACTGGGGTATTTCAAATGTCCAAATTTGAGGTGTCTGTTGCAAGAGACATCCTGAATTGCTATACTTTCACTATAATAAGGTGGTTGATTCTGAATTTTGGCAGCAGTTTCAGAAGAAGGCCTGCTGAAGAACAGAAATTAAAACAGTACCAAAAAATGTGAATGAGGGGAGAATGGAGAAAAGAAAACCCTCACTTGCAAGCATTGTTTCACATTTAAAAGTATCATGCTAGAGAAAGAGCTAATAAAAACTTTTCATCACAATCATTCATATGAATAAAATGAATAAGCAAACACTGAAAAATAAGAAAGAGATGCTATTTTCTGAACTTTCAGAGGCACAAGTTGCAACTGTATTGAACCTGTGAGCATTTAAGTCAAGAACACCCATGAGAAAGGACTCTCTGAGATTGTGGCACAATAAGATGAACAGGTCAAATAAGTCCTGTGCAATAGTCCATGGGAGTATTCAGGGCTACATGGCTGGCCCCAAACCTTTTGGGTTTTGCTAGCAGGGTATAAAGTTTGTTTTCCAGCAATATGTCCTCTCAGTGTCTGATTTGTTGTCCCATCAAAGCATCTGTTCACACAGTTCTTTTCCAGCAGCTCCACAAAAAGTTAAGGATCAGTTTTGCTGATTAGAAACCCTGTTTATGCTAACCTCAAGGTTCACAGCAGCAATTACTGATCAAGTTCGACTCATACTTTACAGAAGCATTTCTGCATTATTTTGCTGATACTTTTTCACATGCACCCATACTGTTATTTCAAAGCACACAGAATAATCTTTTGAAGAGTCTCTGTTGAACAGCTGAGCACATACTTCATGTTTGGATCTGGATTCATTGTACAAAGTGTAGCAAAACACTGAAAATTTTGCTATTCATTTGGTCATGTACAAAAACACCCTCCAAATCATTTGTAGGAGAAGTGGACAGTTTTAAAAATTCATTTAATTTCTTAAAATGTGAGGTCTTCCATTTTTATGACTTACTATAATTGCTTCTCTCTTCAAACTGGTGATTTTGTCTAGTAATGTAGCAGTGGAACCAATCAGTTAAATGAAGCATGAACTGCAGCCTGCAGAGAGCTGGATTAAAAACTCCTGAGTTTTCAACATGATCCTTAATCGGAAAGTGTTTTTTTTAGAGGAAAGAAAATGTAAAATATAGGGGGCAGCGAGAAAAGGGGTAAGGACAGGATAATAGTGTTCTTTTAAAATAGCAATGCATTTTAACTTTTATATAATACATTAACCCACAGCACCACTACTCATAAACATGTAGTTCCATTAATAATTATTTAAGACTACAGTCATGGCTTAATTCTGGCTTTTTGTGTGTTCATACAACAGTTTGTCACACAGGGTGCTCACAAGAGTTTTACAAGAAAAATAATTTAACACCAGTAGCAGCTTTAACCTGTTTTTACCCATTCTAATTGTAGTCATCATACACACTCACAGATGTGACATCACAAGATGCAAAATTCACAATGTGTATTTTAGTTTTGGATTGCCCTGGAATGAACAACCTTACAGTATCAGGGGGCATTTGTAAACTGTACCTTGTGCATAGATTAATAAAGTCCATTTCTTGAATAGCTGGCAGAGTGCAAAGATTGGGACAAGGAATGAAATTAAGAAGAAAAGAAAGAGGAAATGTCATGTTGCTTGCCTACAAGTGCTGCCAAATGGACAAACTTGAAGGGCAATCCATTTCCCCAGTTAATGCTGACGCCATTTTCACTACTCCCAAGCTCCTTTTTCCTGTGCCTAGCAAGGTACATTAACCCTGTTTACATAGAAAAGTTGGGTCAGTCTGACACGCTAACAAAGCGCATGTCTATCTGCACATACACATATATACACTTCAGTTTCTTCTTAACAAACTTTCCAACTAAAAAACCCAAACATCTGGAATGTATGTTTTTTTTTTCTCCTCACTTCATATTAAAAAAAAAATCTAGCAAAAGCAACACTAAATTTTACAGAGAGCACTAAGCAGGAAGCACAAATCCACAACCAACTTTTCACTAATACTTGGTCCCCTCCTCTCAAAAGTTTTAGAGGAGCAGCATGTTGCTCTAACAGAGTGGCAGCTACATGTGGACCAGAACACAACCTCATCCAAGGAGGGGCCTTTGAGCACAGTATTAAATCCAAAGACCCGTGCAATCCCAAAGTAAACACCAATCTGCTGGTTTACCTGGAGCAGAAAAAGGATGCTGTAGCAATTTTCAAGTTTAATGCTCCTAAACCAGTACTGGTATCTGGACTAATTGCTTTGAACATCTCTTATTTAATACAAATATGTGAAAGCCTGAGATTACCTCAAACAAACCCCTGACATGGGGCTTAAAAGAGATATCTCCCTCATGGGCTGTACTGCACCACACGTAATCCTATTTATTATAAGGGCACTTGGTTGGTGCCTTCCAATGGGTCTAGAAGAGTTTCATGGATATTTTATGAGAGAACTGTGAACAAACAGAAAGAGATGTAGCTCAGCTCTAAACAGACTTTAAACTGCAGATCTTAACACTTGTGGCTTGAGAGAGGGTGAAAATTCAGAGGTCTACCTCTCGGGAAGCACTGTGAAAAAAAAGGGATATAAAGCAGCTCCCCAAGCAGAGAAGCAACTTTTCCTATAAAGAAAGGCTGCACTGCCTTTTCACTTGAAAAACAAAACATTTTTTCATTCATTTTCCTGACAGAATTGCCCTTTTTTTACTCAGAGACTGGAAGCAACCTGACTGATAGCTCTATCCATGTGTCTGCAGCACTCTTACAAGCCTGTCTGGTAACATCCAAAACCTAGCCTGCAGTAAGACTGCTGTGATCAATACATATTTAACAGAGCCACAAATGAGAGATTTCCTAATGCAAGCTTTTCTTAACTAAAATTCCAGTTTTATGAGCTTTGCAGGCTTCTTCCTGTGGTAAACTAACCTTACCATGATTTTAAACAATCCAAATGCTGCTGAACAAGAGCTGGGTCTCAGGAGCTCTGCTGCCCAATGTTGTACACACTGAGTGTCCCATGGAAAGTACCAGGTGTTTTTTTGGAAGTCCCTTTCCCACTGCTGATTCAACAGCTCATAGTTACATAGTAAGGCACAGAACAACTGCACCTGAATGTTAGCACAGCAACAACCTCAGTGTTTATTCAGCAAGTCTCCTACAATGAATTACCTCAGTCCAGTAAGGAGGCTATAGGTAGTTTGCAGAAAGCTATTTGAAGCATCCATGGAAATCCCATTTATGACTTTGCAATAATGCTGTCTGTATGTCTTGATCTTGCCAAAGTTCACTTGTATTTATGGGAAGAAAACTGTAGCCCAATTCTTCTTAGTCTGCTCCATTATGACAAAGAGAGAAGAGAATAGGATGCTGATAGGCAAGTCAGGTACAATGCTGCTCCACATCAGCCTTGTTTTAATTAAGTCAGCTATGATCTCACGGCAGGATAATTTTAAATGTTGGTGTTTAGGAGAAAGGCTTACATTGAAGGCTATTTTGGCTGCCTTTAGTTAAGAATGTGATTCATGTGAATAGGAGAAAACAATGCAGCAAAATCCACATTTTTGTATACACACAGAAAATAGGAGATTTGTACACCAGAGAAAAAAGTAAAAAACAGAGCATGCATCTTTTGCTGCCTTACACTGTAAGGAAATTGGCTACAGGAAGCAACAGCTTGTCCCAGCAGAACCATCGCTATTCATACAGCAGTAGATCCACCTGAGTATTCATGTCCCACACGCATTTAGTCCTTGTTTAAACATCTCTCCACCATCTGAACCCTGCACATTTGTTTCACTGCTCTGAATTAACAATAGTACACTCAGCTGTGTGTTTACATTTGTGAACACAAAAATAGCACTGACTCAGAATGTGGCTTTTAAAAAAAAACTAAGATTGCCTGAAATTCTTAACAATCACTATAGAGCCTTCCATTCTTTACAAAAAATTTCTTTATAGAGAAATTCAGAATATTTTGCTACTGAAGCTCATTTGTTTCTAATAAGAACAGGTTATCTAATGGTTTCTCAAATTATATGTTTTAAATTCTGAATATTTTTATGTAATCCATTTTCAAGGCAATAAAATACCTTTTCAAATAGCTAAGCTGTCCAATGAGCAATAGATTTCCACTGGTAACTTACACAAGTGAATTGGATAAATGCATTAAGACACAGTTTACAGATAAGTAGAATGCAAGCACTGAGTTGCACTGGCCTGAAACTCCTGGTTGTAATGAATTTTCAATGAATTACTTATTTGACACAAGGGGGAAAAATGACCTCATTATAAAACCCAAGTTTTCACTGTAAGGCAAACAGTGTAATAGCCAATATTATTCTGTCACTTAGAATTTCTTGCCTTCACTTTTAAACACAATCAGCTGAAAAACTGATAGGCAAAAAGACCTTAAAGCAAAAGTCATCTCCTCTTTCAAGCTACTTTCCTAGTAAAGGTACTCTAGAAGTGTTCAGACTAGCATTTTTGAGTTGTATTGAAAATTGCTATTTTGCCATACATTTGTCTTGTTTTGAATCATATCTGAAAAAACAATAGGTATCCTCTCCCCTTAACCTAGCATACAACTTTCAAGACCAGCTGGGACTTCAAAGGTGCTTTTTTCAGAACAATACTTTTGATAAAAATATATAGATTGTCCCTTAATAACACAGAAACTAAGTCATGTTTTCAGAAATTACTTAAGAACTTGCTAGATTAAAGGACTGTCTACACATGGAATTATTTAGTAATGACTGCTCAAGAACAGCTATTCCCGAATAATTCCATGTGTAGACACACTTATTCCAGAAAAAAGTCTCCTTATTTTGGTCTAATTCAGCCCATCAAAGTGTGTTAAGCTAAACAGAAACAAGAGTGTCAGCACATGGAGTTATTCAAGACTTGCTGCTCCTAAATAATTCCATGTGTGGACAAGTGCTTTGACAGAGATGAAGTTCAGCTCTGTTATCCCCATCCACATTATCTCTGTTCTCACAATTAACACATGGTACTCTGTGGCACATGCACAGCTGCTCATTCTGCTGTTTTTCATATTCCTGTTCAGCTAAAAGAAAACTTCTTAAATTCAATGATAATTTTTGAATGTGAGCTAAATAAATACAATGATAGAGCCACTCATGATTCTTCTAGAGATTAAGTAAACCTTGGCATATTTTGCTTTCTGAACAAAACAGTCTTTATATTGGCATTTGTTCTTGTAAAGTGATTGTTCAAAAAAATGCCACCTCTTTATGAGGTAGCAGGAATGGTTGAAAGTAATTGGGATTTGGTTTTCCTGAGATAGAACTAATATGGCCAACTACTGAATTGACATTTGGATAGATGTTCTGTTTTGTTTCAGGTAATAAAATAAAGAATTGTTCGTCTAATTAAAGAGACTAACTACTGAGTAATCAATCACAGCACACACTCAAAAAATCATATTTACAGCAAGGCACAAATCTGTCAAAGGGTGTAATTATTACTGAAAAATTTTCACAAATCTCTATAATTATTGGACTTAATAACAACACGTTAAGGCCGGCTGGAATATGGTATTAGTTGCCTCTAGTTCCAAAGTTCAAATCCAAAGTGATAAAAAGTGAAAACAGATTTTGATAGTCCTACAGCCCCCAGTAGACCAAATCACAAAATCACACCCCAGATGGGTGTTGTTGGAAACCTGTGGTGAGGAAAAACCCCTTGCTGGAATATCAGAGGTAGAGCAGATGCCCTTCAGTGCATCCCTGAAACTCCTGCAAACTGTGCTTGACTCTGACCATTGTTTTTAGTGACATTTTCCTTGACTGTGTGAAGAGGTAGACTACAAAATTTTATCTATTATATTCCCTATAACGTTCTTTGTAATAAACCCAGTGTGATAGCATTGGAGCTTCATCTAACTGGATCACTGCTTTGAATTAACTTAAAAAATGCATATTCCTAAAACCCCTCATGACTTTGTTCTGATTTTGTGTAAAAGTACAGCCTATTTGTGTTATAGTTGAGGATGAAATTGTGCCTGTGATTTGGCCTAAACATACTGCAGTAAGAGAAAATCTCAGAAGGAGATAAAGACCTTACAGAAGGAAGAAACCCTCAAACATTTTCATTTTTGTAATTTTTATCTGAACTTTAAATCAACTACTAGGTTATTTCACTAAGAATGTTTACTATAGGCGCACAGTGAAAAAAGTGCTAAAAAGTACATGCCTGGAGAGTTATTACATATAATCTCTTATTGCTGAGATATGCTCAGAAACTGAAAAGCTTATAGTATGGGTCCTCCTTCCTTTAGCGTTATCATCTAGGCTTTAACTAAATGTTCATCCCCAGCTTTTGTGCCACAGCCCTGGAAAATGAGTTCACAGAAAGGACCACTCATTCTATAAGTGATTTGCTTTCTCCTACTCATACTGAAGTATAAATACTTTTGAAATATCAATATAATTAGCTTCAAAACACTCCTGGCAGCTGGCTGGTATGACAACACTCCCACTTTGCAGATCAAAACCAGAAAGGCAGTGTGCTTATGGCCAAAAACAGTAACTAACTTTACATGTGTAAAAGCTGAATTTTTCAAAATGAATGTATCTTTCATTTCCCATGCTCTGATTGACCTGAGGGGAACTGCAGATACTCCAGATAATTCTACTGGACTCCAAACCAGGACCTACAAAACATGTCCGCTGAGCCCCTCAGCATGTCTTTGTGGTGTCTTTTTTAGCATCACCTGACAGAATACCTGTGGTTTTGGTAGTGAAAATGAAGAATTAATTGCAGTTAGAATCACTTGATAAAGTCAAGTGCAGTTCCCATCAATTTCAATCTTTCTCAAGTTCAGATCTTTAGATCTCATATTCACCCTCCAGAAAATGGGAGTGTTTTACATTTGAAAGAGTTCAGATCACAAAAGAATTCAGTAATAGAGACAAGATAAAAAACAGTGAGTGCTCCCCTGAGGAACTGGAATATCAGTGTTTAACTTTTTACCTTAGCATTACCCTAGCACCAAAAAATGAGTGTAGAAGCGTTATAAAAACCACATGTAAAATATTTTGTAACGAAATCTGATAACAGTGCTGGTGTTTCCAAAAGGTTAATGAAGTTTACATAAGAAGATATCAGGGAAAATGTGATGGCATTATAAGTACTATTTTTGGAGGAATCATGTAAAGAAAGTGTCAGATAACAAGTACAGAACTATTTTTTTTCCAGTTAGCATTGTGACTTAATACACACTTTCTAAAAGCTGAGCAAACATAAGATAAAGTACTAACTGGGGGGATTTCCACAAAATGCAAGTCTGTATTTACTTATTCAATCTAGGTATTCATTTAAAAGATACTTCTATAGTGCAATGTGCCATTAATACATTGCTAATTTAAACCTGCTGTTAGATCTGTGCTTAGTATAAAACACCTTGTACATCAGATCTTTTACTCTGACGTTATTGCCACTGATCCCAAAAAGGATCCAGTTTAGTGACTTACAAGGCTTTTTAAAATGAAATGCTTTTGCAATCTTTCACAGTTTAATGAAATCTAGTCACATCAGAGTTGCTTAACATGTTCTTTAGCAGAACTGCCATTTAGGTGCTAAAAAAGTGCATTTGTCTCTCCACTTTGGAGAGCTGGGTCTGGATTTTACATTTATGATTTGTTGGGGTTTTTTCCCCCAGTCCAGAGCACTTACTCTGAATAGATGCCTATAAAAACAAAAATGAATTTACATTATCCACCTCAGTTATAAATCAGAACTACCTCCTCAACTTAAGCTTTGAGTAAATTCCAAGAGATAATATTTGAATAAACTGCCAAGATTTTCTTATGGCAGCATTCAAAAAAAAAGTCAGTGATGGACAATTTTGACTTTAAAATTTCCATGATCCACTGTGACACAGAAGTGCCCAAGACAAAGGACACTTTGCTAAACCTAAGGGGGGAAAAAGGCCCCAAAAATGAGTCTTAAGTCTCCCCACTTTGGTATCTTGAATGAAGTCAGGACTAAACTTCAAACTACACAAAAAAGAATTTGTAGTATTAGATATGCCCATTCTACTGGTGAAAGCTCATCTATCACAGAATCCTGGCTCATCATGAAATAAAACACGCTTATTTTACAAATGGAATATAATGAAAAAAAGAAAAATCCAACCATCTTAAAAGGAAAAGAAGAAAAAATCTCATGATCAAGTATTTCAGGTAAGTATATCAAATCTAGGTGTTGCTACTGACATCCCCATAATCTCAGGTTGGGTTTTAAAAAGCCCAAGTAACTTGATTTAAGAGCTAACCATATATGAATCCTAAATGGTAAGGAAAACACAATTTTTAATTCAGATTATTTTTAATTACCTGACTCTTCATTTCAGGTTAGAAATCGGTGACTTTCTAATTTATTTCCTGGGAAGTTCTAGGTAGTACTTCCAAGTTTTACTCTTTGAACACCCAAACAGGTCATCTTACAGCAACAAATGGCAACATTGATGCTGCTTATATTGTTTACTCTGTTCTTTTATGACTCTTCTCCAATTAGTCTAAGAACAGCTTTCTACCCCACCTCTCATTCTATCACAACCACAAAAAAAAACCTTCTCATTTTCAGTTAGTTGCACGGAAAATTTGGCCTGTTCTGAACACTCTGCCTTAGCAAAACATGTCCCTTCTCCCCTTTCCATTTCCAACACCACCCTGTCTTATTCCATAGCTTTCAGGGATGAAAACTTTGTGCAACCTGTCCATATATCAACATATTGCTCTCAAATTTATAATGCATAAAGTTCATTATATTTTCCTCAAACAATATTGAAAAAAAAAAGGTTAAATCTTCTGTCCATGGAAAAATGCAAAAACAGACAAAGGAAAACAACTTTGTTAAAATACTCTCAAAGCTGAAGTTACATGTGCAGGAAAGCCAGATCTGTAAAACACTGGTTTTAAAAGTTAACAGTATCATGTCGCTCTTTCTCCATTTTTAAAGTCCCTACCTTTTTTTCTAGTGAGTAGGCATACCTTTCTTGTAAGTGTTACTGGTCTTGCTGATAACAATTAACTTACAATTAACTGACATTAGCATGGCAAGGACTAAATATTAGGTCTAAAAATTAGATGCTAAGTGATTAATTTTAAGATATCAACAGAACATGGATTATCCCTCAACTTAATCTACTCAAGTAAATTCGACACTGATTTTTAGGTTAAAATATAGAGAACAATCAAAAGAATCATCAGGTAAATGCCTCTATGAGACTGCACAAATGGGAACTCATCTGCTCTCTACTTAAATTAGGAGAAGTACATTTATCTCAGCAATGGGCTTCTTCTATCAGTTTGGAAGCAGACAAGGTATATTATTTATAAACAACACTGAAAGAGAAAGAATGTCAGAGAGAAATGTATACATTAAGCACTTTTAAAAGATTTGAATCTAATACAATATCCAAATTTCACCTTTTTTGAAAAGAGAAAGAATGTCAGAGAGAAATGTATACATTAAGCACTTTTAAAAGATTTAAGTCTAATACAATGTCCAAATTTCACCTTTTTTTTCAAACACACAAGGCTACATATACCATTCACTCTGGTTACCTTCAAATATATAATAAAATCAAATTTCCAACTCAGCTGCTACCCTTCAAGCTCCCCTTCAGAATTCAAAGAAATGCAGAATGAAAGCACATGACTCACCCCCACTGCTAGCAAAACTGCTTAGCATGTATATATTAAATCAGAGTCCTCTGCATTACCTCTTCTGTCAGATATGTTTGGGGTTTGCTAGGGTGGGTTTTTTAGCATATAAAACATGCTATAAATTCTTAGTTAATCTACTAGAGTGTATCCATGATTTACCAACAGTTCAAACAAAAACTAACATGAGGAAGAATTTAAAGTGTAACTATTTTATTTCATCATTTTCCCTCTAAGTATAACAACCACTGGATTTAGAAGCAGTTAGCTGAAGTATCACTCAAGTTCCACAGCCAAAACTAAAGGTATTATCTTTGGAGTCAATGAAGTCTGCAGCTGCTGGAATCTGGAATGGAATGCATCTTTTCATTAGGCTGGTGCCAAATTAGAAATGCCTGCTCATCCAAATGAACCATGAACGCAGTACTTTGGAAATATCTGCTCTTTGCATGTAACTCAGCATGCTAGAGAATGTGACAAGCCTAGTAACACTCAATCTCTGGCACTTGCTGGGGAATGGAAAATGTCACTGCAGTGTCCTTGACTGAGCCCTTGCACAGCTGCCCCATCCCAGAGGTGCAAGAGCAAACAAACTCAGCCTCCACTTGCAGCTCCATGCTGCTGCTCAAAATAGAACATTTTATTGTTTGGATGAACTGCATGGGCAGAAGGTGATAAAGCCACAGATAACTGAAACCAGAACTGGAAACCACAGTAAGAACCAACATGCTGTTACTCTGCTTAATTAAAGACTGTGGAAACATGACTTGCTTATACATCATGGCACAAAGCAATCTTCCTCAGCCATACACTAATGCTGCTATATCACCCTAAGCCTCTATCTGCTCCTCTTTTCTCTCTCTCTGAGCATGTTAGCCCAGAATCATAGGCTGTAGAAAGATTCAAAGTACCAAATTAGGATGCTTTCCCCCCCAGTAGCCTAGAACTTGCTGCCCCTGTTAACACTTTATGCAAGCAGAGGAGGATTCAGTGAGTCCAGATACCTTTACAGAAGAACAGACAGAGACAGGCAGCAACTTGCTGAAAAAGTAAGGGGAGGGGAATGAAGCGAATCATATAACAGTTTGGGCTGGAAGAAACCTTAAAGATCATCTTGTTCCAACCCCTTGCCACGGGCAGGGACACCTCCCACTAGACCAGGCTGCTCAGAGCTCCATCCAGCCTGGCCGTGAACACTGCCAGGGATGGGGCATTCACAGCTTCTCTGGGCAACCTGTGCCAGTGCCTCACCACCCTCACAGTACGGAGTTTCTTTCTAATATATAATCTAAACCTACCCTCTTTTTTACCTGTCTCTCAGGCAATGTTCAATATTTATTTCCCATGAACATTTTATAGCAGTGAACTTTAAAAGCTTTTAAGCACAGCGATCTCAAAGAGATGATTCCACAGGCAAAGTACCCTTATGTAAAAGCCCTTCTGAAGTCCCAAATTACAAAAAAAAAAACCTCTTCAATTTTTATCACGTACATCTCAGTGGATCCAAACAAGGAGTAAGTATGTTCTGGAATGTATCCATGTAGCTACAATAAAATAAAAATAAAAGGGTTATTTAACCCACACTTGCTTGCACACAACTCTGCTGTTATTTTACTGATTTTATACTGATTTTTTTACTGATTTTACTGATTACATCTAGAATTATTATTAACTATTAGTCATAGAGTATGGTTAAATTTCTCTGACACTTGCATATATAAAATACTCTCATTATCTGATGCAAGAAACTGTAAGGGCCAGAGCATGCAGCCTTCTATTACACAGAGTCACAGTGTTTGTTATCACAAGCTCTCCCACTGAATGTCAAAATTCATAGTATTAATTTAAAAATAAATTGCTACATTAGTGAACATTACAGCCACTTTGACAAAGTTCATTTGCAACAAAAATTCATTAGCAATCTTCTGTTATTGCATATGACAATTTATACTAAGCAAAAAAATCTTTATATTTGTTCAGTTGTTCTCAGAATGACTGAAAATCAATTGTATATGGTATACCACACTGCTTAGGGGGAAAATAGCAAAAATAAGGGCAAGGAACCTGCCAGCATTTTCAAAAAAGACCTACAATAAAAGTCAAACAAATATTTACATAACTATGGTTGACAGAATTAAGACAATCATGGCCTTCTCTCAAATCCAACCTTGAAAACTGCTCACATGTTTCATGTCAAGCCAGCTTCAAATAGCAAACCCTACTGATGTGACTTTTCCTTAACATTTAAAATGTTTATTGCAATGAGGAATTAAAGAAGAATTTGTTATAGCCCTTTCTTTGATTTTACACATACATACAATGATAAATAAATTCATTAAATCATTAAGGTTGGAAAAGATCTCCAATATCACCAAGTCCAGTCTTTGACTGATCACCATCTTGTCAACTAGACCAGAGCACTGTGTCATATCCAGACGAAAGTTGCCCACCAGTATTTCTTAATGGCAATAATGTGAAAAACTTGTATTACAACTGACAAAATCTTATGCTAACTGGAACCAACAAAAATAGTGGATATTGCCAAAGAAACAGGGTATTCAGCTACTAAAGATGGAACTGGAAAGAAAAGACCTAACAAAACTTTGAATATAAAAACCAAAAAAACCAACCAACCAACAAATTAAACCCAAAATCCCAGGCTGTTGCCAACAGTGAACTAAGAATCAGTACACCTGCAGTCTGTTGTATCTGAGATAAGGGCACTCTAAATTAGCCCTCTGTCACTGTCAGGAGAGCCAGATACAATTTAGGAAAGAAATATTCTTTCCATTTAGGAAGGAAGTATTTGTAGAAGAACATACACACAGAAATACTACTCTGGTTGTTGCCATAGTGCTTCAATGAGTATTAAATCATGGAAAGACAGCCCCAGCATGCAGATGATGTGTCCCTTCTGTACCACAGTACAGAGGAATCTGTCCTTCTGGTGAGTCATAACCCACTTTGGCCATGGAGTGAAACCTCAAAACCACCCAGAAAGGCGTGCACAAAAATTTTGTTCTCAGTACAAAGCCAAGCACTTCAGAATGTGCCAATCTACAGCATGAGTCTAAAACAAGGCAAATTACAAATGTAATGAATTAGTTCTAAATTCCACTCTTCATGACTCTCCAACTTTTGCTAGTTAATTATCCTAATGATAGTTATTATATCTCATAACTATTATTACCAATAAAAGCCCACATATTGCTATTTAAATATTAAGTGAATAAGAAATGGACTACTTGAATTAGATATATATGAGATTTAGCAGGTGACAAGTCTTAGCTTTTTTATTGCTGTAAAATCAACCAGAATTCAAGAGAAATTAGTTCATTTATGTCCCATAAGTTTTACCCTTAGGCACAGAATTATTATAATAGACATCATTCCAATCAACGATGAGCTATAAAGATATTACAGAAAAGAAGTTACAGTCTACACAAATATATAATAGCTCCACTAGGCACAAAGATTAGATCCACATGCAACTTTACTAAATGTTTCAAACGTTACATCACTAATTATATGATACTGTCACTTCTGGTAAACCACAGATGTAATATGAAAAATATTCATCTTGGTCTCATGTAGATCTTATCACAATTACAGGTTCCAAACAAAACAGAACCAACCCTTTTGATCTCTGCACTGTATTAGCTGTTAGCTTAAGAGCAAGCTTGCTGAGCTGAGGAATTTTTGCAAGACTTGCTTCAAATCTCCACATGACAGAGGCAAGAGGTTGCACTTAAAATATGAAATCCTAACTTTCACATACAATATGTGAATAAAATCATATATTGTAGCATTTATGTAAATCATCAAGGTTAGCTTATGTTTTTGATATTTGATACAATGTCCCTTAGAGAAGTCCTTGTCTCTCTCATTCCTCTGGATTTTCCATAAACAAAAGCTAAGTTCAGTTCAACAGCTTGCTGTCATGTAACCAGATTTAATTAAAAGAAGTTTCTTCAAATGTTTCAAAATTCAGCAGCCAAAAAAGCACTACATAAAAACATTGTATTGGAAAAAAACTGCAGGTACCTGATCCTAAATTTGTTGCATCTCCTTTGAATAAGAAAGGTCCAAACTTCATATAGGTTAGTATTTCATTGTTCTGTGTGCCAGGACCATGGGCTTCCAAAATTTAATTTAAAGTGTACATGAATGAGGTTTCAATGGACAACAAGATCTCTTGAACTTTGCAGAAAGCAGAAACCAATCCAGCACATGGAACCTAGCCGCCAGGTGGGGAGAGGGGCAGAGACAGACGGAGAAATAAAGAATGTGACCAAAAAGGGGGGAAGAAAGGGCCTGGAGGTGAAGCGGTACAAGGAGCAGCTGAGGTCACTTGGTCTCTTCAACCTAGCAAAGAGGAGACTGAAGGGAGACCTCACTGCAGTTACAACTTCCTCCTGAGCGGAAGAGGAAGGGCAGGCACTGATCTCTCCTCTCTGGTGAGCAGTGATAGGACCCAAGGGAATGGCCTGAAGCTGTGTCAGGGGAGGTTTAGGTTGGATATCAGGAGGAAGTCATCATGACAGCCACGCCCTGAGATAGGACACCACACCCTACAGTTCACTACTTTGGATCTGGTGACAGAGTAGTTTCATTCTGGAACTAGCTGAACCTGAGTTTTCCTGAACAAAGGGTAATGGGAAAAAATGGGATTCTGGCTTTCTCACATTTAATACCTACAGAGTGGAAATTCTCTCTCCCTTGTAGCCAGCAGACATTTCCACATGAGTTCAACAGTGCCAGAGCAGTGCAAGAAGGTTTTCATCTCCTTGGCCACTGACTGTAAACACGTACAGGGGAAGAACAATAAAAAGGACCCATAAAGCAGGGTGGTACTATTTTCTTCTATCCTGGAGAATAAAGTAAACAAAATTAAACAGTTACTCTATTTGGGGTCTTTGACCCTTTTGTAAAACAAAGCAAAGATGAATAGTGCCAAGCTGTTGGCCAAGCAGTTCAGAAACTCTCCTGAGAACAGTAATCTGTAGAAGAAACAACCACAGGCAGTTTTGCAAGACCAAGCTGATTTTTGCCAGGGGTTTAATAACTGTGCTATGTCTTCTGCAGTAAAGAGAGAAGTAAACACAAGGAAAGAAAAATCTCAAAAAAATATTAAGGAATAAAAAAGCTGCACAACAACAGGCAAAAGAGCAAAGAAATCAGATTTTAAAAAGATGTATGAAGTTTCCTTTCTTCCTCTATTCCTGCAATCTACATTAATCAGGGCTCCTATCTCTTTTTAGGACCTTCATGAAGATGAGGTGAAACCAAATATGTTTAATGAAGTCTGAAACAAGGCATGAAATTGAACCATTGTTTGATTCTGTGTTGTCTTTGCTTTAATAAGCAAGGCAGCTCTTGAAGCCTGGGTGGTACACCAGCATTCACTGGGAGACTGCTGAAGGGAAATACATTTTGCTTTCAGATATTGTTCTTTTTCCTTTTATAGTTTCAACTGACCAACTTTGTTATATATATCATGTAAAGTGGTTGTATAGATGAAAAAAAGAGATAATTAGGATAAGGAGCTAAGAACAAAGAAATGTCACATTTTCATAAGTAAAACTGGGGCAAGAATGTAAACAAATAAAGGTTAGCCAGAAAAAAACTCACCCTGAAGTGATCTAGAATAGAGAAACTCTAAATGCATTGAAAATGTTGAAACTAGTTTTTAAAAAATGAGCTTTGATACCTTTAAAATAATTCTCTGCTATGAAAGTCTAAATTTGGGGACTCACTCTAAAACTACTAAGTTTTTATTGATTTGCTTAATACTTTTCTTGATTTTTAAAGATACTGTTAGGGTAGACCTGGAGCCACTCTGCAGTCATTTGTTATTAGTTTATGTCAACCTTAATGTCAGGATTAATGACCATATGATGGGACTAACAGCAAGAATCTGATATGGCTCTGGATTTTTGTATATTTTGCATTCAAAAAGAAAGCAATGATGGCCATTTTAAAAAGAACTGTGAGGTAAGGAAGGTGAGGACAGAACAAAATGGGATGGGAGCAGACTTGTAGCTGTTGTGGTGGCTGGAAGTTAACCCTGCAATTCTGTGAGAGGACAGTAAGCCTTATGTAAGAAGGATACATACATTTAAAAGGAGCAAAAATTACTCATTTAAACCCTTTTGTTCCCATTTTTGCCACTTTGCCTTAAGCAATCTTAATCCCATGACTCATTCCCACAGGAGAGCTCATCTTGATTTCTGCTCCCAGTAGAACCTTTTGGGGAAGCATTGGTGACACATAGGGTACAGTGTCCCCGAATCTGATAAAGCCCACACCAGGAAGAATTTCCAACACCTGCATTTCTAGAGATTTCAGCAACCCCGTCACAGAACCACTCCATCAACTGCCTCAAGAGTTATGCAAGTATCAGTCTCGTTCCTGCTGCTCAAATTCCCATTGGAAGGCAGCTCCAGAACTTCACTTTCCTGTAGTTAGATTCCTCCCCCTCCCACCCCTTCTCAGCCTCAATTAATTTGTGGCTAGCTAACACCCATTTGAGCTTTTGCTAGCAGTTCCCTCTACAAGCCTCTTAGCTTTTGGTTGCTTTGCCTACCTATTATCAACAGAACACAGATACTGGGTGATCTTTTTGACATGTTTTTGAGGTTTAAGTCCTAACACCTAAAAGCACCTCTTCTATTTCTGGTTGAAAATCAGGCAAGAGGTGTGTACAGTTCAATTCACTGTATAAACCACAGGGGACTGATTACTGCTCTGTTAGAAAAACAGCCCCAAAAAATGTGGTAGAGGTTTGGATAAAAATAGCAGCAGCAGCAAAGTCAACTGTTTCAGAATGTTTCAAACCAGTTTTCTATCCCTGTTTAGCCACAGAGTACGCACATCAGGGAAAAGCATCAGGTATGTAAGAAATGCATGTTATGTTCACTGGCTTTTTTCTTTTTAATGTACATATTTATATTAAGTGAGTACATATGGGTGTACACACAGGTATATTTTGATATGATTTTTATCTGTTACAAATCCTACATATTCATGCATGCAAATGTAGCAAATTTCCCCATGGATCACAGCAGTCAAATTTGTAGAACTCGAGTGCTGCATGTTTGCATGTATATGAAAGAAAAACAGAGAAACACAACAGGGAATTGGCATCTCCCACACAAACAATACGTTGTGTGTATTAACAAATGAACAGCACTCTCCCAAGGGAGTTAAAGTACATGGACCAGAAGTTCACTTCCTTGCCAGTTTATTTCAAATATTTCACTAGATGTTCTTGCTGCAAAGAGCACACATGTATTTAATGTCCAATCAAATATCTTCAGTTTTTAAAGGCTGGGTTCTATTTTTAGAAAAATAATATGCACTAGAGAAATAAATGTAACATTAAAAATTAATTATGCCATTCTCTGTGGCAGCATAACATGCATGCACTTTTGATTAGCTGATGTAACTGAAGTTAAATGTATGAAAAGGCAGTATTATGGTTGTAATTACTTCATAACAATGGATTTGAATAGCTACCCAAAGCAATGGCAGTCACAACTGAATGTAATAAAGCAATTCCAAAAGTAATTTGCATGCATAGTTTATAAAAGTCCTAGAACTCTTTTAAACATATTTCTTTGATTATAAACAGCTGACATACAACAGTATTTTCAATTTTTCCAGCCATACTTCAAAAAAAATATTACATTCATAGCATAGGGTGAACTAAGTCATACTGTAAACACAGGCTTTGTGTGCAATTTTAGCAAATCGAAGACCAGCTGATTTTAAGAAACCAAAATATACCATTGCACAAAAAAAGCTCAATATGCAAAAAGTTAATCACAACATTTCTCAAGCAAGTTCAGTTACACCAGCTTTCTTTAAATTATGTGCCCAGCAAGGTTTTGTGAGACAGTGACACATACCCAGAAGTACCAGTGCCATTTTGCCCACTGTCCTCTCCTCGGAAGAAGACTGCTCCCTAAAGGACCAGCCTATGGGAGAGGCACTCCTGAAATAGATCCACTGCAACTCCAAAGTTTTTTGAAAACATTGTCTAAGGTGTCAGAATATATACTTTTGCCACTGAGGCTAAAAGACAATAAGCTCCTTTATGCAATATGATTTGAAAGTCAGTATGATGTTAAACTCAATCTAAAGTCTACCTTTCTAATTTTCTCTTACCAAACTAATGACACGAAATAAATAAGCACATATAGCTGAGCAGGTAGAGAAAGACCTGCATTTTCTTGCAGCTTTTGATCCTTACAATAAAGCAGCGTAATATCAGTGACTTCTACATTGTGTCCAAACTCATGGTGAGTACCACTTGCTTGCAAGGATTTAAAAAAATTTCGGTGTCTATTTACACTGAAGAAGACTTTCTTCCATGAATAGTTTTTGTGAAATTTTTTAGGCAGCTCAAGGCACTACTTGAGTGTGAGCATGGACAGCAGAAAGTGACCCCAGATCTCTGCTGTCTTTGAAAGTGATATAGCAACCCACTCTTCAACAGAGTATCAGGTTCACACTTCAAGGGGCTCATGGAAGCACACTGGGCAGATCCTCCGCTAGTGAACAGATTCAAGAGCTGAGTGAAAGATAATCTTTTTGTTCTGTGAAAATATAAATGATTTCAGAAATTGTTCCCATCCCAGAAGACAGAGTGGGGGAGGAAAAAGAATCAAAAGAGGATTTTCAAATAAAAATGTAAAAATGCTCCAGTTTTAGTCAATCAAAGCACTTTAAAAGTTGGTTTGAAAATTCCAAGATAGGTTTGTTTGTACTTCATTACAAAGTGTTGCCTGAACATGAAAGGCCTCTTTATTTAAAAAAAAAAAAATCTCATCAGGGACTTTTTAACTATCTCAGATCTTTTTTCCTTACTTTTCTTTTTAGTGCAGCCATAGATCAAAACAGACTGTGTTGTAAAAGCTTTTTTGAAGAAGAGCCAGTTGCTTTTGTGACAGCTCTCCCCTCAGAAATTCACAACAAATTGCTGACTAGTCTAATGATTGAACTTTTCTGTGAAAATTTTCCCAAATCTATAGCTGAAGCTAAACTTCATCAAGAGGCATCTGCAAGCAAGTCAAAAGCCTCTGAGTAATTTAAATGAAATTCTGTGAGCAGTAGGGGATTATCATCATTGCTAGTAGGAAAAGACATGTTCTTTCCTGGAAAGCCCTGACCAAGTTTTGTAGGAGACCTTTGTACTTAAAAGCGTAGACCTAGGACTAAGTCAACGGGATTGTCTTTGTCAGGGCTTTTTCAACATGGAATGTGTGATTTAAAAAGACTTAGGTAGTTTTTCAAACAGTCCATCCTCAAACTGGAAACCTTCTGAAGAACACACACACAGATGCTAAGGGACAACACCTCTAGGCTTTCACAGCACTGAGGAATGAAGCTGAAAGTGCAGGATGAGGCCTGAGTTAAAAGCAGTCCTCATGGAACACAAGGATGAACAGGACATAAGGAGTCACTGTTAGAGCTCATAAGAGGATGAGAGCAACTGTTCTGTGCCTAAGCTAAAACCCCACCTGATCCTGCTATGAAAAATGTAGGGACATTAGAGAAGCTTGAAAGCAACAGCCCAATATTCAGCAAGGCCTATAGTCACAATAAGCCAAATAACCTCACTAAAAAGAAAGTCCCTGTACAGGTAAATATCTGTAAAGCACTACCGACTGTGAGCTAAGAAAAATATTTTAACTCATATTATCTCAGGGATTAGGGGTTCAACAGCTAGCAGTTATACTGGCCCACCCAACGAAACCCTCGCAGCCGGGATGAACAACACATGAACTCACCAGATTTCTTCAGTGACCATTATTTGTTAACTACTTGCTATCTACTGAATGAGGCAGAGAATTACCAAAGAAGGAAAAGTCTAATTACATTAATCGGAATATATACCTTTGAGGCAAGGGTATATATTCATCCAAGAAAACTCAATTTCTTCTCTATATCCACAAAACTGAGCACAACATTTCAATACAATTTTTGGGTTACAGCCCTAAATTGTGGGTGCACAAACTGAGACATCTGGAATCTACTACAGACCTCCAAGGGGAAGCCAGCAGGACTTGTAAGTGGCCAACTGTTTCAATAAGAAAGCGTAATTTAGGGGAAATCTTAAATGGACGTTAAAAGATTTTTACTTTTAAGTCTGCATTTGTTTGATACACTTTGTTATTTCTGAAAGAACTATTCCTGCTGGGCTGACAATATTAATGAAAATAAAACTGGTAATACATAGAGAGTATGAGGGCTATAACACAGAATGAGGGTATGTGCTCTGGATTCAGTGTACACTAAATGCTCATGATAACCAACATTAGGCAGTCGTCTGTCCTGATTCTCAAAAATCACTGAAATCTGTGCATCAAACTTCTCATCATCAGTGCTCAGCCTTAAAGGAGCCTTTGCACCCAACCCCAGCCCTTCCACCTGCCCCTACAGCCACAGAAAATAGAACTTTGTGGCAGCCTCTGGATGTCACAAAGATCTCTGCCTGTTCAGCTCCAGGTCATGAGCCCAACATGTTCCTCAACACTGCCTCACCAGGCACCACCATTTCTACATATCTGCATCTGTTTTGAAAATACAACTGGTAAGAAAATAATGGTCACTGACAGTGGGTAACTGCTAGGCAGAACATGTTTTCTTTTCTCAACCAAGTCACCTGAGCAATAAAAAAAAGCTTTTGAGCGAGAATGCCATCAGAGGAAGGTCTGTTACTCTAGGGAACAGCCTGCTCACAGAATCTTTGCAAAAATCCACAAAGCATTTCTCATGTATACTTTCTCTGGGTACTTGGCCTTGTCTAACATTGCAGTTTCATGGTACAGGTTTAGTTGCACATTTTCTTTGAAAAATGCATGGAAAGAAGGAACCAGGTGAAGCATAACCCTCAATAACCCATTTATTTAATGGGTTCAGTAATCCCCAACTCAAGTCACCTCAGGATAGTGTATTTTTTTAGCAGAGGCATATTTAAGAGATGGTCTCTGTGCATGAATGAAACTTGGAAGAGAACAAGTCACCATTCATTGCAGAGATTATCTACATGGTTGTGTGCCTGTCTGGCATTCAACAGGATTGTCCTATAAACATTTTTGACATGCTGTTATATGCTAAGCTAAACTCTCAGGGTGACATGTAGATATTTTTTTACCTAACTAAATTGTCCTTTAAAAAGGTACATCTCAATGGTATATGGCTTTTGATAACTTTTTTTTAGCTATTTGGCTGAATCACTTTTGCTTCACTACAGAAGCAATATGATGTTTGAAGGGACACTTACTTGAGTCAAAAGTACCTGATACATTTTCTCCAAAACCAGTGTGCTTAAAAACATCAAAACATTTAAAAAATATTTATTCCACCAACACCAACCCGAAAAAATCTAAAGCCCAAATAAACCGGAGAAAAACTGTAAAAGGGTCTCACCAGAATCAAGATCGGATGAAAATATTACTGAGTTTAGCAGCGCTTTAAAAGTTGTATTTCAAATGCCTACTCTATGGATATACCCTACTGCTGTCAGACCAGTCACTAAAAACCTCCTTGGAGAGGAATTATGTCAAATGTTTTATTACACAATAAAGCGTCAATATACAAAATTCTGTACTCTAGACTAGGAAAAACTATGACAGACCATTTATGAAAAATACATGATAAAATAAAGACAGCACCTTCTGTACTTGTGTGTTAGCTGGGTCATAGTGTTTCCTGGTGTGGGGAAAGCCTTTTGCAACAGTATGAAGTCATAATTAAATACAGAAATATGTATGGCATATTAATAAAGTGTGTTTGATGTACTCTCTGTATGCAAATTTGAGAAACTGAATCTCTGGGTTCAGCTTACAGATTCTGATTACTTTTCAGAAAGCTTTTTCAGTTTAAAATGTTATAAAGCAAAGCAAATGCTGAAAGCAAAAAATAAATAATATTACACACTGTAGCCCTAGGACACCCTTACCTACTCTGCTGCAGGGAAATACACAACCTGGTTTCTGCTGCAGATGATCTGTGATGTCCCTTCTAAGCTTTATTATGAAGCTGATAAATGACTCACTAGAAACATGGTGAAAGCTTTTGGAATTCATTGTGCTATGGAAAACAAATTAGAAACTTAACTTGTTGCATGAGGGATTACCCTTCACAGCATGGCCTTTACAATGTGAAACTAATTATTGCAGGGAAGATTTATGGTGTTTACAGTCAAGAATTCAGGGTCACTTTGACCAAATTCATGTAACTTTAGACCTCAGGCTTGCCTGACTCTAAATAGAATGATGACTCCAGCAAACTTAAAGATAGAAATAAGACCTTTTTTTTTTTTTTTTTTTCTATTGAAAGCAAGAAGCTGGGAAATAGGGGCTAAACAATTTTAGCTTTAGGTATTTACTCTGATTGTTTTTTCTTTCTGAATAGGCAGATAATGCAGCGTGTCAGAAAACTGTGCTTTAATTTTGGTTAATTTCACAGGAATCCACTAGAGTGTTAAACCCTGGAATCATCCAAGTATTTTCATACAAACACTCAATGATCAAAAATATGTGCTACTGATCTGAAAACATGGCTGGCTGCATAAGGAAGAGGCCAAGCTGTCTATCTCAGGTGAATATTAAAGATGATTTAAATTCATAGAACAATTTAAAAAGTCAGTAATAAAACACAATATCTAATATGGAAACTGGTTTATCCTAAGTTATAAAGTGAAACAAACACTTCAAAGAATGGCAAGTGATTTCTGTGTCAAGAAATTTCTTTCCAATACCTAAATATTTTTAAGCACAAGTCTTAGCACATTATATTTTGTTCTTATGATACACTCATTGTTTTGTGTGCCATCTACTGCCTCTTAAAATTATTTATTGTTTTTCCAATGGCATAACTTCTGGTTTATGAGGACACTTTGAACATGCTTGAGAGCCATCCTACTGTAACTGATCTACCACATATTTTTCCCAGACTCATGCTCATTCAGAAAAGTATTTAAGCTTGCACTTCATTTCAGTGATACAGCAGCTCCTTCACCATTATTTAAGAAGATTTTAAAGCTTCATTGAACTAGGGCTGCTGGTACATCCAGTGGAGTATTTTCAACTTCTGCAAACCCACACAGTAGTTGAGCAGCTGTGTAACACTAATTGCAGGAGATAACTGTGATTGCAGTTGTGCTTCCAGCCACATTACAAACTTAACAACTTCTGGCAAAAGCAGATAACTTCTGAAGTGAAAAGCAAGCAAGCATACTAAAATCAGGATCACCACGCTCAGATGCAATGTTGTACCTTGCTGCTGTTGATACAAAAATACATCAGTCCAACAAAGACTGGAATCAAACACTCTGGTTTCTCTCTATCCAGAAGACATATTGGAAAGTGAATCTCTGATTGAAGAGCTGATGCATAGCTAATCCAATATAATTCACTGCATCTAATAACATTTCCCCTTTAAAATACAGTTTACAGTCTTTTTCGTGGAAAACACTAGCTCATAGTTTTAGCAATGACCTAAGCATGACCTGAGCTTTTCCTGTAGCATTACCAGGAGGTGAAACCCACTAAGTAAGGAATTTTGAGGAAAGCCGGTCCAAACCAAGAACAAAAGACTGTGTCCTAAATCAACACACGAAGAAGAGTTACAATGGGACCATACTGTCACATTCCTTAAGGCAATGTTAAAGACCTTCTGCAACACTATAACTTGGCAAACATTACAAGTTTATAGTAATAATTATACCATGACAGGATTTATTTATCATAACTCAGAGCCATGCCATTGTAAGTTGTCTGGAACTTTATTTTTGGTGTATTAATATCAGATCCTGGTAATAATTTCTTATTTATCGCCAGCAATGACAGAGGAGTAAAGGAAACAACTTGGCTTTCAGATTCATGCATAGGCTTACAGTATTGACAATATACATATTGACAGTATACAGTTATGAAATCAAAACATTCAACAGGTGGTGATGCCATTTTTATTTATATCAGCCACTTTCAACAAAAAATGGACCATAAGTATTGTCTGTTACCATATTAATAGCAAATGAGAAACAGAGAAATCAAGGGGAGATACTATTTAAGAGGTCCTGTACCAATGAGTGTTTTGAGGACAGCACAGTAGTGGCATTAACAGCAACCAATTCTTTCATAAGAAGCATGGGGCAGAGAGACAGGAAAAGTCCAGGGATTCAAGGCTTCCCAGAGGCGCCAGAATGGTTTGGTGAGAAATGAGATAATAACTAAATTTGATGTAAGGAAAGAGTACAGTTTGAGGCTTGTAGATTCTTTGTAGGAAGGAGCTCTACAGTGGAAGGAGGTCCACATTAAGGTAGGTTTGAACTACTGCTCAAACAAAAGTGCTGCCTCTCCCAACACACAGAAATTGTGTCTGGCTTTGAATTGGGGAATATGGTGGTCTGATCCAGGTGTATCCTAGGTCTGTAAACTAACAACTGCGCCTTGACCACAAAAACTTCCATGGTTCCATGGGCTAAAAGTTGAAAGGATTCTAACTTTCTCTATAAGTTGTGTTCAACTTCATGTTGATGTATATAAGATTGAGTCACTATTATAAAATATCCTTATTTATATAATTTTGACTTGTCTCCTTCAATGATTTGAAACAATTTTACATACAAATGCTACACAACCATTTCTGAAGGAGAGTGCACCTATATTGCAGGTAGAGTCAAGCACATATTTAAAAACAATCCCAAATTTGTCATAATTTTAGAATAGCTGTCAAAGTTTGGTTCAAGAATTTCATTAATTATGCATTCAAGTGCAACATTAATTTAACCAGACAGTACTCCACAATCCTGAAATGGAAACACTTCTTCTACTCTAAATGATTTCATAAGGAAATAGCATTACCAAATTATTCTTGCTATTCTCAGAACACTCAGAGCTAAAATAGAACTCCATTTTAAATGCAACCAGAGTAATGAGTAGTGTATTCAAACAATTTTTATATATATAAAAAAATTAAAATTGCAAAGCATGTAAGAAATTAAAAATCTGAAAACTGCTGTGCACAAATGAAGTGTTTGAAGGAACACTATTTTTAGTTTACCAGTTGAAACAAATATTTTATAAATGAAACCTCCTAGAATCAGGCTCTTCTAAAGGAGGTGTTCTAATGTATTTTGAACACACTGCAAATTCAAGAGATTCAAGACCCTCTCTTTCAGAATGTACAAATATTTCTCACTTGTTCAGTCTCAAAAACAAAGACAGCAGAAGAGCTAATGCTGTAACACTTTCTGATTAAAAAAAAAGCCATAAATCAAAGTGTCAGTCTCATGCAGTCTTCCCTTTATTTTTTTTAATACTTATTAAGCAGCACAAACTTAGTATTTCAAAGAAATAATTTCTGTTGAAAATTATTAACCCTTCCCCCCTCTCCATGTGTACATACAATAAAATTATACTTGCAAATATAATATCAGTAAATCTGACAGGCCACATACTGGCTACTCCTACTTTGCATGGCATCACACATTAAGGTAATGAATCACCAAAGTCAGGTTGATGAACAAGCACCGTGTTCTAAGATCCAGACACTTTGTTGCAAATTTCCTACTTGACTGGAAGGAACAATGCTGGCAGAAGTCCCAGAACTGCTCACACCACGAAAGGAACAATGTGACAACAGCATAGCAGGTTTATGATAAATATTTCAGAAAATGTGTCTTTTAGCAGGAAGGGATTAACAGAGACCTTGGGGATAAAAATATTCCCAGTAGCGTCTAGTTGGCATCTCTTTCATGCAAATTGAAAAGCACAGTGCAGAGGGTCATTTCCGTTTATTTGAATGCAAATTCATGACTATTAGAATAAAAATAAATTGTAATTAACTTTATGGTCTTTTGCTGGGAAAATCTGAAGAAAATTGTGTGATTTAATTTGTTCCTCTGAAAAGCAGACTTGCATTTTTCATTTTCCAGGATTTTAAATGTACATGCAGTGCCAATGAAGAGGAAGGAAAATTGCCTTGATAGGACACAGGTAAACAGTTTACCATTGCTATTTCATTTCTATATATAATTTAGCAGTTTTCACTCAAATGGGGAACAGCAAAAGACACTAAAGCATGGAGGAACCTAGCAACAAATCCAAAATGCACTGCATTTAAGTCTGTTTTGCTAGCCACCATCATAAACTCATGTCCTCAAGTAATAAATAAACCCCTCAATACAACAACAGATAAAAGAATCTTTGCAACATTCAAGTACATTAAAACAAAATACAGTCAAAGCTGTCAATGCCTCTGCGCATGTGAAGCAAACATTGCTCCATATACGATGTCCCCTCTCTGTCCAGTTGGTAATGAACATGAGACTGAGCTCTTTGGCTGTACATCAAGGTCAGCTGACTGAAAAGTAACACCAGAACAGAACACATCTAGTTACAATCTGGAGGAGGTATACTGAACACGCAATACAGATTTTTTTTTCTATTCCTTTCTGGAAAAATGAAGGCCCTGTACCGCTCACTCAGGTTCACAATGGCTTTAAAACTCACTAAACATCTCTGTCAGCATTTTGGAGGTCTCACATGAAGAGTACAGCCTAAGAGGCTGTCCCTGACAGTGAAGTTGCACTTGAAACAAAATTGCAAGTCTCCAGTGTTGCTTTTTGCTTTTCTCTATAATATTTAAAGTCAACTTTCACTCAGTGTTAGGCAACATGAAAAAGAGGAAGAGTAAGCTGGTAAACAGCTCCTTCTGAGAAATGCACAAACATTTTGGTAATGATGATGCTTTACACTGAAGTTCTTAGAACAGTATTTATTAATAATGTTATGATTACCAAAATTTAGTGTGGTAATATATGTTTCAGTACACATTGTTTTAAGGCAACATTCACAGTAAGGAACTATGTTACTTTCCTGCTTGGAGGAGAAGGAAGATTGATCTTTAAAAGGAAAAAAAGAAGTATTTTAATATAAACTTTTGCTATCCTGTGAGATTCAAGCACAATTAGCTGTACTAACAATTAAGACACTGAATACCACCTACACACTGGTCCCTCTGGTTCAGATAAAGAAAATAGTGTAGGTTTTCTGTGTTTTGGACTACTTTGTGCACCACAGCTCCAGGTGCTTCTTTTTTGGCTAGCTCTACATACAGTTTTAGGCTTTTGGACTGTCTCTGCAAAAGCTAAAATGTTGATTCTTCTTGCACAGGAAGACTAGGAATTCAACTAGGAAATATGTGGGTATGTATAAGGTATTCAAGTCCAATTGTACTTGACATTACATTTTGAATGTAATGAGATAAAAATATTATATATTACAGTCCGGGTAGCAAGGAATATATGAAAGAGCAACAGGCATTCTCTCAAAAAAGAAAATGACAAGAACAGTAACACAAAACAACTCAGCATTAACCCAGTGCTACATTATTCAAGACCTGTCATCTTTGATCACATGCACATTGGTTGCAGTATTTAGTTTATAAAGTTTGACTCAACTGTCACTATTGTAGAAACCTATCAATTTCAGATTTACAGACACTTTATCCAGCATGGTGATATTGTGAACATGTCCAAACTAGCACTTGTTACTAAATCTGGACAAAACTCTTCATTTAAGTTGTCATAAGAATAGCTTTTGCTGAGCATTGGAACTATTTACTCTTGCCTAATGTCCTCCAAGAATGCTCCAATTCTTCCATGCAACAGTAACACATAAAATACCAACTCAAGTTTGCACTTTTTCAAAGTTTATTCTACACCTGATGGGATTATTTATTTTTTAAACTCTGTATTTAGACATACAGTGGGAATTCCACAGCCCTTTTGAAAGTGCACAATACAGTAGGAGAAGATGATGGTTTAACAGGAAAGTGTAATCCCAGACCTTAACCTAAATTTACTCAGCTATTGATTGCAAGAAAACTATTCCTGTTACATCAGGATAAACTTGATTTGTGTGCAAAACAGAAGCAGTACACCAGAAAAGCCAGCAGGTAGAAGAAGCTCACTTTACCACCAGGTGAAATCAGGTAATTACCAACCCAAGCAGAGCCCCTGAAAAGGAGAAGTTGACAGAGCACATCCCTGTAACTCAGGAGCCAATGTAACTCTTGGCAAACCTTTCTTGTTCTTTCAGCAACCAACACCACTTGCCCATTGATCAGTGTTTAGCAAATTCTTGTTCCCTTCTGTAACCTCAGCTAGACACCATTCAAACATACCTGGTGAGTCAATGGAGACATGCACAAAACTCAAACCAGTGAATAAACAGGAGGGTTTTTTATGCCTCTTGGCTATTGACATCCAAACCGTCAATGAAAAAACGTGACTTATGGTCCCAGCAGAAAAGCTGCTTGCAGCGTTCATGAAAATACATATTAACTATGGAGATGAGTACAGCACTGCACAAACAAAATGTCATTACCCCTCTTGATGGTATTCTTGAAGTAAGAGTTAAAATAATAGTACATTACCTGTTTTCATCTACTCTTAAGTCCCAAAAATAACACATTTCACAACTGATTGTTTTAAGTGTGTGTTGCAAGCACAGTTTTACTGGTTCTACTGCTCTATGCCTATACACAAAGGGTTAGATTTAGTTTTTTGTTCAATTGGACGGAGTATGTATCGAAGAGAATGCTCAACAGAAGAAACCCTGTGCTTCTTATATGCATGACTAAACAGGTTTGGAATGTGACTTTGAGAGTAACCATTCATATCAAAATGATCACTTAATTATGCAAAATTAATCTAACCCCCTTCAGTTAAAAAAACCCCGATAACACAGGCCCAAACTATTTAGGAGATGCTTGGCTCTGTATGCACTTGTAGTCTTTTCTTCTCTAACATGAATCATGGTGGGAAAGCAATCTTTTAATTTCCTCAGATTTCTCTACTCTGAAGTGCTTGACCACACCAAAACACATTATAGTACAGCATCCCAGTCACACAACCACAGCAACCAACTGTCACATCCTGAAAACAGGGCTGCACGTTTATGGAAGACTGTCCTTTATACAGCAATTAAGCCGTTATACAGTAATTAAAAATGTAAGACCTATTCAATACATGAAATATTAACAATTTTTGCCTGCCTTTGTTTTGTACAAAGTTCTAACAGTATTTGCACTGACAGGAAACAAAGGTAGGAACAAGAGAACAAACATAGACTTCATCATCAGGATTATCTAAATGAGAATTTATTTCTTTATCTCCAGTTCCAAGGTAATCTGGAACAAGGATGGAGGCTTAGTGCACAGAGTGAAAACTCTATAAAATGAAGACACATAAATGCATAATTGGAAAGGTATAGAATCAGCAGTCAGGTTGAGGGTATTGAAGAAACACACAGCTGATTTATGCCAGGATTTAAACCCCTGTTGTCAGCCTCCTGGATAAGAACAGCACTGAAATATTCCATGGATAAAGGACTTCTAGAATTGCTTAGTAGGCAAAAGAAACCTCTCAGTGGCACCAACTGCAATTAAAGTCTTATTAATACTAAATCGTCTAAACTCAGTATGGTCAATGCACAGGGAAGGAAGGGGATCATAAATGCCTTGATGAGCAGTGAGCATTGATGAACTCTAGATCATGGGCAAGGCAAGCAAACAAAATGAACCTTGATGGAAGCAGTAGGTGAAGTGCTGCAGTATACAGGCTATTTGCCATTGATTGCTTAAACAGAGTTTTGAATCCTTCAGTAGCTTTAAGTACTAAGATAAAAAAACAGGACACTTTCTGAGCAGCTGATTTGCTGCCTAAACAAGTTACACAAGAAAAGTAATAATGCAATTGATGATTCACTGATTTTTTTAAATTTCAACTATTTGAAAAATATATTTATACCAAAAAATATTCCTTTTATATTTTCTGAAGTACTTTGTATTTTTAAAATGACAAAGGCAAAACAAAGGATCTAGCAATTGGATATCCAAGAATGACTAATCAGCTGCTCCAAATGTAAGACACTCTTTGTCATAGTTCATCAGCAAGTATTCTCTGTCCCCAGGCTAATACTTGGATGGGATTTTTATGTTCTACTGTATTCCATGCTCCCTAGGATGGGGTTTGCCCTCTTGGCTATGAAGGCACACATTGCTGACTGCTACTGAGCACCACCAGATCCCTTTCTGCAGAGTTACTCTCCAGCTAATCCTTTCCCAGTTGATATATGTGCCCAGGGGTACTCCATCCCAGGTGAAAAACCTGGCATTTGACTGGTGGAATTTCATCCCATTTATCATTTCAAAATCATTGTGTAATTAATCATTGCAAAATGCTCCAGTCTATCTAGATCCCTCTGCAAGGCTTCCTGTCCCTCAAGACAGTCAACAGCACCTTCCAGTTTGGTGTCACCATCAAACTTGCCAATGGTGCATTCAACTCCTGCTTCCATACCTTTGATAAATATGTTGAGCAGCCCTAGGATTGAGCCCTGAGCACAGCTCTGGTGACTGCTCACCAGCCAGACACAACCCCACTCACTGGAACCCTGGGAGCCCTGCCCTGCAGCCAGCTCCTCACCCAGCACACCATGAACCCCCTCATCCCACAGCTGGACAACTTGTCCAGAAGGATGCCGTGAGAGACAGTACCAAAATCTCACTAAAATGCAGAAAAACTACATTCACCATCTTCCCTTCCCCACCAGGTGGGTCACCTTACCACAGAAAGATCAAATTAATTAAATGGGACTTTCCCTTTGTGAGCCATGTCAATGGCACCTGATAACTGCATTATTCTTTAAACACCTTTCAACAGTACTCAGTACAATCTCCTCCATAATTTTTCCAGGAACTGAGGTTGATCTAGCAGGCCTGTAGGTTCCTGGGTCTCTCCTCCCACTCTCCTGGTAGAGAGGAATGACAGTGGCTGGCAGAGACCTCCCCGGGCTCCCAAGGCCTTTGGCAGCTGATGCAGAGGGGTCCTGCTGTAACACCAGTGAGATCCTTCTGCACTCAGGGATGAATCCCAACAGGCCCCAGGGACTTCTGAACATTCAGCTGATAGAGGTGGTCCCTCACAGTTTCAGTGTCCACAAGGACACTGTCCCAGCTCTCATGGGCCTCCAGCTCTGGGGATCAGGCACACCAAAGTTTATCAGTATCACCAAAAACTGAGGCAAAACACACATTGAACACTCCTGCTTTTTCTTCATTCATATTAGCAGGTGATCATCTCCAACAAAGATCAGTCCAATGTTTTCTTTAGACCTCCCCTTGCTATTAATGTACTACAAAAAGCCTTTCTTGTTATCTGAAAGAGCGCTGGCCAGTTTCAACTGTAATTGAGCTCTGGCCCTTTGTGTCTTCTTCATACATAGACAAACCACAGCTCTGTAATCCCCCTGAGAAGCCTGACCTGACTTCCAGAGATAGCCAGAGCTAAAAGCCATTACCCAGACCCAGGAGTTACAGAGCTATTAATAAAGAACTGTACAGATTAATGTTTACCCAGGAAGTCAAATCAAAGTCACAACATCAGTCTTCCAACTTCTTGTTCTCTTCTAAACAAAACAAAAGCTAGAAACCATTTTTTTTTCTTTGCAAAATACAATACTAAAAAAGAAATCAAGCATATCTCTAGACATCATTCTAAAGGGGAGAAAGGACAGTGACAATAAAAAGCTTGTTCTTTGAAAGAAAATAGTAAAAGTAACAGTAATTCACTGCCTAACTGTTGCCAGCTGAATTTAAACAAAAGACAGGCCCAAAAATAAGTGTCAACTCTATACATCCTCTTAACCTGGGAAAGAAGAGTTCAAGATTTGGATCCAAATTCTGCAGCACAAACCCATTCATTAAAATGAATTAGATTTAAGAAGGAGATGATAACAAATACATGACTTTGACTCCTGCGGTGACAGCGGCCTGTGTGCCAAATTCTTTCCGAGGGCAAATTTCTATGGTCAAGCCATAAGGCTATAAAAATAAGGATTTATAATAAAAGTACTTACAGATGCTTAACTCCAGAAGTGCTTTCAGAGACTCCTGTAACAAATGCCACCTTGAAATGACAAGGTCCACAACCCATTCACTGTGTTTAATTGCAATGCTGATTCAACATTTATCTTCCCAAAGAAGCAACAGGGCATTGCAATCAGCTCTGGCATCTCAGATGGAGCACATTCCAGCAATTCTGCGATGTTCTACTTACACAGCAGCTGCAAGAAGCTTTCTGAACCAAGCTTTTTCCATGAAAAGATAATGTATGTAAAGCATACATGGGTATAAATGAGCTCTTGTAAAGTCAACTATCTAAATTAAGCACAACAATTCCACAAGATGTACTGGATAAACACATAGCAAAAATTTAAAAAAAAAAAAAAAAAAAAGGAAAGGGACAAGTTTATCCAAAGACATTTCAGAATACGGAGTGTAACACTTTTTATAAGTCTAACTTTGGAAGACAAAGCTTTTCATTTTGAAATGAGATACATTGTTAATAGCAGACCATATAGAAAGAGGAAATAAAAATGAAGAACTACAACCTTGAAGGTTATCCACAACTGCCAGGAAGTTTTCAATTAAGATGAGCCACTTCAGCCAGTAATTGGAGGAGAGGCAGCAGGAACACACTATCACATCAGCCTTCTAACTCCAGGGCTCTTATCAGCTCCTCATTCTCTCTTAGGACTCCACAATTCTCTCTTCCTAACTCCTTCTCTATCAAGGGAACACATTGCTGGGTCTGTATTAAAATACACAGAGGTGTGTATTTTAAAAAGACCAATCACATCCTAAGGAAGCCAGACCTGTGGTTTCAAGAGTATTTTAAAGGAGTTCTCCTATAAAGCAGCTACCAAATATGACTGCACACATCTTTATCTATTCACAGTCATGCCAAAGGGTGCAAAAGGGTACCTCCAAAGGCTGGGCTGTCAGGCCAGGGCCAGCCGTACATCCATGCAATTTTTACACAGGCAAGAGGCATTTATGGGGGCTAATGCAAGTGCTGTGACTCCTATTCCTGCATTTGTTACTTTAGATCTGTGTTAGAGATCTAGACTTCACAGAATCATTTCCCACGTTGCATTCTCCTGTAGCTGGGAGTTGAACATAACACAGTTTTGTAACTGCACTTGGGTACTCTGTCCCTGTGTCCTAGATACAGTGAGATGGCACAGCTGATGGTTTGAGGGTATCTGCTGGATTCCCACTGAGTTAATAGCAGTGTCAACAAATGTTTGTTTTACCCCTTCTTTCTTCACTTCCTCCATATCTCAGGTCAGAGATGCTGCAGAGTCTATGTAAATCCCCCAAAATTGGGAATATGCCAGTCAGTTTTACAGTTCTTTAGAGTTACCAGGCTATTGTAAAGCGCTGCAATCCCTTTTAACATTTGGAACAAAAGTAAACAACCCAACGTGTGATTCAAAAAAACCCCAAATGACAAAACCACTACAAACCAAATCTGCCCTGCCTGCAGCTTCATGTGTCTTCTGCATTTCCGTGTACACCGTTACCTTTAAAATAAATAAACAGCATAGGCTACATAGCTGAGCCAGAAGCTGTTATAAACACGGGGCTGGATTTCACCACAAACTTTTACACAGTTACAATGGAAAAACTCCAAGTTGATGAACACTTCATTGGTTTTGGGAGGGTTTTTTTGTTGTTTGGGGGGGATTTTTTTTGTCTGTTGTTGTGTGGTTTGGGGATTTTTTGTGAAAAAAATGTATGCAGTAACACTGTTTCTTTAATAGCATAATTATAAGACTTACAGGTACCTGAACTGTGTAAACTGCTAAGGACAGCAATGGGAATTACTTAAGCTTAAGTTCCTAGAGATTTATTTCACAGTAGTGGTTTGAATTTAAGCAAAGTTAAATTTAGTTTACAGAGCATCAGAAAATTTCCTAATAGCAAAATATACTAGATTGTGAAACAGTCTCTTAGGGAAAGCATTAACATTTGAGTCAAAATGGACATCAGAGGAAAACACAGTAGGACACAATCCTGCATTGGCAAGCGTATCAGCCAAGATGATCTAAAGGGTTTTCTTCCTTCTTTGGTTTCTGTTAAGTGTGAATTGTTCATGAAATGATTGCAGTGGAATATGTTTAAAAAAAATATTCAGGAGCCACAGTAGCCACACTGGCTTTTAGTCATTCCCTTTCAGCTTCCCACAGCCTTCTTCCTACCAAATATGAGAGTAGTTTCAAGCAGCGGAGAGGAGCAGAGCCTTTCTGCAGTGCTGCGACATCACCCTTTGAAAGGCAGTGCACCCTGGAGTCACTGCATCCTACCGGGAATGCACACTTTGAACTTTTCAGCAATTCTTAACACCTACTGTGTCACTGCTTGGTCTCTTGTAGTAGGATTAACACAAGTATGTGTGACAGGAAAAGCAGCTTTGATTTGCTTGTCTTCAATTCAACGGTCAGTGCACCAGTTCTGAACTGTTTAGACTGTGAACTAGCAGAGCTCTAGCTCAGAATAACTTGCAGAAGTGAATTATTTTATAAACATCACAGATGTTTTTTTGGTTAGTTTTAAGTCATCATTTTAATTCTGAATTTTTTATCTTTTCAAAACAACAACAAAGAAGGCAAAACCCAACAAACTTGGTTTCTCCTTTGCAATAAAAGCATTCTTAATCTCTGCTAAACCAGGTACATACTGTGCATCACACTGTTTCCTTCATGGAGAGGAATTAACCACAATTATGAGACAATTACAGCAGCAAATTATTTATTCCTTTCTGCTTCCTGAAATGACTAAAATACTGTGTCAAAGCAGTAGTCTCAGTTCAGAAAAATATTCAAGAATGTGCTTAATTCTAAGTATGTCAACAATCCCATTAACTTTAATTAGATTTAAAGAGATGCACAAGTTGTTTGTTCAGTAAGGATATGATTTGTAATGTGCTTAACCTTCAGGATACACCTATATACCCTACAAAATGTACATACCACTTCAGAAATTAACCCAGAAAGAATGATGAAGATGAATACTTGCAAAAAGTATGTCGAGGTGCCTCAGAGAAAAAAATCATGGAAATAAGATTTTCAAAATAAAATCCATTCCTACTTGAGGATGCTGTTTTGAAAAGCTCTTCCATGTGCTGAAAAAGTTCAAGCACTGGAGCAGGCACAGGTGACTCAACAACTCTTTAACAATCAGAGGAAAGAGAGAGAAGCAGTAAAATAGTTCAGGTACAGTTCTCTGCCTGAGGCCACAATATACAATTCTACTACAAATCAAATTGTAAACATCATTGTTCATCAAAATGCACAGTAAAGTAGTCCAGGACAGTTTTTGACATTGCTGTCAGCTCTTTCTCGGGGTTTAATGTACTTTGATAATCTCTGCAATAGTTTTCCACTAGCAGAATGTAACAGATTAGTAAAAATGGATATTGTCCTTAAAATTAAACAAAGGCATCATCAACAATTTCCTATCCTGAGACTTTCATTCTATATTTTTTCAGGAAAATTTCAGTCAAATTTTGTTTAAAAGCTTACTTTATATTTGTTAAATTAAGATTTTAACTAAGAGGTTAAAAATAAACTCCTTTTCATCATAATCTTGATTATTTTTTCACATTCAAATGAATAGTTATATTAAATTTCTTCAATTTGAGTTTGATTTTTTATCTTCATTCTCAAGTACTAGAAAGCTCTGCACTGCTTAGCAACTGGAATGAACACTGCGCATGGTCAGTACTGCATTGGAACCTTTTCATGTAACTTTGTGTTTAGCTGGCATGTATAATTTACCAAGTATCTCCTATTAAGGAGATTAAAAAATTAAAAATTTTTTTTAAACATAAACTATTTGCAACAAAACTATTGTTAGTTTATAATTTAGGTATCATGAGAACAAATGAAACAACTGTAATTGCTGTACGTTTTAAGGAGGTTGTGGCAAACTGGTACTGGAAGAGTTACTAAGAATAAAACCTGTACTTAGATCATATGTGCTCCTAATTTAGCATGAAGTCCTTACTTTTTGGATGCTCTGTTGAATAGAGACATATCTTTGAACTGCCCTGTTCTGAGGCTTCTAAGCACTCCAAAGCATGTGCCTGTCTTGCATGGAATTGCAGCATGCCAAGTCCTGACTAAGAAAACTGGATGTGTCACATGTTTCTCATGTCCCTAAGGAAGGTATATGAAGCTTTTCATTTTGGTCTGTGTCTTTATATCTAGTTTTCTGTGGGCTGGTTTTCTAAGAAGCACATCCATCATGTGTACCTGCACTTCTAGCCCACCAATCAACCTCCTCTTCCTGCAGCACCATTTATTAACTAGTGACATCTGTTGGGTTGTTTTTTGGCACGTTCAATTTCAATCACAGCTTTGGTACTGAAGGAATTCACAGTGCACTGCTTTCAGGTCAGTTTAAAACACATAATCCCAAGCACACAGATCCTGTTTAGACTAGCACCATTTCCACTCAAGCACCAGGTTCTGACCATGCCATCACACAGAGAGCAAAGCAGCAACTAAAGACAGTGCTGGCACATAAGGTTACAGCTTAGGACAAATCCTAGAAACAAAACAATGCTGAAAACTCTGTATAAAATCTAAGGTCTGCTTGAATTTCTGGCAAAACCCCACTGACTTCCATGAAGCCAGGAACAACCTACCTCCTGTCTCAGAACAAAGGAATGCTACCACTGAACATGGATTTAAATGTTGCCTGCACTGCAGCACACGAAACACACCTCATTGCCTCGCAGCACCGAGCTACCAACTCCAGGGCTGCCCGCTCTGCTGAGGCCACAGATGTTGCTGAACTAAACCCAAGGCAAACAAGTGTCAGCCAAACTTTTCTTTTCTCCTTCCCTTCCCTGGGAGCTCTATTCAAAACACAGGGTGGGGAGAAAGGAGAGGGGGAGGAGGCACAGATTATGTTTCAAATGAAAATAAATGCAGTTGTTCCCAAACCAGCCTCCAGCTGCTGTTTGTCATCTTCTCCAGGACACAATACATGTTGTCACTACTTGGAGCCACAGACTGCCAGCTAAGAGTTGTAGGACAGGGATACACAGGTTACACTACTGAGATACGGAAAAGCTGAGCGTAAGAAGCCTGTATCAGCCACCTGCACAACACACTTGGAATTTCCTGACCATGTTTTAGTTAAATTACATAAATGAACCAAAATAACAAAAGTTGAGGAGAGCAGAGAGAAAAAGAAGAAAAGACTGTCAAAAACCAAACCCAGGAACAGTAAAGAAACAAAAATTAATTACAATTTATTTACATGTTTTTTTTAGAATGAATTGGTAAAAATAAGCTCTAAAAGGTCTTTAGGCAAATTTCTTAAAAAGGCAGTCTGTGTTAAATACAGTATTTCTCAATAAATTATCTTCTAGCAGATTTTACTGTAGCATGTAATGCTGATCATCTCATTTCTGGTCCAAGATTGCTGACTTCCCATCAGCGCGTATTGCTAGGATTATCATCTTTAGGAACTACAGAAATTATAGTATAATAAATTTTTGTACAATTTTTTTTTGTACAATAATTTTTTTGTACAATAAATTATTGTATAATATATTTATATGGTCAATGAATCAGGCATGACTTCACCACTGAATTATTCAGCTTCCCTCACAGTTACCTACATTCACACAACTTTAAAGATTAGATGGTTTAGCAATAGAATTCAGAATTGTGCTTGGTAATGAAAGACACATTCAGAAAACTGAAAAGCTTTTGAGGTATTACTTTTGTTTGTTTCAAATCCCGGAGTAAGGAATAGAAAAGGCAGCAACTTTTCTTTCTGAAAATTACAGACTTTTGCTTCTCTTTTTTTAACCAAACTCCCTAACTAGAGTTGCATTATTTATAGTCCAATTGCTTTCAAGGCCACAACAATATGAGAAATGCAATGAAACTGACACCAGTATAGATCTGCACTTTGCAAAAGAGGTTCTGTGGTTACATCTTTAATAATTCTAGTGAGAGAAAGAAAAAAGAAAAAGAGGAAGCAATTTGGTGGAAATGTCAACATGCAATTCCACACAGGTCTGATTTTCCACACAACATTCCTCTTGCTGAGCTAGTGCTTCAGTCAAAGTTGATGGCACAAGGTACAGTTACATAAGCACATACACAAAAACATAAACACACAAGTAAATTATAGTGAATACTTTAGAAACCACCATCACTGTTAGTAGTGCCTATATATAAATGCCCTACCATAAATGCAAGCTGCAAAGGGGCTTTGCTTTCATCATAGCTCAATATAAAAGAGTAAACACTATTCCTTTGGGAAGGATTTTAAAAACAAATAGGTGATTGTATATTCAGTGTTTTGCACTACTGTTTTTCTCTTTTGTGAACTCTGCTTTGGCTGGTTTGCCATGTTATGGAGTAAGGGGAAACCAGCTGAACATAAACTGTTTTGAAAATTTGCATCTGAAAACTTCTGAGACAGCCTGAGGGAGGTGGTGATAATTCACTATCTTATAATAGCAGGCAGCACAGAGATCAAAGAGAAGGAACACTTGGCTGAAACTAACTATGATTGCTTGACTGTGTGAGGTACTAGTAAAAATAAATTACTTTTTATGTCTAAGGAAGACTGTCTGAACTGCAGCCCTGTACACCTTCTACTCTTTTGGGCTTTGTTACAGCCACAGTGCAGTAAGAGCCTCCTGCTGACAACAGATGCCTTTGATAAACACTTGGAATAGATGTGAAGATTTGGCTATGCTTGCATAGTCTTTTTCTTGAAAATACAGTTTTTGTTCAACTAAAATTTGGGGCTTTTTTTTTCAGTAGAAAGCTAGGAAATGATTGAAACTGAAGCTCCTTGAAGTACAGGTAGAGACCATCTCACTGCAGAACACAGTAATTTGTTCAGATGAATGACCTCAGCATCTGGACCAAGGTCCCAGTACTGAATACTGACTTCTTGTAAATAGCTAAAGCAGACTCTGTCATAAAATCTGCGTTTCATTTGCATGGGATTTTTTTATGATGTTCATTAATTATGCCAGACTGCAAGTGTTTGGGTGTGATTTTGTCTCTGGGAAGACTCTGGAGGCTGGCTGACCTGTGCACAAAGACACTATTTCTTTCTGTAAACCTAAGACAATTGTACATCTAGTACTGAACATAGTTCTCCAAATGCTACTCAAAATATTGTTGTGCAATTTTTTTCAGAGCATCTATTGCCAAAGAGCAACCAGAGTACTTGACTTCTGTAGATCTATCTACATCCTATCACAAGAGCAAAACAGCAAGTGATGCAACCCAGAGGCAGATGTTTCTTCAGCTTAGAGAAACATATTCAGACAAACTACATGGTCTTCATGATGCCAATTCAATTTCGTACATGCCTTATGTTGCTCCTTTTTATTCATGAAGTATAAAAAAATATTAGGGTCTGATTGTCTTCCTTTTACACACATCACTGCATTGCACAATGGTGCTGTTAGGACAGACAGGTCTTGTAATGATCCAAGGGTGTCAAACAGATGTGGAAATGGCTTTAGACTTAAATCATATCCAACTTGTTATGGGCATGAGCCCAGAGGAAAAAAAATAGTGTTTTCTTATCCATAAGCTACAAATCATTTGATACTGTAAATCCCAATTAAGCTAGTGCTTAAATCCTTCGCAAGCCAACAGCTCCCTAACTTTGAGCAAGCACATCAAAGCATTTTGCTGAACTATGGCTTTGGAAACAATGCAAAGCCCACTGGGGATCTTGTCTACCTGGATTTCAGTAAAGCCTCTGGTACATCTCCCATGGTGTTCTCCTGGAGAAGCTGGGACCCCATGGCTTGGACAGGTGCACTCTTTGCTGAGTTAAAAACTGGCTGGATGGCCAGGCCCAGAGAGTGGTGGGAAATGGTAGTTCTATTTAGCTGGGGCATAATCACCAGCAGTGTTCCCCAGGGCTCAGTGCTGGGCCCACTCCTTTTTAATCTCTTTATCAGCGATCTGGATGAGGGGATCGAGGGCACCCTCAGTCAGGTTGCAGACACCACGCAGGTTGGGAGTGTTGATCTGTGGAGGGGCAGGAAGGCTCTGCAGAGGGATCTGGATGGGCCAGATCGATGGGCTGAGGCTGATTGTGTGAGGCTCAGCCAGGCCAAGTGCCAGGGCCTGTCCTTGGGCCACAGCAGCCCCAGACAGGGCCACAGGGGCTGGGACCCTGCTGGGCAGAAAACGACCTGGGGGTGCTGCTGACAGCAGCTGAACATGAGCCAGCAGTGCCCAGGTAGCCAAGAAGGCCAAGGGCATCCTGGCCTGGATCAGCAATAGTGTGGCCAGCAGGAACAGGGCAGGGATTGTACCCCTGTATTTGGTCCTGGTGAGGCCACACCTTGAGTGCTGTGCCCAGTTCTGTGCCCCTCACAGCAAGAAAGACATTGAGAGGATGGAGAGAGTTCAGAGAAGGGCAACAGAGCTGGGGAAGGGTCTAGAGGACATCCTGTGAGGCACGGTGGAGGGAGATGGGGATATTTAGCCCGGAAAAAAAGGAGACTGAGGCAGGACCGTATCACTCTCTCCAACTGCCTGAAAAAAGAGTGTAACTAGGTGGGGCTTGGCCTCTTCTCCCTGGTACCAGATGACTGAGAGAAAGGACATGGCCTCAAGCTGTGCCGGGGAGGTTCAGGTTGGACATCAGGAAGAAATTAGTCACTGAAAGCATGGTTAAGCATTGGAATGGGCTGCCCAGGGAAGTGGTGGAGTCGCTGTCCCTGGAGATGTTCAAGAAACAACTGGACATGGCGCTTAGCACTATGGTTTAGTTGGCAGGGTGATAATTGGTCTAAGGTCAGGCTTAATGATCTTGGAGGTCTTCTCCAACCTTAAGAATTCCATTACCTCAATAAGAGAAAAAGATCCAGAAAATATTTCCTCCCCTAAAAAGAAATAGAAGTATGACAGAAGCAGAAGTGACATCATCTTATACTCGTGCCAGTTATGGCCTAGGTGCTGAAATGACAAATCCACTAAAAATATCTATTAAAAAGTGATACTACATTACATTTATATTTTTGGAAAGAGAATGTAAAGAGGGGTTTTAATCTTGTATCAAGACATCCAACATTGTTACTGTCAGTTAAACCATTTGCAACTCTGATTACACCACCACCTTGAGGCTCCATAAAAAAAAAAAACCATTTATCTATTAAAAATAATTTAATGATTAATTTGCTGACTCACAGATTCTTTAAAAAAACATTTACTATTTTTACCAAGATTTTTCAATATTATACGGAAGGTTGTATGTTTCAGACCAGTAAGGCTTTTTACTGCCCTCCTTTTTCTGTTTCAAAGATGCTGATTAATCTGTTACTACATATCAGACATTTTAATTGTGAATGCTTTCAAGCTCATGTCTGCCTTACATCTGCATTCCCCTTTAATATATAAATATTACCACTGTGTATAAAGCACCGAAAAACACATCACAGAGAAGAATAGCCTGTGTTGTATATATACAGCAGACAAACAAAATTCCATGGAAAAACACACACTGTAGACAGCAATGCCTTCCCATTGAGGACAGCTGCTGTAACACAATCCATGGTGCCTGCTGCCAGGATTTTCCACATGAGTGCATCTTCTTTCAACCGCTGCTCAAACATTGGCTGAAAGAGGAGCTGCTAGACTGAACATGTGTCTGCGCTCGGACGACAAACACACGGCACAGCACTGGAATGCAGAGCAAACCTCAGGGTTTGGGCGGGAAATGAGCTACCCACTGCCTACCTTTGGGTTGAGTCCACAAAAACTTCTGGTCTGGTGTTCAGAAATGCATTTTATACTTCCCAGTGAGAAACAAGTGAGCGTGTTTGTGAGCATGCACGCAAGGCACAGGTTTTAAGTAGAAGTTATCAATAAGTGAACCACAGTTTATGACAGCAGTACAAAATATACATCTCCTGTTGCAGCCAAGTAGAAAAGAAGGATAAACCTATCGGACACACTTTTTCCAGATTAAATAAAATAGATATTGGGAGAAAATGTCAAAGATATAAAATGATGGGAGGAGGAGGTCATCAGAGGTCACAACAGAAAACTTCTTCATAATATCAACAAAATGCAAACCAAGTCATAGATTAGACAGAAAACAGAATCAGGTTGCCCTGTACAAAAGGCACCTCAGCTGCCAAAAGTACAAGAGCAATTAAGGGGCACAAATCAGCTTAAAAGCAGAGAGGAATAAATGCTGTAGAAAAAGGGAAGTGCTCACTTGAATTAATGAGTTTGTAAATTAACATACACACACAGTTATCCATACACACACCCACAGCCTTCCATGATGTCAGGGTAAAGCATCCTCACTGGACACAGACCAGGCTGAGGGATCTGATTGACCCTGGGCTCGGATGTCCTCCAGTTTACCTCAGCTCAAAGGGCCAAGCTGATGGTTTTTCCCTTGACTTCTGCTGCATACTTCTTGCTACACTACTGCAGATATGGAAGCCTTTTTCCTGAATTTCCTAGGCAATAAAACAACCACTATTGATTCTTGACATATTTCTTACAAGATAAGCTCACAAACATTATAGATTTAAAATTCTAGATATGTACAGCCAAAGCAGACACAAAATTATAGTAAAAGTTGTTTTAACTGGCAAAATAATGAAGGTTTCCTGCATGGATGAGAACACTCCAGGATACCAGAACTCTCCTCCCTCTCCAAAGCCATCAACTGATCTGGTGTCCTCTCTCCGAGTGACTGAAGTAAACAAAGACATGGGCTGTGTATGTGTGAGAAAGAAAGATTACATACAGGTCAAGAGAAACGATTCAGGAAAAAACTTGAAGGATTTGAAGCTTCAAGGATTTAGGGGAACACCTTCAAAATTTTAAGTGCACTTCTAGCTTTGCAGACGGGTTTAAAATTATGTGTACCCAAAGGGCTAAGAGAACGAATGGTTAAAAAGAGATGCTGATACTTCCTTAAGTCTTGTGATTCAGCAGGGCCTAACTCACAATTTATGATCTTTTCGAGTCTGGCAATGCTATGATTACTCAACCTGGCTCATAGTTGGCAGACATAGTCCAAACAAGAAAATTGGAGCATCTCAGTTCTAATCCCTGATCATTTACAGGGATTCAGCTGGATCTGATTCAGCAACACATGCAGGCACATGCTGCATGTTAAACAAAATGTTACTTCCACTGAGCTATTAACACTCAGAAAGCACTCAAAGTGCATGCTTAACCAATTACCTAAACTGGGGGCTTACATGTTCAGAAGACAGCTACTCCCAAAAGAGGTGTATTCTTCCTTTGGCTTAATTGCCTACTCAGCTTAGAGTGTCTGCTGTTTTGTGGGAAGCATGGGATGGTCAAGACCAGAATTACTGTCCAATAAAATGCATAAGACAATATTCAGTCGAAGCAATAAACAGAACTATCAATGCAGCTACAAGGGCAGAAGAAGCAGAAAGCAAACCTAGGCAACTTTCTGAAACCTTAGAAAAAGCCTTTTGGCTCCACCATATCTTGTCTCAGAAAGTGTTTTCCAAAAACTTTCAGCTGTAGCATATCTTTAGGTTACTGACAAACCCTGTTACGTGTAGTGGCTCCAGTCATAGCATGATTTAGTCCTGTAGCCTCTCAGCTAAAACTAAGCTTGGGCATTTCTTTTTTTTTTTTTTGAAAAAGAAACCCAAAACAAACCATGAAAACAAACTGTTAAAAATCTTAACAGAAGCCAGAAGGAACCCCACATTGTTCTTAAGACCCTTTTGGCTATAAATGGCATCATCACATAGGTGGAGTTAAGAAACACATGAGCTGTGAGATCTGTTTTGGAAGTTTTGGTGAAATTTCATTTAAAGAAGAAAACTAAATGGAACAATGATGTTGAAACATGAAAAATCTGAATACAGGAAATGGAAAAAGGAATATAACATAGAGTAGAATAAGCGCAAGATGTGAAGTCACCAGCTCCAAATACATGCGTTGTTGAACACCCCTTGCAATACTAAAAATCTGCAGCTTTCCTTTATGTTAGAGCTGCCAGGTAAACACCGGTACTTTCAAACACAGGATCAGGTAAAGCTGGACATTAAAAAGCCCCCACTTTCTAGATCTCTTAGAACATCACCTAAGAAAATGGAAGAGCCTCAAACAGAAAAGTAGCAAGCAGCAAATATGTGTATGGGACCATATTCGTTTGTCTGTGAAGCCACACCATTTAGACATCAAATTCCTTTTGAATTTCACAGAAAAATGTGAACCCTTGCCCACAAAGTTAAAGGGATCATGACATACTTTGCTGTGAGGAGGACCAGTGAAGTCTGCATCCCTGTAAATGAGTATCCACAATATGAGGCAGAGATGAGAAGGTAGCTGGCAGGGGGAAAGCTCAGCATGAGCACACCAAGGGTCAGACATGGCTCTGCACAATCAGACATTTAATGAATTTCTGCAGACAGCTGCTTACATAACTGTCAAGCTGTCCTACCAGCCCTTCAAAAGCACTGAGGCATTTCCCCTCCTTTAAGGAGAGGGAAAAAAGCCCACTCTGAAAGATAAGAAAAGCAAAACTCATAGGCTGCAATAGTCACAATTACTTATAATAGCTTATGACTACATGGATTAAGCTTCAATTATTACACTGATGCCATTTGTCTACTATTGGATGTGCAGAGAAACCAGTTCTAACTAGTCAGATATGATGGACTCGTGTTTTCTAATGTTTAAAGAGTTGTAGTTTGCCCTTGCCTTTTGCCAACAATATACTTCCCCAATTAAAGGAAGTTATTTTATACTATTTTAAACAAAGGTTGAAGAAATTTGCCGTAGGAACAAACTTCCTGAGCTTCATTATCCAGAGCTTTAAAATGACTGGCAAGCTTCACTTTTGAGTCATATAAGTTAATTGATGACACCATAATCAGGTCTAATCAGGTATTCTTTCTTCCTGGTAAATACAATCCAGGATACCCTGAGGGATTCTGCTAAGCACAGATGTAGAGAAAAGCACACAGAAAAAGAGGACAGGAACACATTTTTCAAGATGTCTTTTCCCCTTATTCAACTGTCGAAGAGAACAAACACATTGTCCAATGGGGATAATAAATGAGCCTCTGCCCAAAGTTAAAACTGAACTTCTGAAAATATACATACTACCACTTTGAATTTCATCCTTCAGACTTTGACAACTTTTATCCTATAGCAAAGATTTACAAGAGAAAAAAGTAGATGCAAATTATTTTTTAAAATACAAGAGAGATTATTAAATTATACACTTTGTCTTTCTGGTGAAAAGAAGGGACAAAAGGAACAAAGGAATCCAGCCACCAATTTATCCACAGATTTGCCAAGTCTCATGACAAGATGATGAAAAAACCTTAAACTATTTCCATTTGATGGAAAATGTAGTTTAACAACCTTATATGAAGGCTCCTAAGAACACATCAACTACCTTTAATAAACCAAGATTAATTAGCACACTGCAGCTTACTTCCCTGCCCATAAGGCAGCAGCACTTTCCCTTTCCTGCGTGCATCAAAACCAGAGTTCAGATGCAACAGCTTAGAGGAACAAGTATTGGAGAAGAGTCAGTGATGGATTCCTACAGAATTGTTATAAGATGTAATTTCTAGAAAAAAATTTGCTCAGGCCTCATGTACACCTCACTTATTTTGTCCTTTAATAGAGAGAAGTAAAATGTATTGGCTGCTGTCAAAAAAATTAATTACTTTGACTGATACTCTAAGCCTTACATTGTTAAAGAACTGCTGTAGTACCTTTCTCCCCATCTGTCTCAAACAGAGCTGTTGTATCTACTTCTCCCCTCTATAACCTGGAGTAGAATATACAAAATTTCACATTGGAAGAAGACAGATAGATGCTGGAAGAGGAAATGCCTAGTTCAAGGTTAGTGTAATCTTACTCGTTTGGCCGTGAGTGAGAGTGAAATATTCACTCCCTGAACTGAAACGTCCATCAAACTGTCGTATGAAATCAATCTGAACCTACCTGTAAAGAAGAACAGAAAAATTATCAGGAGGACAGGGGTTGTCTCCTGGTGTCTGTCATTCAATGGCTGTAAAATACTGGCTTAGTAAAAGAAGTGCAAACAAGGCTGAGAAAACAGCCTGTCACAGCCATAATTTCATTGCTCAGGTGGAGTATCTTTCCTTTCGTAGGGCTTCATTTCATTAAATTACAGGCATTTCCCAGCTCTCAACTTCGGTAACATCTCATCCTCTCTCTAACGAAAGAAATAGTTTTATGCACAGGAGAATTTACAAAACCTATTTTTTAACTCCCTTTGTGGGTTGTAAGACTTTCACTTTAGTGGAGGAATTACCTGTGAGCTTTCCCTCTTCCTCCTATCCTACACAACTGCTTAGTTAATGAAATGGAGTATCATTTAGACTTAACTGCTATGAAATTAAGGTAAGGCCAGACAAGAAGTTCAAAAGTCCTCTGGGGATGAGTGACATGGAGACAACAGGATCATATAACCCTATGTAGCAGTGTTTGCACATCTGCCCAATTTTTTCTTGTTGATCGAATCTGGGTGAGGAGGTTAAAATAAGGGAACTCATGAAGGAAAAACCATCTGAATCTTTTTATTCTTTCATGACAGCAAAGTATGCCATATCTGATGAAACTATTATTCAGCCAACAATAATATACATAGCAAAATGCTGTCAGCCATGATAAGGAAACATTAAAAAAAATGCAACTTCCCAGGTATCATAATTTTTCAAGGAAAAAACCACTTTCTACAATAATGACCTCAAGTGAGACATGCTGGGAGATGTCAACATAAACTTCAGGATTATCACCCCTCTGAGTCACTTACACCCTGTTTATATCCAGCTGAGGACTTGGTGGTTCCAGCACCATTTATAACATTTTTTCCTCATCTTTCAAGGGTTTTTCCTTTTTCTTTTAATAGTTTCCAGAAACCAGGGAGATTCTGACATGCTTAATTGACAGAATGCTATAGGTAACCTTGTTCAGCAGCAGAATACTAAAGGTCTATCAGCTTTTAAATATGTGTTCTCTCTTAACAGGAAACAGATTCCAAACTTAGAGTTAGATAACAAGTTGTTAATTTCTTTTCCACCCTGCATTCTCTTCTGAGACCTATTCTCACCATGGACCTATGTTTGAAATTTGTGTGCAAAGCTGGGCTCAAGACCTATGCTGCAAGACTTCTTCCATGGTGCGTCATGACAGATAAAGTATAAAATCACCTTATTTTAAAACTATAGTTCTGGAACCCTGAGCTCATGCAACTTCAACTGCAAGACAAATCAAACAGTTTCAAATTCGTATTGGGAGTAGTTGGATCATTCAAACACAAAGAAGAATGACTGAGGGAAAATACTATCACTTATCTGACCAACTTGGAGTTTTAATGCTTCCCAACAAGCCCTGATGGCAGTAATTGTACTGAATCTTCAGTAATTGTGTTGAACATCATGCAACTGGTCTTTAGGAAGGCAAGCAGCAGACCTCAGAAGAATGGAAATAAGGCTTACTGAGGGCTGGCCTATCTCATGTCCAAAACAAATTTGGAGAGATCTCCTGCTCAATCCTTCTCAGAGATCAACAACTTTAAAACCAAGTACACTTTCCAGCTATAATCCTTTGTATCCAGAGTTTTGAAAATATATATTATGTTTAGATTTCCTCTTATCTCACAATCCTGAGGTGATATTAACACTTGAGTCTGTAGGTGACAAGTGTGGAAAGCACTGCAGTCATCTCATCTAACACTTACATTATCATACACATACATATATATGTATTTTTAACCTTTAGGATTGAAACAATTTATCATACTCCAATTTTTTTTAGCCTTCAATATATGGATTACAAATAAATCTTTCCTACAATTTAGCAAACACTCGGAGCATCAGTGAAACCTGTTGAAATGTAAGACTGCACTCATGTCACCCTGCAATGCTAATTTAGTTACCCAATTGCCTATTAACCCATAGTTGAGTAACTCCAAAGTAGGGAAAATTTCATGTATAACATGACTGCCCCCTTGCGCCGAACTAGATCCCCTTCCATTAAAAGTGTGATTTACATCTCTAACTTATTTCTCACGTCTTAATATGAAAAAAACCACTAAAGCAAGCAATTAAGCTAGTTTCTTAAATATGAAAATAGAGCTATACAGTTCTTGAAACCATGAAAAAACAAAACGTAAGCTAGGGATGATAGAAAGCAATTTGGAAAACAATACTGCACCCCTCCAAAGTGATAGGATCTTAAATCACTATCAGGTTTATTAACAACATAAGGAAAAAAAAAAAAAAAAGCAAACAGCTTTTTTGATCTTAAAGGCTCTTTTCTTTATGCAGTCTCTTTGTTCACAGAGTGACCTGGGTTGAAGGGATTTTAAAGGTCATCTAGTTCCAAACGCCTTGCCATGGGTAGGGACACCTTTCACTGAACTGTGTTGCTCAGATCCCCTAACCTTGAACACTCCCAGGGATGGGGTATCCACAATTTCCCTGGGCAACCTGTGCCAGTGTCTCACCATCCTCACAGTAAAGAATTCTTTCCTAATATCTGATCTAAACCTGTCCTCTTCCAGTTTGAAGCCATTCCCCTGTGTCCTGTCACTATATATTCTTGTAAAAAGTCTCCCTCCATCTTTCCTGCAGGCTCCCTGAAATTAGGTCACCCCAAAGCCTTTTCCAGGGTGATTATTCCAAATTCTCTCAGTCTTTCCTGATAGGAGAGGTGCTCCATCCCTCTAACCACCTTGGTGACCCTGTAGCTCAGTTATGAAATTAATTCAATGAAGTCAAATAGCAGGACTGTGAGCTGAGCTTGCTGGGGTAGCCACAAAGTGTGACTCACTGGCAGCTGTGAACACAGAAGCCTGGGTTCAACATGTGAAACAAAATGTACTACCAAGGGAAAATTCCCAAAGGACCTCAATGGTCCAAGTGGGCACATAGGCATATACAGGATAAACATTCACATTTCAAATTATTTGGATGGAAACCTAGGAACTCAGAAATGGCAAAGTTAATTTCCTGGGAGTCACTACTTCTGAACATGCAGCCACATGGTTCCTAGAGGAGAATCAAGGTGTCTAGAATACAGCACCACATATTTAATACCAGAAAAAGAAGACACAATCAAGTCAACTGTAATGATTTGAGTCTGAAGCACACCAATTTGCCAACAGAATTAAAGGTATCACATTCCAAACATAAACACATCCAGTGGTATCACCAAGATCATCTGACTTTCCTCCCACATCCTCAGCTCATTTCCTCCTTCTGTCGCTGCTGATATGGCTATTCCTGTTCACCAAAGCTTACATCCTTCAATTACTCTCTCTCCTCCTCTCTCATTCTCCTACAACCCATCTGCTTCTCCACAGCATCACCAAGACTTGTCCCCTTCCTCTCCAACCCTCCCCAGGCCAATTCATTCCAGCCTTTCAGCGAGCTGACCAAAGGGAGCACAGATGGGACAAGAGTAACCCAGGAAATAAGGTACAGCCTTCTGACTCATTTTGTTTTCCTACTACCCAAACTCTCTCCTCCTCTTTTTTCAGTCTCTGTACTAGACCTGTCACTATTCCCACATGCACTTCGAATGTTTTCTCCATCAAAGGGTAACTCTGTAGTGCTATCAATCTCCTTTCTCTACTGCATGTTTTATATGTTCTGTAGTCTACACAAATGCCTTGCCTAATCAGGTAAGAACTCGAAACTTGTAATTCAGATGTGAACATTCTCAGACTTCAGACTCTTCGCTTGTTTTTATCCTTCCCTCCCTTCCTCTCTCTTTTTTTTTTTTTTTGTTGCTATCTTTAGATCTTTCTGACACAGGGACACCTTGCATGCATAAAAAAAGTTATTAACAAACAAGAGACTCCTGCCATTCAAATATTTTTAATAATACATTCTTCTCTCAGCTGATCTGCAAAATATACTGACTACAGCTCCATTGGGTATGATCTATATTAAACTGTTTTTGGGAGAAGTTCCTACCTTTAAACTGTGCTTCCCTCAGAAAATGAGTTCCTAGTTGTACCATGTCTCAAAGATGCTATTGGTGGAAATACTGCAAGGTCTATAGTATACATTATTTTTCAGTTCATAAAGCTTTCAGACAGAAAGACAGAAACAATTAGGAGCTCTAATAATCTGATCCTGCTGTTTGTAGTAATTTAAAATTATTCATGTGTTTCAATATGGAAGTGATTTAACATAATTTAGCAAACCTGAAACCTACATTAAGATGTAATAATGATGAATGGATGAGACCCAGCACACACACTTAGAGAAAACCTCAGAGTCCTGCAGAGAAAAGGAAATACCCCAGAAAACCTGGCAGGTGCCCCAATGTGGGTGGTCTAAAAAAAAAAAAAATCCAAACCAAAAAACTAACCACCCCAAAACTCCCCCACAAAATTCAAAATTAGCATCTGAAATCTTTACAAAGGCAGAATTGCGTTAGGTTTCTAAAATAAAAAGCAGATGGACTGAGAACACTTTCTAAGTTCACTGAAGAATAAATACTATGGTTGCACCCACCCATTATTTATTATCCCAGCAGCCAATTTAGGACTCAAACACAGCTATTTCTGGTCTACTACCTTCCAGTCCTTGGCATAGGCTCCATAGGCACCAACCACAGTGCAAATCCTCTAGGACAAAGCACAGTGCAAATCTTTACCTTTCCTTCCAAATAAAGACATTTCTCACAAAGCCTAAAAATTCTGAAGTTCTAAGAAATTAAAAATCAAGAATAATGAGTGGCATGTCAACTTTTTAGTGTATTCATCACAGTTAGAACACAGACAAAGTTTTGTAACATTTGTTTAATTAGGCACCTAACTTCCTGTTCCTGCTGCATTACCCATTTATTTTATGGGATGGGTAATAACAAGAACCATTAAATGTTGCCTAGTTTTAAAAATAGCAAAGAGTATAGGGTGGAAAGAGAAAATAAATACTTTTGCTTTTACACTGTAGTAAGGAATGTTATATTTTGGGGTTCTATCATCAAATAAAAATGATGAGCTATTTTTAAAAATTATTATTATTAGAATATTTAAAATATTATTATTAGACATTTCCATAATAAAATCATATCCTTTAAAAAATAAAGTTGTTGGTTCACAGTTTTCTTGTTTTCTTTTATTAAAAAAGAATAAATCAAATTACATACATACTGGTGTCAAATTTTCAGCAGTGCTGGTATGACTTTGGTATCTATGAGCTGTTCTCAAGTTACAGACAGTGCCTAAATAGGTACTGATTAGGAAAAAAATAGATACAAGGGCTCAACTGCTTGTTCAATTAAAAGCTGCACTACGTTGAAAAAAAATCAAGTCATGAGAATAGTTCAAGTACATTTCACTGCCTACATGTTAACATGTAGGTTCCAACAAAGTGAACTTAATGTCAGACACAGACTAATAAGTAATTTCAACTAATGCAAGGTCCAGCTTTCTGTTCACTGCCCTTCATATTTGTTCTGTAATGACCACAAAACATTTCAGGCATCATCTGGTGTTTTCCAATCATACACAGTCTGGATTATGGAACTTGCCTCCTTGAAAGTGCCATCCCTCAAAAAAACACTGCACCTTCAAAAAGCATCCTCCCAACCTCCTGTCAAACAAGACTAGTGTAATGAATGTTACATTTCTGCTGTGCTCTGCTCACTTCACCAGCTCTCTGCAGGATGTTGTGTCATGCTGAACATTTTCTGCCTGTATTCAAGGCTGTGATTTTTAGGGGCCAAAAATTCCTGAAAGATCAAGTCCCTGGGAGCCACACTACTCAACTGTTCCCCTTTTCAGGAACAGTCACATTTCTGTATCAGTGACACTTGGCTGCACAGGAGATGGGGCTTGGCTGTTGGGCAGGCCCTGATCAAAAGGACAGGAGGACAGACCACCACCAGCAGTTACAACTTTTTGATCCATTTCTTTTTTGACATTATACTCTGCATTTTACATGGGAAGAAAAAAGGAAACAACACAAACACATCAGTTTTCCTTGGGAAAGACAAATAAAGGAGTAACTGGACAAGTTCCCAATAACAAGCTTCTGTATTTATTTTTATCCCAAAAAGCACTCAGTAACCACAGAGTTGAGTGGGATACAGGAACCTGAGAAAAACAGACTGATAAACAACCACAGGCAGTAAGACAGTGCTTAGCTTTAGATTGCTAACAGGCTGACAATTAGTGTAAGATATTTAAGGTATTTTGTCAGCAAAACAGTGAAAAAATTTTCACTTCTCCCAGCTGAACCTCCTGCTGGAAGTAAAACAAAACATACAGTTCTACACATGGGGATGACAAAGTCCTTGAGACCCTGAGTGAAATCTCAACTATATTCAGTCCTTGCAGTCACACAAAAATGAATTTCAGTCAAGAGTTCCATGAGATTCTATGAGCTTTCTATCCAGAGCAAGTGCCAAGGCCATGCATGCTGCACTTCCCACATCCAGCATCCAGGATGATGCAGAGAGCTCCCCAGTTTACAGCTCTGCTATGGATTTAGCAAATGTTTAAACCAAAACCTTCCACTGCAATAAGCTTTGCTATACCAGTAGGGTGTTAATCACACTTGGCCGTGTTTTTAACTTTGGAAAAAAAATCATCAATGGTGATCAGAAAGACCAGCTGTAGAAGAAAATTTTTAATGTGTCAATGTTGTAATTGAATTTCCAGAGAAGTACAGCAAGAGGAAAATGCTACATTTAGTCTGAACTGGATGCTGGTACTACTGGGAGCAGCATTTGCTTATTAAAAAAACCTGCAACAATTTCTTGGTAAAATACTGTGAATAAAGTTAATAAGAAAAATTGATTGATAATATATTCCAGCAATTTTCAGGTCACTTTTACCCACAGAATGTACATCATGCAATTTCCTGGACAATTACAGTATTATGCCATGTAAACGAACCCATTTACACCTCTTGGAATTGTTTCCCTGTGCATTAACACTCTACAGAAAGATATTTTCCTTTAGCGTTGCTGTTCTGGTGCACTATTTAGCAATATTTAAACCAGCTGTTGATGTCCAACCAAGTGTACTTTATGACAAAAGACGCTCTAACAAGACCAAATTAAAATTAGTGATCCAAGTATTAAAGTACAAAGGTCACATGTGCTATTGGTTTTAAATACCATAACGTTCCATGCCTGGAGTTGATAGCTCAGCCTGGAACTAGATGATGTGGTCAAAAATACATCAGATGAACTATCTCCTTGTTCGGCAGTATTGGTTTCCAACTCTGCCCCAAGCACAGACACGGATATCTGTGACTACGCTCACACTCACAGCCATCATTTCACTCAAGAATTTTTTTTTTTCTACAAACACTAACATTTTGACCAATATCAGAATAAAAAATTTTCCTAGAAATGCATTTACTAGTTTGTATCTGCACATGGAATAAATCTCAGTGGTCAGTAATGTCTCTTGGCTGCTACATACCGACCTTGACAGGCATTCCTACAACTTCATACTGACACCAGGTTTTCCTGCTTGGAAAGCTGTGACGTTGAATCCAGTATGTTTGCTACACAGATTTAGCACAGTCTGTGCAGCACCTGTGGGCATAATGTTGCCCAGAGATTTTGGGGTATTCTAATCTAAATGCTACTTACAAGTACTAAATTTCACGACTTCCTAACTTTGTTACCACATTGGTAAAAAACTATTACTTTTTGCATTGTTATAAAATGCTAAATGTAATTAAACATATCCTTCTTATTGGATAAAATAACTCCCAATGAAAGTTCACACATTAAAAATTAATCAAGTTTTTAACTTTTTTTGGTATATCCAACATATCTAAACAAAAAGTAAAGCCATTCTCCATCCTCATAACAGAAAAACTTTATTCCTGTCTTGAATTTTAATTCTGGATGATGCAAGATGATGACAAAAGATTTAACCCTTTTTAATATTAGATAAACATGGGGTATTTTTATTGTCTCCCCCATCCAATAAAAATTAAAAGAATAAAAAGATTTTGCACTTATCATTATGCACGATGACCAAAGTAAACAATGATAAAAGTTAGTAAGTGGGGAGTTGCTTGTTGTTTTTACAGCATAGGAGCCCTGTACTTCTGAATCACTAAGCAGCTGGAGTCTGGTTTAATTACTCAACATCAATCAAGACATAAACCAGCACTTGGAGACCAAGGAATGCAATGTTCATCTGCAACACAAAAGAAATAGCTAAGCTATCTTCACTTCTGCCTAGACGGTTTGTACACTAGAAAAAGTCAACACATTACTTTTATACCATGTCAGTAACATAAAATAGCCAAACAGTAATTTTGCACTGCACTTGAATGCACCAGTGACAATTTGCAGTTAGGGAGAAAGGACCATGAGAGTTTTATTTCCTACAGGTTTTGCAACCTCTAACACAGAAGATATTTGTCCAGTACCGACTTCTAGCAAATAGCAGCACCAGTATATGACAGCACTCCCCTCTCCAATAAAAACTAGATTGAAAGTTAACATATTAAAAAGAGGAGACGCAAACTCTTCTTCTCCTCGCAAAAAAGAGGAGAATTGCAAACTCTAGGTCCATGCCTGATTTTTTTTATCTTGTTAATTCTTTGATACAATTCTTTTACTGTGATTATACTCATATTAAAAACACAGCACACTAATGTTGCAGCTTGATGGAGTGCTACAGCCTTTTACGGGATCAAAGGGAATCAGATTATCCCTTCTGGTCTTCAGAGCTATAGACGTAAACTGCACACTCTGTCTAATCTATGAAAAAAAGCAACCACCCACCACAGCACACAAGAAAATCTCCCTGAAGATAAAAGAGGCAAGTAACCACAGGGGAAGATGTTCACCACACCACTCATTGCACTGTCAGAAGCTGCTCAGTTGCTGCGGTGTTGAGGGTGAAATAAGACACTATGAAGAACTGCCCAAGTCTCCAGGCCATCTCAAGTTAATCCACATATGAAAATAAATACTGTAAAAGTATGTAATAGTAAATAACTGTCTGTATTACAGAAGACACAGTCAGTCAACTTTAGCCAAGTCTGCTAGGGACATCAGATGCAGAACACAGGAACAGTTTGTGTGCTGGGATACCCTTGTTCCATATTACACAAACACAGAACAGGCCCCAGCTCAAAGGGCTGCCAGGTAAGGCATAGGATGGCTGAATATATATATCCAGATGCAACAGCCCCTGCTAATGTCACATTTGTCTCAGCACAGCAGTAACTATGGTACTTTCCAGGTGCAGGAAAGAGTTTATAGGGATTTTTAATCCAGGCAGCTGCACACAGAAATGCACCATGTCCAGCTCATTGCTACAGTGAGTGTGCCATAACTGTTTTGGCAGTGCCCCTAGCTAGTATCAATATTCATAAACCAGAAATAAAGTTCTTATAAACCATGACGAACACACTAAAGTATCCATCTGCTTTTCAACTTTTAAGAGAGAAGTTTGCTGATGTCTTGCTCTGCTACAGCCACTCAGCTCTTGAGCTGCAGACAAGCTCTGAACCCCCTACATCTGGGGCTAACAGCAAACTAATAATTTCTGACATCAGAGATTCTTTGAGTCCTCTCAGATAACTATACTGCATTGATCACTGCTCATGTAAGGGGTTAGCCATTTTTAGGACTAGACAGTCACAGCTTTTTTGCTCTCCCATACAATCAGCAACCAGAAATCAGAATGGGATGATGACACTGAAATCATTAGAGAAGCTTGATTTACAATGATTCTGGAGTCTTTGGCTGAAAAAGGAACTTTCCTGACTTCTTGCTAAACCAGATTTAGGAACACTTCATATCCTCAAGTGTCTCCCAGCAGCCAAATAGATGAAACAATCAGATTCCTGACAGATCCAGAGTTCTAGGGTCAATTTCCAAGGCCAAGTTTATTGTAAATTTATAACAAGAAATACAGGATATAATAATGCCATTCCATACCAAAGGGAATAACTAAGGGAAACATTCCTCCTCTTTTACAATTAAATCCGCAGATAGTAAGCAGAATTCCTAAGGGAGCTTGATGACTCACTGAAACATGCTGAATGAAAAAGGATGCTGCCCAGCATCCATCAAGCACTGAAGCCTTCCCTGTTGCAAGTCAAGTAAATGACTGGAAAAATGGCATGTGACAGTAACCAGCAATGACTGAACATTAAATTCTGGTCTTAACTCAAGGATGTTCTTACATAGCTGCTATCACGGCTGTTCTTCCAACATGCCCTGTCATTAATGATAAAATGGACCCCATGGAAATCATGGTTTAAATGTTGTTAACAGCATTTCAAAGAGAATTCTTATGACAGCAGAAGTCAGCTCTTCCATCTGGCCCATCTGAGAGTGAAACTGAAATATTTGCTCAGATTTCAGAAGGTCATTTTGGTATAGAAGAAGATAAAAGCAGGAATCTTTTACAATATGACTTAACAAATCAAAGCAAATAGGGATTCCATTCACTGATAACCCTAAAGAAAAGAGACAGTTATAAGACAAATACAGCACTGTTTGTTCTAGGCAATGTGGTTGCATCTCTTGCCAACAACCTATATACTGGTAATTAAAACATAGAACACTTCATAAAAATATAAAAGAAAAGAGAAAGAAAACCATTATTTCCAACACAAGTCGACAGTGCTAAATGCAGTACCATGGACACTGAGTAAACACTCAGTGTTACCAGCACACTTTATCTCAAATATTTTAAAGCAATCAAAAGCATCCATTTCAATCATTCAGAAACATCCATCTCTTATCATGTCCTCTCAATCTGGAAATTATTAAAAAGTCCTAAATCTGTTTGCTTAATTATTACATCTATTGTGCTGTTAAACAAAGAAGGGTTTATTTTTAAAATGTCATGACACAGAATGCTTTCAGGATGGAAATACACTTAATAACAAAAATGAAGTGCTTTTTGTTTTTAATGCAAAGCCTTTCTTTGAGTGTAAGCCCTTTGTATAAAATCTAAACATCAGTATATCTCTGCAGGAAAAAAAAAATTTATATGTAAATAGACAAACCCAATGATGAACTAATTAAATGCATTTTCATTACCCTAGTTATGAGGTACCTGAAACATCTGCGGAAGAGTTATTAAAACATCCAGAATTATTGTTATTTTGATACAGACAATAACAGGATCACTAATATTCCATGTTAGCTAATGTTTACACCCCGAAATACATGCAGTCAGCTGGATCCACACTAATGCTGAAATTAGGCAATTATACAAACACAGGGCAAGGGCCTCTTGGTAACTGAAACTCAGTTACAAGGAGCATCAATTTTCCACTGCTTTAAAATGCAAATAAAACAAAAGAGCCAACTAAGTGAAACAGAACAGGAGACAATTTGGAAACACACTGGGAGAAATAAACCAGTGAAAAGTCCAGAGGAGAGGGGTGGTATTGCTGTAAGTCCAGTTTTCTATTTCACTTTTACAACACAACAGACCACAGCAAGCATTAAAATGAAGGGCCAAGTTCTCTCACAAACAACACACTGTGTACTGCATTTTTTAAATTGTTATGGATCATTTTATAGATTGTCCTGTTTGAACATCAGGTCTCAATGTCCCTTAATCATTATTTTTGTTTCTTCAAAGGGGTACTGATAGTGGTTAACTGATAATCTTTCTTAATGAAAGATTTCCCATTAGCAATTCCACTGAAGTTGGGCTACATTAAATACAACATTTATTTCAAAACAGGTTTAAAATAGAGTTAGACATATGTTCTGCCAAAAAAAACTCCCCACACCTGCAATTTGATTATTGGACACAGAACCAGTCCTATTAAACTCAGTGAGAATATGCATCTACATTTACCTAAAGAAAACAATTTTTGCATAAACAAGCAGGGCTCTGAAATTTAATTTAAAGAGATGCCTTAAGCCCCTTATCAAAAAGGTTGAAAATTGGCATTTACTTTCCAGGACTAGTGAAGCAAAAAACTCAGCCTCATTGGTTTTTAAACCCCAAGGATGCCAAGTGTTTGCTTTTCAGTACCACAGTAGGTGCCCCACTCTTCTGACATATCTGGGCTACCTGTCAAATGGAAATATTTTTCACACTGTTGACTAAAAGCTTTCTAGCTGCCTGTCTCAAACTATGTAAAATTTACTCATGTATTCGTGACTTTCAAAAATTCATGTTTATTCTGGAGTCACCTTTCTGTGATTAATGGATAAGTAAGGCACATGTTGCAATAAACATATAATTGGCCAGGAAATCGTTCCATGAATCCCAAATCTATTGATCCCAATCCTCAGGTCATTTTACATTGTGCTTCCAATTTTGATAATGTCTTTGCTTCAGTTTCTCTGACAGAGTATGTACTGCTTTTAAGACCTGAAACTAGACATATTCACACTTAATTTGACTTGTCTATACTATAGCTGGTGCTATAATTTTGTTGAGTCCTTGAGTTTGCTTTAAAAAACACAGGATTTTCACTAACTTTTTGATTAACCATCATATCTGGTGCTGATCCGACACTGTTAAAGGCCATTTAATTAACTGCATACAAAGAAAATGCACTTCCAAGCAAACAGCTCTCAGGATCTACATTTGGGCACCCATGTTTCAAAGAGACACATTTAAATTAATATTTTATCCAGTTTTACATTTCACCCAATTCATTCAGTTTTGAATCTAAACCAAAAGTCTTAAAAGAATCAATGAATCCGATTTTCTTCCACCCCAGCAGAGACTCAATTAAAACGTGTGGGGGATACATTTTGTACTGTCCCATCATTTGTGACTTAGAGCAATCCAGGGAATTTTCAACAGAGGTTACAATCAAAAATTAAGGGAGTAAAAGAGAAGTTACTGAAAGTCAAGAGTGTTTATTTGGTAAGGTTCTTCATCTGAAACACACTGCCTGTATTCTAAGGTTTTCCACAAGTACTTAATAGGAAAAAAAATCAGCGACTACACAAATTGGACTTAAAAGTTATAGAGTGCCTTGTAAAATGTATTAATAAGAAATAACTAAATAATTCCCAGACTCAGAAAGGATAATGGAAACTCCTAGGACACAAATTTGTTAAAGAAAAAAAAGAAAAAAAAAAAGTCTGCATTGTTCATGCAAAATAAACTTTTAAAAAACAACACAGAGAAAACATCTAGATCTGGTTTTGTTGCTCCATTGTTCTTGTTTAAGGCTTGAGGAAATTGATTACTTCCTCCTCCTGCTTGTACTACTAAGAAATCCTCCAGAATACAAGTCTCCTAAATCCTCTGCCTATAAACAGATGTACACTTGGATGAACCAGATGAAAATGCAAATATGTTTGCTTGGGGACAGGGAAGACTCCATCCAAACATTTCCTTTTCTTTAATTAATATCCTTCCAAAAGGGCTCAAAAAAGTATTTTTGTGCTTTTCTGCTAATTACAGTGTATAGGAAGAAGGCCTGGAATTCAGCATGTTTTGTACCTCAGAAATACAAGTATGTCAAGAAATTTCATCTGTGGTCCCACTACAGAAATCCTCAGATTTCTAGAGGGGAAAAAATTGCTTCATTCCTCTGCTAAAGGATATACTGCCACGCATCTACTATGGCAAAGAATTAACATTTTTCAGGATTTTGAATTACACAATGTCAGAAGATTTCATTTTAAAGGCATTTAAAGAAAAATCTGCTGCAACTCTCTTTTTTCTTAGAATAATCTGAGAGCCTGAAATACCATTTTAGCATAAAAGAAAAGTGGAAAATCTTCTTCCACAAGCGAAAATACCAATCCCCCCCCCCCCCTGCACACACCCCTACAGGCCTTTTTCAGATCTTTTTATCTACAACAAAGCAATAATAATGATCAAACAGAGCTTTTCTTCCAATGTAGAGCATAATTTGACCATTAGAGAAAGTGCTGCTGAAATGGAGAGACTTGTATTTCATATAAGCAGTATTTAAAATTTGCTCTTTACAGCTATTCCACTGGAAAATGGTGGAGGGAGTAAGATAACCTTCACCAGGCAAGTACTCCCACACATTGTCTCCATGTAAAAATCTTGAGGCTATCAGCGACCAGCTGCCCAGAGACATTAGCTAAAAACTAAAGCCCTGTGTCACAGCCAAGTGAACTTTAGGTGACCATGAAGATTTACTGACACTCAGAACAGGATACACCAACATCAAGGTGAAAAGTGTTTGACGCAAACATCTGAGATATTTGAGCCCTATCAGCTCCTCCCACCTGAAGTGCCTTCTCTTGGCTAAGTCAAGCAATGCACAGTTCAGCTGGCTGGACTTACTGTGAGATGTGAGTTATTGGGGTCAGCAGTGTCTCACCCTCCAGGTCAAGCTCATCAGCAAAGCTGCTGGTCCTGATGAAGGGTCCTGTGCTCACATCTAGAAATGCCGGGCTCTTTTTCACTGTGGAAAAAATGTGAAGATAACAGTTCAAGCAATAGCATTTGTCACATTCATCTGGACCTCTGAAATACTGTACATTTTTTAAAAATATTGAAAACAAAAGCTGCTACCAAAATTGCACGTACCGCAGAGTACACAAAAAATAAAATTTTAGTTCTTCCTCTGTCTAAAATATTTGAACTTCTAGTGAAGATTAAAACTAGTATTCTGTTCTTTTTTTTTTTTTATTTGTGTTCATACTCCTGATACACTAGAATGTTCAATATCTATATGACAGAGGACTTTGTGCTTTATTAAGAGACAATTTGCTGGTTCCCTCTCACACTTGAGGCAACTCAACTTTGGGCTCAGAATCAAGACAGGTGGCAAGATCTCCAGTCCGTCCCTGATGAAGTTCTTACTGGGAAGGCTGATTCACAAAACTTCAGATACTTAAAAGTTTTACTGGCAGAGTTACTTGCAGATTATCCCTTTCACAGATACAAGAAATCAGGGAGAGTGTTACAATTTTCATTTTTAAACTCAGGCTCTGAAATTCTGTCAGATACTAACACTAAGAACAAGTGCTTTTTCCAACATGGCCCTAAGATTTGTAAGAGAAGCCACAATATTTGCATATAAATAAAACTACTGGTGTGGTTTACATGACTGTAAATGAATTTACTGAAAATAAAACTTGGTAACATTCCATATAAATCATAAGTAATTCCACAGAAACCTTTGTCAGTTCAACTGGCTGGAATATTCAATAAAACAATTATCATGTAGTAACTAATGAAAACTCTACTGTATTAAACATTTTATAATACAGCAGTAAATAATGCCCGGACAAAAAGCCACACAAAACCTAAAGGAACACAACAGAAATAGATAACTTAAATGTAGCTGATATTTCCTGAGAATAGAAAAGGGAATATCAGGAAACAATTATTTTCTTTTAATGCGACCATTTTACTCAGGTAATTGGGTATTTCCATACGGCAGAAATGGATTTGAATTTAAAAAAAAAAAACAAAACAAAAACAACGGAAAAAAAAAAAAAACCAACCAAAAAAAAATCAAAGCCAAAAAAAAAACCCAGAAGAGAAAGTATTATTTCATCATTAAGCACATGGCTGTCCAAAACTACAAAAGGAAAGTCTCTGTACTCCAGAAGTTGTAACAGGAAAGGATGACCTCTGAAATCACAGTTATCACAGTTTAAAATAAATAAATAAATAAATA